>JBAMBQ010003584.1:0-309005 GCA_037044495.1 Stegana nigrithorax
AGGCCGTTGCTCCTTAGCCAGTTCCTGATGGTCTCTATTGCGCCGTTGCTTATCCTTTCGACCTCGTTTATATGCTTGGCAACGACCACCAAGGCAATGTCGTCCGCAAATCCTATTAGAGTGGCCCCCGTTGGTAGTTTCAGGTGGAGCACCCCGTCATACATTAGGTTCCATAGAAGCGGTCCCAGTACCGATCCCTGCGGGACGTCTCCTGTGACCTTGTATGTCTTCTCTCCGACGTCGCTGTCAAACTTGTGCAAATGTGTGTGTGTGTGTGTGTGTGTGTGTGTGTATGCACTCGTGTATGGAGCAAAGGATCAAGGTAATGGTCAGTGCATAGACGTTAAGTGGTGCGAGTGGCGCAAACCGAATCCGTTTAGCTGCAGCTATGTAGCTCAAAGGCATGCATATGCGCAATAAAAAAAACAAAAACAAAAAAACAAAAAAAGAAGGAATAAACCAAAAGAATGAAACATAAGACCGCAGCAATCAAATGCATAAAACCACACAGAAAAAATATTTTTGTTTGCCATATTTAACAAAATGAAAAGCGGAAAAAAACAAAGCACAGCACAGCTAAGCATAGCACAGCACAGCAAAAAAAAGCAACAAACTATTAAACCAAGTGTTAAACACATTCAAAGTGGACTCGGGCCGGATGCCAGTTGTGCGTTGCTCTGCACCCTCACACACAAGAGGCAACATGCTTGCGCAGGCTTGCTTTCGCGCTTCCACTTGCAGCGCATATTGCGTTTCATATGCATGTGCTTTGCTATTTTTTCTGGTATTTTCGTTTTTCTTTTTGATTTTTCTTTTTCACTTATTAAATAAACTTATGAGTTGTTTACAAATAGTCTTTTTTCCCATTACAGTTTTGCATGCTGCATTTATCGCGGTTTGTTTGAAATTGCTTAGCATAAAGTACACTTCAAACGGAATGGTAACCATACTGTAGTGGAGATTAATTAGCTTCTCATTCGTCTTTTTTGTACAACTTGTCTGCCGGTAAATTAGCCTGGAATGCGTATTTGCGTTACGGTTATGCGATTGTTTTTACATTTGCATTTGCTTATTTGCTTTACGGGCAATTTCACATACTGTAAATTTATTCAATAACTTTTTAGTTTTATTGGCTCGTGTTAAATTTAAATATTTTTGTTTGCTTTCTTGAGTTTAAAACTCATGTATCTGTGTGTGTGTACGTACACTTCTCGTTTTGCTGTCTATTGAATTCTTATTTATTTATTTTGTGTTCATGAAATATGTACACAAATTAATTTACATAAAATTTAAATGGTTTTTGCTTCGACTCTGACTTTGACTCTGACTGCAGAGTATGCTCAATGGTTAAAGGATGCGTAGTGCGGTCTGGTCTGGTGAAAGCAATCGAAATCTGCTTGCATAGCAATTGAATAGAATTAGCACATTGACAAGATAGTCGGGAAATTAAACTGAAAAATAATTTTATTCTGCAATGGCCAAACACCATAGGAAAAAAAAAACGCTTTGTTAACAAAAAAATATGATATAGTATTATATTTGTAATATTTGAATATTTTCAGAAACTTAATTGCAGAAACTTTAATTATAACAATTCCTCTGCTACCGTCTGTGGTTGTGTAATTGTGTAATCAAATCATATTGTATATATACTCGTATATTTGTCTTATTTGAAAGAATCCTCAGTAGGGTCCTTGCAATTGAGTTTCCATGTTTTATGTTGCAGATTTTTGTCTGCCTTTCAATTTGGCCATGGTAATTAAACACTTGAATTTTAAATGTTTGATTTGGATTTGGAGTTTGTTTGTGTTACTGCGCTTTACATAAGTTAAGTGTCTCAGAAAATCTATGAAATCAATTCAATAATAAAATTGCAAAAATTTCCAATGAAATGTTTACACTTGCTTTGCAGTTGCCCAATTGTCAAGTTCATGTAAACGTGTGCTGATATAAGTAAAAAAAGGAAACTGTTGTTTGTATTTATCTAATATTTTGTACTTTATATTCATTACATTTGAATGTTAACGATTCATTTTGTCATTCGCTCGAAAAACATATGCACTTTCTCTAAAATTTAAAGAGCCATTGTCTTTAAGAGACACTCTGCGTTTACTTATTCACTCTACACTTGGCAACTTGTGTGCCTAAGTAGGCAAAAGTTCTTCACTGATTTGTTTTCTCTGCTTGTTTATCAATTTTTGATTGCTTAGCAAATTACTTGGAAATTGTGTTTATTATTTTTAAAGGTTTTTGCTGTGTGCCGTGTCTTGGTTGGTTTGTTTGGCAAATAGATATATGCTTAGGTATTTATTTATTTACTAATTGCTGCAGTTAGCTTAACATCTTTGCATATTCATGCACTTCCGGTTGAGCATGCCAATAAGTACCCTCGATCCTTACATGCATGTCAACCGCAAGTCGAGAATATTGAAACGAAATGAAAAATGTCAATCAAGAGTAATTGAAAATTTATTGGCTCCACTCGAAGGCAGTTGCATGCATGACTGGCACAAAATATTTGTAAATAAACAAATAAGCAAACTGACCACCAGAGACAAACTGCTTACACACGGCGTATACGCAACTATTTGCAGACGATCTATGGCAGCAGCAGCACTTCAATTTGTATTTGCTGATAAATGCCACAGATTGGCGCATAAATTAACTTAACGAAATGTATACATCATTTTTTTTTAAAGTTATGTTTACGTGAATTTAAATAAAAGCAATTTCATTTTATTAAGCATAAGGCACAATGATTTCGTATAGGATAAGTAAGAATTATTGTTGAGCATAAAAAATAATAAATTAATAAATTATGTGCATATCTTTTTGTTGCCGTCTACTGTGGGTTTTGTTTGTTTTTGTGTTTTTTTTTTTTTTAATTTTGTGTGTTTTTTATTGTATTTGACATGAAATGCTTTCAACGGTTGCACATACGAGGAGATGCAAACCACTTTGGCGCTTATGCAGTGGACCCATGCGTGCTGTCTGGCATAATAAAGCTCTCTGTGATATTTTAATACCAAATTGACTTCTCTGTCACTTTTGTGTATGTGTATGTGTCATTGTTGTTGCTGTTGTTGTTGTAGCTGTTGTTGTTGTTGGCTTTTTTAAAAGTTTTCAGCATTGGTTTTGGTTGTTTTTATTTTCTGCATGCTTTATTGGCAATTTATCACTGTGCACCCAATAGATTTAAATTGTCACGTCGTTTGTCATATGACATTTATATTTTATGCGCACTTGCAATATTTTTTATGTATTTCGGTTACAGTTCTTTTCTTTGTTTTTATTTCATTTATTTTTAATTCGCGTATTTTTTTCACGTTTGCGTATGTGTGACAGCGTATGTGTATGTCTATTAATAAATGAATTTGCAAATCAACTATGCGCTGGCTGTCCGCAGTAATTAGCGTCTGTTCTCATTAGTAATGTAAATTTTATATAAACAATATTATTAATAATCACAATAAATAGTTTAATAATGGCAAATACGAAAAAATAAGAATAAAAGAATAAATAAACATGAATGCATTATAGTTCGCATCACATAATCCACTTTACTGATTCAGCAAGCAAATATCCTGTCCAACTTAATCAACATTAATGCTCATTGATGTGCATTAAATGTGAGTATGAATATGAGCAACAAAACAAAAAAAAAGTAAAAAAAAACGATAATTGAGTATTAGATAAGTTGCCATTCATAAAAAAAAAAAAAAAACTCATAGCATCTGGATTTATTTGGCATTAATGGTAAATCACTTTGTGCAGCATAGCTCCGGCGGCTGGCTTAATGGGACTCCAAATGGTTTCCTTTGCTTGCTGGCAGACTCGTGCAGAAATTAAAGGATAAAGTTGCAATTAGTGCTAAAGATTTTGCAATTGAAAAACAAACTTCATTTGCAACAAATTAAGCCAAAGACACGTACCGACAGCTACGAAGTGTTAGCAACACACCATTCACACCACTCACACACACACGTATGCGTATACACATAATGAGAATTGCAAATATAACAAAAAAAAAAACAAAAAGTTGAATCCATTTTGGGTAGGGTGTTCTTGTCCACTCCAACGTCTTTCAACAGACCACAGATGAAGGAAACAATTATCTCTGCTGGTGTCCTTGGGAGCTGTAGGGTGCTTAGTGTGGGCGAATGGGTGTTTCAAATACAGATGAAAAAGTTGAAAATTAAATTGGATGTGGATTCGGCATATGAAAAACACTGTGCCGACCACAAAATAAATGCAACAGAAAATGTATTTCTGAAATGAAAGATTGCAATGAAATGTTGTGGTCGACTGCGGTATGGCAAGATTGGCAATCAAAATGAGTGGGAATTGAACAAACAATTCGACTTGTGAACTGCGTAGGTGGCTAACTGAATGATGTCAAGCTTATAAAAATGTTATGAATTTTAGTTGACTTATCTTTTTATATGTTTAATTCTTCTGAACGTGATTGTGACACTGAGCTCCTCCTAAAGTGTGTTGCCTATCGGATTTCAGAAAATTTTGTTTGATTTTTTGACGAATATTTTTATTTTTATTTTTAATTTTTCGCAAATGAGAACTTCACTATTATTTTGATTTTCTTTTTTTTTTTCGGAACAGCAAATGACTCAACAAGAAAGGATTGAATTATTAAACTGCATGTCAAACTTAGCATAAAATTAATCGAAATTGAACCCGCTAATAGCAGGCAAGTCAACGTTCTGGCAGGACGAAGTTTGCCGGTTCCGCTAGTATAAATATGTCAAAATTAAATGCTGGGCGGAGAAAATATATATGCATTTTTGAAATAAGCTCAAGTCTATTTTTACAGTGTTTGTCTACGCTATGAAATTGTAACATTTTAAATTGAAAATGATTGCCAATAAGAAAGAAGCGCAATGAAAATGTTAATAACCTTTGAAAGATAACGTGTGCTCGGCGTTTACTGAACTTGAAACACTTCATCATTTCTTATTTAAACATCCGCAATTTTTTTACACAGCCTGGCAATTTCATGACTGCAAAACAGAAAAAAGAGAAACGAAAATAGAAAATAGAAAAAAAAGGAATCTAAGCTAGACGCATCAGCCGCAAACCACAAGTGACTATGTCAAATACTCGTAGAGTCGCACAGTTGAGTGAGTATTAATGATCAGCAAGCACCGACTGCGCTGTCGTTCGCGTACACACGCCGAAACATTTTTCTTACTGCCAAAGCGAAGCGAATTGCATTGCGGAAAAGTTGACTTATGCCTGAATAAAATATGGTTCCTACATTCATAGTGCACGCCGCAGTTCTCGCAAGCGACGAAGCCCAACGAGGGCAAGCAGAAAGGGCGAAGAAAAAAGAAGGCAACAAAAAATGAGTTAAGCAAAGTGGCCAGCGATTGCTTCTTTGCATAAATGAAAAATGAGCTTAGTGCCTCGCCAGGGATGATGTTCGCGGCCGGAGCGGAGCTCGGTTGGTAGTCATTGAACTTCAGCAAACTGAAATGGACCTCGTGCCTAGATATTTCATTGCGAAATTGAAAAGTTTGCAACTTAAAAATTCTGTTGGCAAAAAGCTAACCAAACTGCAGCGCAATGCAGCTTCCGTTTTAGTTTTCAGTTTTTATATTCTTTTTCGCTCTTCTGTTGTTGTTGCTGCTGTAGTACGTTTCTTACATCATTTCGTATTTTGCATAAACTTGGCAACAGTTACTCAAAAGTAGCAACGGCAACGCACAAAGTAGCAATCTTGGCAAGCATTCCACGCAGAGCCTGCAGCAAACCTTGTTAAGCAACTCGGCAGGAGTTGCTCCCGAAGCATTGAACAAGGTAGCAACTTTGCCTGCGCCAGCGCCGTCGGTGCCCGGCTTAAGCCAGTATTAAATGGTGAAAGACGCGGTTAACGTTGCATGGACTGAGAATTAATTAGCGAACCTTTTAATAAGTTGGCAAGCAGCGGTTGGCTGGCTTTGACTTCGCTTGCTCGGCAATGCAGGCGGCAGCTCCGGGTTCGACCGGCAAAACTGTCGCATATGCATTTTCGTATTCGTTTAATTTATGACTGTGCGGCGCCAGTAAATTGGCAGCACAGGTTGTCATGTCAACAGCGGCGGCATAAGCTGAAACTGTCTGACTGCTGCTGCCTGCCTGCTGCTGCCTGTCTGTGCCTCTGTCTCCGCCTCTGGCCGTGAGGCAGGTGGGTGCGGCTGCGGGAGGTATAATGAGTGTATTGTTTGCGTAAATGTTTGAGCCGTCGCCTGATGTCGTGTCGTCTGGCTTTGGCGTTATTGTCAACGGCAACATGTCAGCAATGTTGCAATGAAAACATTAAATGAGCAGCAAAAACTTTGAGTTTGTTTGAAAATGGCTTGTATTGAATGTGCTGCAGAGAATATGCTAAGCTTGCTAAATGACGGGAGTATGTGTGTGTGTGCGTGTGTGGGGTAGAGTTAGAATTTGAGCCATGTGAGGCATTGCAAGCATTCACATGAAGTTGATGCTATTGCTCCAGAGGCATTTCCTGTGAAAAGCAAGTCTCTTAAGCATGAATCATTGAATTAAAATGCCAATTATTGGAATTCATTAACATAGACTTAACTTTTAAGATTGAGCCACTTAGTTATATTGTATTAAGAAATTTAATATAGGCTAAGTCTGTCAAAAGCCGCCTTTTAATAAGGAATGTAAAAGAGGAATATCGAAAATTTTACTCTTCAAGTAAGAAAAACAAAAACAGCAATTTAGAATGAAATCGTAGCTTCGAATATTTTAAATCAGTAGAAATTATGCATGATGCTCGCGGAGCCAGCAGACAGACTGTCTTACATTTAATGAACATTTGACACATAAATAAAGTAAGATTAGTCATGCCATCGGTCATTTATTTAAATGGTAGCAGCGCAGTTTCACTCCGAGGATGTCGTTTTTGCCGTCAAGTTTAATTTAAAAAATTCTGAACACATATGCAGTCTTGTCAGCAGCTGGCAGCACTTTTCGGTTCATGTGCGAGTTTAATCGAGTTTCTGCGCATAAAGCAGCTCAGAATTTGATTGAGATTTAGCAACCAACGTAATCGCTGTCATTAATTTATGAAAAGCTCCTCGAAACTGTTTGCGAACTGAAAAAAGGAAATTGCAAATTTGAGATGAAACCCGTATGCGGCTTCCTTTTGTATCTGCTGTTTATGTGAGTTATGCTTCACTTTGTGTATTTAATTTAAATTTGGATGGAAAAGCAAAAAGGAAAATCTTTTCAAGCAACAATTACATGTCTCAGTTTCATGTACACTTGTTTAATACAAAACAATTTAGAATTCAATTAGCAGGGAATCCAGGCAAGTTGCTGAGATTTTAATTTTGCAAATATAAAATAAAGTAAATTGCATGTCAGGCGATTGTAATCGACAGGAATTATAACACTTGCAGCCTCCCACCCGTGGCCATTTAAAAATGCATGAGTGGCAAATAGTTTCGGCAGTCAGGAAGTTGTTCGGTGTTTGTTGTGGTTGCTGCTGCTGCCGTTACATTGGCCGTGTGTGAGCTATCAGTAATGGATTTATTTATAAATACATTTGTGTGCCTGTGTGTGTGTGTGTGTGCACTGTTTTGTGAGCTTATTTTTGTTGCCGAGTGCAGGCAGCAGCCAGAAGATTTTTGCGCACGGCAAAGCCAGGCAAGTGCAAGTGAGTTCATTTGACCGCAGTCGAGCATGAGTCCTGTGGCTTCGTAAAAATGATTTTTTTTGCTGCAGACGTAGCCGCACTCGCAGTGTGCTGCATTTGCGAGCTTGCTGAGTTGCTGAGGCGTTGTGTTGCCGTTGCGGCGGCTTGGAGGTGCAGTGCTGCTGACTTGGCCTGCGTTGGAAATTGGCTTTATTGCCTCGTTGCCTGGTCGCAGGTCAGCACAGGCACATGCAGTCAGGAAGTATGTATGCACACTCTAAGAAGTGTTGCTATGTAACCTTGTCGGGACTTTTGTCGCGTTGTGTTTATTTCCTTGCATATATACAAAGGCAGTCATGCTGACCTCACATTGACACACACACACGGTCTGTGGAAATTTCCATAAAGGGCGGGGATCCTAATGCAGCAGCGCCTGGCTCGGTTTACAAGAACCACTTAATGAAGCTATTTTTGACAGCACGAAAAGCCGCAACCCATACAGTAACAACAACAGCAACAACGACAACACCACCAACAACAACAAGAAAAATAGGAACACAAGCAACGTGTAAGCGAATAAGCAAACGAATCAACAAGCGTACGACATCTGCAAGAGGAAGAAGGTGCTGGACTTCTGTGCCTGTGCACACATCGTAGCCAAAGTTAATATGTGCACAGGTGACTTAATCAACATGCAGCTCATTTTCTATGCTGCTACACACACGTACTCCATCTTTCCTTTCTTTTTTTGACTAGATGTTTTTCTGTTTTGCTTCTCGTTGTGTTGCTCTGTGTGGGCGGTGGTGCAGTTGCAATTGCAGGAGCCATAGTAGCAATGTCGTGGACACAAGTTGACGACAACGTTGCTGAAATAAAACACTAAATTGTGTAGATTTCAACTGGCAAAACAAGCAAACATTCCTAAACATTTGGCATGGACTTGAGCTGTGCATGCCGAGCAGGCGTACTAAGGTAAAACAGGCGAGCAGCGGTGCGTCGCGTTGCCTTCACCGTCCTTCAAAAGCGAACAGGGATGCATGCCTGCTGTGAATGGTGCCTATGGCAGACTAGGCTTAGTTACGTTGGAGTAGCAAAAGTTTATGCAATCATATGTGTGTACTATATAAGTACAATGCAGCTGCAGGAAAAACATACTTTTTGAGATAAGAAATTACACTCCTGGCGAAAAAATTGGGTACAAGTGAGCTGTATAAAGTACATATATTGTACATAAATGCTTTGTCAGAAATACGTCAAGAAAATCGAGCGTGCAAAATCTTGCTTCAGAGTAAAGGTTAGTTACAAAAGATAGTGTAAAAATTAAGAGAAAAATTTATAACCACAGTCAAATAAAAATATTGTTAGAAATAACAAAACTCTGTGAGTGTAGAATATAATAGAAGTTTATATATTGCAAATTTTTTTATAAAATAAAAAAAAACAAATCAATAAACGAAAATTATAGGAAGATAAAACTAAAAAATACTTTCATACTCATTAACTAAATTATTTGCCTTATGACTTTCCTACTTAGAGCTGGTCTGGAGTTGTAATCTCTTTTTAAAAGCAATGGTGGCTTACCGCATGAATTCATTCGCTTCACCATTGTCATATGTTATTTCATGATCCATTCATTGATTTGCGCCGCCACTGTTACACATGCAATATTGTACTGTGCTCATTTCGTAGTTGTTGAACTAAAATTGGAAGGAACCAGGAAGGAAGGCAAACGTTGTGTCAGGACGGATGAAAGTATGCAATTTGCAGTTTGTGCGGAATTACAGACACGTTCCTTTTTGCGTATTTAAAGGCGAAAAAAAGAACAAAGACTTGAAACAATTCAAAGGCAACAAGGTTTGGCAACGTTGTGTCGTTGGGTCTATGCAGGCTTCAGTCGGCGAATGGCTTTGCATAACGCCATGGGTCATAAATACAATTTTGTCAACAGCACATATGCATACAAGGCGCTTAAGCGAACGACCACGCCCACCGACAGCCTTTCAGCCGCCCAACCGGTTGCGTGCCCTCGACCTCGACTCAGGGGCTGCTTAAGTTGCTGCCGCCTTTCTGTGCAGCCAAAGTGGCAGCAGAGATTTTTTCTTGCAGATAAACGCAGCAGTAAACTAATTAAGATGATTAAAATCTTCGTTTGTTTGCACTTTTATGGTGCACGGAAATTGGCAATAAAACTAAAATGACTTCACTTGGCTTGTGCGCTTCGTGTTTTGTTCAGTGGTCGGTTGATTACTCAAAACTTTTGAGTAGCGAAATCTGTGTGTGTGCTGCTCTTCGGTTTGCCTTCTGTGAGTGTTTTTGTTTTGTGTTGCTTTCGTTTTGCTTTCGTTTTTGACAGTTATGCTTTAATTTGACACATTAATTGCATTTACTTTTATTGACTGTTAGAAGTTCCACTTGGGCTTCACATTCAGCTGATGTCGCTGCTGCTTCTGTTGCTTCTTCTGTTCCTGTTGTTTCTGCTGCTTCTGCTGCTGACCAATTTACTTTGTCATTTCATTAACTTTTAACAAGAGGAAAATTCTATTAGAGCAATGGCGATAGAGCAAATATGTAACTCGTTTTGAGTTGAGAATTTTCGTAACAAAAAAAAGTTTGCTTTCCTTTTTTTGTCCGAAATAAAACAGAAAAAAGAAAAAAAAAAAAACTAAGAAAATAAAGTAGTTGCGAGCGAATAGAAAAAAAAAACTAAGGAGAGCAAAGCTGTAGCAACTGCAAAATATCCGATTAAATTATACGATCTCAACGCAAAAAGCAGAAGCACACGACGACAACAACAACAAGAACAATGACAACATGAACTACAGCAACAATAAAAACGATGTGGCAAGCGTTTGTGCATGTTTGTCTAAAAACTGTATCAAAACTCTTTTGGCCAGGCCAGCAACGCGTGCAGAGTGAGTCGATGTGGCCGATGGGGGCGGGCGTATACGCAATAAGAAAACTTTTTACTACGAAAAATAAATCAAATAATTCAATTTTAAGCTAAACTTATTTTCGTATTAAAAATGAAAATCAAATATAAGATAAAAAGAAAACGTAGAGGAAAAAAAAATGAAAAAATAAAGGAAAAGAAAAGTAAATGGGGATCAAAAACATTGCAGCTGGCATGCGTAGGCGGCACGGGGTCCTTTGGGTCGGCTGGCATGGCCAACTGAATGAGTGCATGTATGCACCGATGAGACCATCCATTGAAGTCATATCCTCTTAGCAAGGGCAGCAGTTGCAGCTTTTACTCGTGTTGTACACACATCCACGTTGCTCGGTGCTCAGTGCTCCTTGTTCCTTGCTCGTTGACGTTGTCGTTGCTGTTGCCGTTGCCATTGCAGATGCAGTTGCAGCTTACACATTTGGTCAGTTGGAGTTAAGCTAAGTATGTCCTTTATCATTTCTTGTTGTTGTAGTGTGCACAATGAAATTATTTGTCGTTTATACGTAATCGAAAAATTCACTGTGCCAGTGTAGATTTATGCAACTCTGGCCGGATGCCGTTTGTGGATGTTCCCTTTTTTTTTCATCATTTTTTTTAATGCTCTTAAATCGTGGTTTTGTAAGTATAGTGTATGGCCTGTCCTTGGAGTGACCAATGCAGGCAGCAATTGTGCAAATAACACAGATCTGGGATATTTGAAGATAACCATTCTTGAGTGATTTCAAAGGTTACTTGTTTGTGCACTATGCAGCGTCTAATTGGAATATTGTTGCACAGAACTGATCCTTGTTGGCACCTCAAATAAACTGGAATAGTTGTTTCTGCTTGTCTTATGTGTTATGCATGGCACATATGTAATAAACAATTTCAGTTTCAACATATTCACAAATGTAAATTATCGCTGCTTGGCATAACCCGTTTGATTGCCAATGGGTCTGGAGCCACTGTGGAGTATTGACTGCACTCTGCTAAGCTTTGCCTTGGTTTTCATTTTGTGTTGTTGTTTTTTTTTTTCATTTCTATTCGCAGCCAATGCGTTGGGCTATGGCAGACAGAAGACGTAGCACAATTGGCTGCTCTTTTACCATTGGAAAGCCGCTTATTTATGCCCTCGACTAACTTCAGTCGTTTGCCTAACCGCAATGCCGCCGTCGCAGCAGCTGCCTGCTCCTGTGCTCATGTGCCGACGCGCCAAAGTCAATTGAACACACTTGGCGTGCTAAGCGAACGCCAACGCGTCGAAAGGCAGCTATAACACGCGATCTTGCGGTTATGTGGCTGCCGCGCGAGTGTTTCTGACTGCGAATGAACGCAGACGCACGCTACGCTTTTTGTTTTTATGGCTCATACGCCACGTAGACACAGCACGAGGAAATAGCGTTGCAGGTTCAAAATAAAACACAAATAGAAACTTTGTGCAAAACTTTTCAATGCTTGGCCAGAAATTGGCAGACGTGTCCTATCTCGGCCTCTGCAACAATATTAAAAAAAATATGAACACTTGGAGAAACGCTTCTCAGCTCGTTGGCAAATTCATAGCTACCTTCGACAAGTGGACGGCACACGGACACAATTCATAGCCACAATTTAATGACTGCGAAATTTGCTAAGCATGATGGAAAGTGTTTTCAGGTCTGGCGTTTATTATTTCCCTTTGGCCATACGCTGGTGTGCGCAAATAAATAAATAAACATAAAAGCGGTAAAGCAAAAATGCCAAAATACGGAAATAAAATTTTTCATAATCGAAAACGTGACTGTAATTTTTGAGCGCTTATCCGCCGAAAAGTATGCATGACAATACGAGCCAGACTTTTTCCTTTCTTTTCACTTTTGTTTTTTTGTTTTTATTTATTTTTTTTTTCTTTTTTTTTGCAGCTAGGCTAAGCTGCTTTTTATGCTTTTCATGTTTGTCTTGGCATTTCGCGTATGCGCTTTCCGCGCTCCGTTTTGCTCTTGTTCTTTTCGCTGTTATGATTGGCATGTGTTAATAAATTTTCAACGCCCATGTCAGCGCTTTGCCATTTCCGTTTCCGCTTGCGATTCCAAATGCTAACTGCCGATCGGCGTGTGATTGCAGGCTTGCCTGTAATTTCTCCCGTAGGCTTGGCGTCAATTAGACGCAGCCACTTTGCGAACGTGTGCCTAAATGTATTAGCGTGGATGCCTCTCGCATGCCAAATGCGTTTTTCTGTTTTTCTGTTTCTTTTCGTGTTTGTTTTGTTATTTTTTATGTTATATTTTTCTTTTTATATAGTTTACAAACGAATTCATGTATTAATTTATTCACTTATTTATGCATGCAACGAAGCTTGGCTGAATTTGCGCACATACTCGTACATCAAAACAAAAATTTTAAATTTATGTTATCTGTTTCAGGTTTGTGCGCAGCCAATCTGGCCACAGGGGACTGCATGAAAAAGTGAGGCTTAGTGTGCGGGTTGCGGAGGTAAGTTGTGCACCTCTTCAATGACCAATGCGCGCTTAGCAAATGTTTTAGGCTCTGTAACGAGAATTTATGACAGCTGCGAAGGCGTTTCAATGTTTATTTCTGCACTAAAAATTGCATGTTAAAAATATTACTCAATTTATATAAAAATATACCAGGAACTGCCAATAAATTGTCATTTATTATTTGCTGCTTCGCTGACGCTGTAAATAATTTCTAAAATAAATGCTCATATATATATATTTATATGTAACATGTTGACATATGTATATGCACGTAGATATTTGCGCAACTTATACTCGTATAAATAGATCCGCATTTACTGTAGCGGTTCATGTAATTTGGCTTTTATCGCCAATTTGTGTGACAATTTCTATCGAAACGTGACTTACGGTCGTTCATGCTGTGGGTCAGGCTACTGGAGTACAGCAATTGGCATGTGATGCTTTGTAAGTGCAGATGTTTGGTCATATAAGAAGATAAATGAAGGGTTCTAATTTGAAGCTTTTAAATTTTATTGATTCGTTTCAACACATTTGTCCCCACATGCAGGACACTTTGATGGCCACTTAGAATATTGACTTATCCTCCCGTAAATGTTAAATATAAGCAACAGGACAAGTAAAGGATTGTAAAGGAATGTCATGTGGCTCTGAGCTTAAAGCTTTGAGAGATTAGTTTTCAGGGGTTTCTGATCATAAAAGGAAATCGTTTAAGAATGCCGTTAGCTGACTTTTATTTGTAAGACCTGATGTAACATTCATATAACAAAGAACGTTTTTTTGGCAGTGTTCTGTCAATGTCTGCTGATACAGGACTTTTATATTTACGTTCCAGCTGTACGTTCAATATTTAATATATTTGTAAAAAGGCACAAAGCTTGCTCATGTAAATTTTATACACTGTATTATTTATTTTAAAATGTATGCCATTATTTCGCACATAAATGTAAAGAATTTGCATTGCAAAATTTTGTTTTCGATTTTGAATTTAAGCGGAGACATTGCTTAAAGTAATCTTTTAAAATATCGACTTTTAGCCAGACCGACTAACATACATCTCCCTCAGTATGTTTGTGTGTGTGTATGTGTATGTGTGTGTAAATCGCATCAAATGACACTCAATTCCGCTAAGACAAATAGCGACACCGTCGTATATTTTACTAATGCATGCGGTTACAGGCTTTTTAGCGTTTTCCAAGCTGTAATAAATAATGTTTTCTCTATGTCTTGACATTTTCCATTGCTTATGCAAACACATACATAAACACACACTCACACACACACACACACACACACACACATATAGTACACAGTTTATGTACGAATATTGTCTGCGTATGTGTGCGGAACACTATTTGGCAAGGTCTTTGCTGTGGGGGCGGCTTTGTCTCGACGTCTTCGACTATGCGTGCACTCAGGCAAAGCTGATGCTTTGACAAATGTGCATAAACCGCTTAATTATTCATTTAATCCATACAATTTGAATGCCACCGCAAGAGCGTATATATACACATGCACACACACTCACACACACACACACACAAGCACGCGCGCACATAGAGCGTTCATTTCCGTCACGGCCACAGCGTCAAACTTGAACCGAGCTTCTGCGGTGTTAATCATGGCGCATATATCAGTGACGATTCGACGCGTTGCCTGGCTTCGTTGCCTTTGGTTTCTTTTCCAGGCCGCACGTCGCGTACAGAGTCAGCGAAAGGAGTCTCGCGTTTAAACGAAAACGTTTAGCCGCTGCCAAATTGGCGCGAAGATGTATGCCCAACTGCTGTTCAAATTGATTACATGAGCTGCATCTCACTACTCAATAAGTTGAAGACGAACTTTGAGTGCTGTAACTGCTGATGAAAAACTAATTAAACTCAATATGTCACAGACAATGAGCACTCGAGTGTGCACACAATCACATTGAATCACAATAACGACAACGACAGCAACAATGACACTAACGACGACGGCGATGACGACGATGACTACGATGACTACGACGACAGCAACGTTGGCAGAAATATTAACAACAGCAGCAGCATTGTCAGCATCATCATTGTCGTCATCATCATTATCATTATCATTGTCGTCGTCAATGCGATGAGCAGCTAGGCAGCAGGGCAGCAAGGCACAACTTTAGCTACGCATTCACCATAAATAACAATGCGAGAAATTCAATTGAGTTGCTGCTGGCTTACAATGCCCAGCATAGATCCACGCCGGGCCAGGCAGTCCTGGCTAAGTCGGCCAAACATGCGTCGGGGTTTGTTGGCGTGTGCCACTGTGACTTGGGCTGTTGCTGTTGCTTTTGCTGTTGTTGTTGTTATTGTAGCCGAGACTCAACGCAGTTATTGTTAGTTACACAAACAAGGCAGAGCAGCAGCACAGTATAAACAATCATAACACCAAACAAGCAGCATTAAAGTAAGTTGATGGCAGCGACGCTCACATCAGAGCAGAGCAAGTGTTCAGGCGTGGGCACGCAGGCACAGGACGATGACGTCGATGCTGGTGCTGCAGGAGACGCTGGTGGAGTCATAGATGCGTAGAGTGCTGTAGTGTGCAACAGACTTCCGCTACCGTTGACGGATAAGTGTCGCTTGTACTGAAGGGGTATAAGCTGTGTGTGTGCGACTGTCAACGTCAACGTCATCGTCACAGTCATCGTCATCGTCATCGTCATAGTCATTGTTTGTTTGTTTGTCTGTTTGTCTGTTTGTTTGCCAGCCTGATGAGCAGCACCCTTGGGGCATTAATGTTATTTTTATGGCAATTTTATATATATGTAAGTATGCGACTCTATGCATTACTGTTTGCATTATACTTCGACCCAAACACACGCACATGCACACACTAGCATACTCACACTCGCATTCGCACTCGCACTCATAGTCACATCCACACCCACGCCCATGCTGGCAAACACGTTTGCACACATGAGACACAAGCGTTTGCGACACATTCACACATAATAAAGCCAACGATAATTGCTGTGAAAAATAGAAAGTTTCTTTTTTCTGCTACTGATGCTGCCTCAGCCACCTCGGCTGACTCTGCTGCCGCGGCCACCGCCGCTGGTGCCTCCGCTTATGCAATACAAAGTAATAATACGAGTGTAATTATTATTCGCAAGCGTGCAATGACTTCCCTGTTATAAACTTCTATACAAGCATTTAGACATGTGCATATTTACACGAGCAAGTAAGCGTGTGTGTGTATGTGTGTGTGTGTGTATGTGTTAGTGTTTGTGTGCGGAGCCAGTGAGTAGCGACCATATGACCGAATTTTCCATACGCATATGCGAGAGTTGACGAGCTTTTTGTTTTTGCTGAAGAAAACTTTCAAATTCATGTCTACTCTTTCAATTGTAATGTGAAAGTATCTAACAATGAGTCAAATAATACTCCTTTATATTTTATGTTCCCATTTTGAAATAATTAAAAAAAAAGTACATTTCAAATGGCTTTCTTTTTTGCGAACTTTAATAGTTAAGCGATATTCTCAGCGAGTTATTTGAAGACTGCACTTTAGATTTAAAGTATTTGTGCTTAGCAGCTCAGTTACAAAAAATATGTCTTTGTTTGATAAGACAAACATTTTTGAAAGTTATAAAAATAATAAAAAAAAAAAACAAATTTAAAAAAGTAATTGTTAAAGAATTGTACAGATACATAGTGGACTGAACACTCAATTTGAAAAGAAAAAAACCAAATCGCCGGTGAATAAATCAATCGATCAATCGAATTATAACATATTGAGTTAGTTGTCAATTTGGTTTAATGCCAATTTTAAATAACGAATGCACTGATTTGACAGATAACTGAATGCAACAGTTCAGTGCTAAAAATGTAATTTACAGCAAGAGTAAGTAACCCTCAAACAGTAGATTGAAGAAGTAGGTATGTGAGTAAAATCAGGCAGACAGTCTTTTCTCTTGTCGTATGGAAACGTATTTTGCGAAATGAATGTGATTTTTTGCAATTTCTTTGGCTTTTGTTTTCTAATTACTCAGACAGTAGGTGTGTAATTGCAATTGAGTCATACACTAACACACACACACACACACTCGCACATACACATATACGCAGACACACGCAGACATACATTGGCAAGATACATGTCAGGCGACACGCAATTAGTCCGAGACTGCCGGGGCGGCGAGAGTGAGCTTCTCGTATAACTCCGACTTATTTTAATTGAGCTCAAGTTGCTGGCTGGCTGGAGTGCAGCCTACGCACCGACTTTAGGCTAACGTACATTTCTAATCTAATGAAACATTTAAATTATTTACAGTTTGAGCTTTTATGCATAGAAAAGTAATTTGTATGCAAAATAGATCTAACGGCGCTTGTGCAGCTTCGTACGTACGATTGCCACTCGCACTCGTACTTTGAATGCCTGCAGCGCCTGTCGGCTGGTGCGGTTACTCGCTGAGCTGTCCTGAGCTGTGCCATTCTGAGCTAAGCCTGCCAGACATTTACATGCTAAATAGCTGCTTGAATAAAGTCATTCGATGATGCTGATGATGATGACAGTGATGATGACGATGATGATGATGATGATGATTATGGTGTTGCTGCCGCTGCTGCTGCTGCTGCTGCTGGTTATGTTGATTGTGCTAGCGGTGGCGATGATGGTGCTGATTGCGTAGAGACACACTTGACGCTTGCCTGCCAGGACATTCATGTTATGGCTGCTTGTTTAAAAAGCAACAAGCCGAAAATACAAATTTGATTTGATATTGTTCGCTTGTATGTTATCTTTTGCTTTTGCTTTCACACACTCGCCTGCACACACCTTGTGGCTCTTTGTTTGTGTAATTGAAACGGCAAACGATGTAGGAAGTCGTGTTGGATTTTTGTCAGCTTGCAGCATATCCTTGTTGTGCGTGTGTGCATTGCATGTGCTCTGCGTGAATGCCTGCCAGAGATTGTGCCAGAAAATATGAACAGGTATTTTATCCGATTGTAAATTAATTTAAACTGTAGCTAAGCCCAACGTATACACAAAAGCATGTGGGATAGGCATGTTTATGGAAATATTCTATCAAGCCGCTGCAGCTTAGCGTAAGAGTTATGGCAACTGATGATAAGCTGTGCCTTAAAGCTTTTCGCCTTATTCGAGCCATTTGTCCTTTGCAGCTGAAGTACTGAGCAAATCGTTTTTATGCGTACAATTGCTGTCGTCCTCACTGTGTTAGCACTAAATAAATACGAAATGTACTTTCAAAGTGCCTGATTAAGAATTCGCAAGCATCGATTCTGTCTAATAAAATTCAAACACTTGGCAACCACATTCCCCTGGCGCACACCCTGACCTAGGTTTCGTGTGCACGTTCTTTGCAAACGAACCAGCAACATGAGTTTCGCTTGCGTAGGCAATTCTCCACTTGGTTATGGTGCACAGTGCTCAGCTCACATCTCACATTCCAATATTCTTCGGCAGACAAAGCGAGGCAAGCAAATTAGCCAAACAATTGCAAAAGTTTTCACGTGGCGCTGCGACAAAGGCCCGCAAAAGAATTTTCATTTTGTAAATTGTGCACAAATTAGTTGAAATTGTGCCAACTCTGATGACTATCAATGAGTCGAAGCTTGTGTACATCCTGATTATTGAGGTAGTTCTCACCTAAGTATCTGCTGTAGAAATAGAAAATAAAAAATAAAATCAATCAATTGTTGTCTGCAAACAATTTTCCCAGAATTGTGACTGCGTCTCGTGCTGACAATGCTGAGTTACTAATGAGCATGCAGGTCACCGGAGTTAGTTTGATAGACTTATTTGAATTGATTGACACAACAAAGTTGCCAGAATTATGTATATTTGCTATGTGTAATTGATGAATTTTTATGAAAAGTTTTTTTTTACCGTTTTGTATTCCTTTGAGATAAAAAAAAAAGAAACATATTTGATGAAAACAGTATGCATATTTATTTTATGATGATTTAAATAATTTAAAATAATCTCCTTAGTCTAGTTATAAATGAATGTATTTTATTCAATTTAAATTTCGACAAATTTTTTATCTCATTTTTATTTAATCAAATTACCCCATCATTTACTATTTAATGGCTATAAATTTTTAAATGCCATTTTTTTTTTAGAAATATATAATGAAGGGCTTTGCTTAAAATTTAATAATAAAAAAATCAACAAGCCTTGAAATCTTTGTACCTATTATGACTATTTATGGGACTAAAGTCATTTGCTGTAACAAGAATCTTCAGCTCAATCAAATCGACTTAGAAAAAAGAATGAATGCATTTGAATTATTGTTTATCTGCAACCAATGAATAGCGAAAATGATTTACAAAAATGTTCAACTGTAACTTTCTTTAATTTCTTGTTAACAGCCATTGAAAGAAAATTTCCCACTATTTTTTGAATAGCTCTGTTAAATTCTCTGTATCGTATGTCCTGTTGTAGCCTTTGGAATTTTTTGGAACGAAACAGCTTCGCATAGAAGCATTGAGTTCTCATGGCAGGAGTAGCTCACTCACGACGTCCTACGCTTTGTGTGCACTTCGGCTATACACTCACGCACTCTCTCGTACGCAGCGGGTGCTCTCTATTCTCTAAGGGTAACACGTCCTTGCTCACGAACCTGCGACAACAAGAAATGTTTTGCGATACTTTTGCGCTCACTGAGTCAGCAGCAAAGTTGTCCTCTCTGGCAAACGACGCGCCTGCATGCTTCGTTTATGCATGCTTACACGTTCGTGTCCTTTGGACTTCGTCGTTTGCTGTTTTGTTGTTGCTAGTTTCGCTTGGCTTTCGCTCACGCACGCTTCGCTTGTCGTGCGCTCGTGTGCATTTCGCCTGCGTTGGCTGGCTTCCGGTAATTTTCGTAAAAACCAAATAATAAGGAGAGCAAAGCTTTTAGTCGTTGTCGGTTATTGGTGCTGTGTGGTTAAGTGGTCTCATGCAGGCGTTTGTTTTCTGCGCGTTCGTTCAAGCGAGTTTTGATTCTTGTTACGCCAAAGAAACACAAACACAAAAACGAAAAGAACAACAGATTTTTAAAAAACCAAATCGCGAATCGTTTAAGTGAAAGTGCTTAGCAAAATTCAGTCGAACAAAATTGTAAGCTGAGCATTATGTGCTGCACAATTAACTGAGCCAAAAAGAAAAACAAAAATAAAACGGTGAATTAAAAATTAAATTTAAAATTAAAATAAATAAAGAAGAAACAAAGCGTTAGACTTCACACTTGATATGAAATGACTTTGTCGTCTGGATTTTATGTGCGCTCTTTGTTACTTATTCGCAACGTTTTCCTATAAAATTAACAATCATTTATGTGGTGTGTGGCGCGTGTGCCTGCGAGCGCCTGTGAGTGTGTGCGAATATGCGTTTGACAAATTAAAATGCATAAATTATGAATGAAAGTACCGTTACGTGCGTGACAACTAATAATTTGTTATTATTATTATGCACGTGGCTTTGAGTCAGCCAACGGAGCCCTCAGCACATCCAGCACAGCCCACAGTAGGAACAAAGCCACACTCGCAGCCGCAGTGCGCCTGGCCTCAGACTTAGACCGAAACTCTGGCCCCTGCGTAAACTGTAACAGAACCACATACAAGCAAAGTCGCGTCTTGCCAACGTCGTCGGCGTTCATTTTGTTTCATTTTAACGTTAACTTCCTTTACCATTAGGAACAGCATTTATTTAAAAAAAAAAAAACCTAAAAGAATAAAAACCAAAAACAACAAAAGAAAGAACGAGAAGTAAAATAAAGTAAAGTAGAGTAAAGTAAGGAAAGGAAAGGAAAGGAAAGCAAAGGCAAGAACAAAAATTATGGCGTTTGCAAAGTTCTTGACGCTGCGCTGCCGCTCGTTTGCGGTTTGTGTTTATTGCCAACCTCGGCTGCGGTCGTCTGCGTTAGCTGAAACAATAACAGAAGCAGCGAAGGGCGCACACAACGCTCAAACAGCATTAAGCGTTTACTAAGCCAAAAGTAAGCATTAACGTTCCTCCTTTCTGCTCGCTCTCCATCACCCATTCCCGCAGCTGCTCCTGCACTTACGCTTTTCGTTTGGTTTATTTTGGATTGCTTTTACTACTTTGAGTCTTAAGTCTTTCGGGTCTGACATTTGCAGTCTTTTCATTATTTAGTTGGCTTAAATATTTAATTGCATGGCATTTGGCATTCGGCATTCGGCTTGCGACGTATAGATATTTGGGGAATCATAAACGCATAAACATTCGATACTTAACGATGTCAGACATGCACACATCAACTTGGCAGCAGCCAGCAATTACCCGTGCACATACTCCCCTACACACACACATACCCACACACACGCTTAACACATCGTTTGGCTTAGTGTGTTCGGCGTTTGCCGCTGCTTAACCCTTTGTCACGAAAGCTTAGCTCACTTGACATACTACAGCCACTTACCGCACTTACCGTACATCACACACCACATTTCTCACACCCACACACCCACACGTACACACACAGCCACATTCACACAGCTCAAGCCATTACCAATCATTATTTTGTCTGCCACTCATGTCGGGGTTATTGCTTATCGTATATCAGCAATGTTAGACCTTCACTTTTTCTTGTCCTTTTTTATTTTATGTGTTCTGCCTGCCTGTCTGTCTCTCTGTCAGTCTGTCCATTCGTCTTGGTTCGCTGTTGCTGCACTAAAATTGTTTTCTTTTTGTTTCCTTTATTTGGCCTTTTCCCCCATGTGCGTTTATTGTTGGCTTGCCTTAAGCCTGACTAACTATTTGCTACCCCATTTCTTCTGTGTTCCGTTCACTTGCCTTGGCTTGGCTTGGCTTCATTTCAATTTGTAAACCTAAACCCGAGCAGGTGTTGCCATAAATAATTGTTATTATGTAATTTTGTGTATCTTTTCGCAGTTACGTAGTTTGTGTATTGTTTTCTTTCCCCTTTTTTGGTTTCTTTCGCAACGTTTTGGCCAATTACCTTGATGGTGCATAATTTTTCTGCAAATATTCTGCCAAAACAAATTTGTAATGTTAGAAAAAATAAAACATAATATAAGTGAAATCGTTATCGCAAAATTTGCAACAGCAAAAACAAAAAAGAAAACGAAAACGATTTCACTGACCCAATTTTTCTAGAATTAAGACAAACAACTTTTAAAGCATGTTTTCAATTTTCAGTTGAAAAGAAAATATTTTATTTGTAATGATATTGGCTTTGCTTTTGGTTTCATGCATTTTTTGTTGGTCTTATAATAATAAAAAAAATAAAACAAATAAAAAAAAAAAAATAATAATAATATTAATAATAATAACAATAATAATAAAAATATCATGGAAAAATAATGCACAGTGCAGATTTTTTTAACCATCTTTTGTTTGTTTTGGCTTTCTCTTGTTTGTTTTTTTTATTTTTTCTGTTTGAATTTGTGCAATTACACAGACTGTAAAGCAACAAAAGATTTTCTTGGTCATTGATTGTGCGCTCGAGTCCGTTTTGCTCGTTCATTCATGCATTCGGTGGGTTTTTCGTGGGAACAGGCACAGCACACTCTGACTGTAGTAACAACAACAACAGCAACAACAACAGCTGCTATGCACGCCCTCGTGTTGTCCTGTTTGGTTTTTGGTGGCTGGTGTCGGTTGCTTGTCCCATGCATTGCTGTTCGGCGTTGTTCTTGCACTTTTTATGTAGCGTGTCAGTCGTTGGCATAATGCATGGCCTTTCATGGGATGGCATGGCGTGTGGCAGGACGTGCACGTTTAAGTCCAATATGTGCGCCATTGAACAGCGCCATAACCATTTCTTTTGCCCATTTTCGTCATTATTTCGACAGCATGACGTTGCCAGATTAAGTTTGCCCCGTTGTAAGTTTCGTCGCGGGTTTTGTTGTATGTGCGCAACTGTGCGTTTTCCGATTACGTATACGCAGCGTGTTGCAGAAAATTTGTGTTCATTAGCCAGCGAATTTGGCAACTCCAGTTAGTGGATTTTTATGCGATTGCAAGAGTTTGACATGATCGTGCAGTGGCTGGCGATTGGTTTTCTGATAAATAATCAAGGGTTTGCCGAAGTGGAAACCACATTTAGGTTCAGAATATCATAGACCGTCAACCAATCTGCGGTTTGATTCATTACTATTTTTACTCTAAGGCGCATATGGTAATAAAAATAAAATCACATTATCTTTGTACGATAATAAAAACACAGTGTTCTTATGTTAATAATTTTCATTCAAAAATGATTTGAACCTAAAGACGGAACCTCACAATTTGTTATTTGAATGCAATACTATTCTGCAGGAAAAATGCAAACACTATACATATACAAACATTTTACTCCATTGCAAAATTTGCAGCCATAAGCGCTGATTAGTCTTCATATCTTTAATCAATGCAGGAAAATCTTTAACTACTTTGAGATAATCCTTCAAAGTGCTTACAGGCATGTTGAACATAACCTTAAAATTCACTTAATCACTTACACACAAAAGACGCTTTACAGAATGCACTTTGCTGTTAAGCAAGCCAAACTGACCCCGAAGTAAAACTAAGACACAACACATTTTCCAAGGCATTTGCATATTTAACAAAAGCGCACTAAGAAAACATGGAGACTCCAAATTAATTAATTATGCATGACAAAGGGTGTATAAGTATGTGTGAGATTGCATATACATACAAGTGTACGTATGAACTGCCTAAGTACGCGTGTGCATGTGTACATACATATGTGCACCTGAGAGCCATTGAATTGTAAAACAAAAACTTTAAACACTCCATGGCCATAGCGAAGCAGATACATAAATAAACTAAACTAACGAGAGTTCAAATATAACGCATACGCCATGTTGAACATTTTGGCTTCACCTTAGGTAAAACAACATTTGAATTCGTTTAGTGTAACAAGAGAATAGCAACAAAAGTCGAGGCAGTGCACATAGGTGCAAAAATTATTCATAGCTTGTAATTAGAAAACATGATTTCCATTTCTAGCACAATGCAAACAAACAAATTCACAAGACCAACAATATGCAATAAGTGTGCGGCTGGGGGTGGAAGTAGAAGTGTGTTCGACGGGGAGGCGAAGGGAGATCGCTATTGAAACAAAACAATACACAAAAGTGTAGTTTATGCC
The DNA here is from genome assembly GCA_037044495.1 of Stegana nigrithorax. Lineage (NCBI taxonomy): Eukaryota > Metazoa > Arthropoda > Insecta > Diptera > Drosophilidae > Stegana > Stegana nigrithorax. Next base: position 24,147 of record JBAMBQ010003584.1, read on the forward strand.
TTATTTGTTTTATGTTTGCCATATAGCAAATCTCCATTTTTGGCTTATTTTGTATAATTTTAATTGATTTTATGTAAATTTAAGTTATGCATGCTATACCAGAACTTTTACCGCACTTCACATGCAGCAGCTCACCGAGGCCGCACCGAAAAGTATGCAGCATCATTGTATTTCCTCTGCCAATATATACATAATATACCATACATGATGTATGCGATATCTTCAGCATGAACTTTCAATTATTAATTTATGTATATTTGATTTTAGATTTTTGAGTTGCTTAAATGCATTATGCATGTATGGCAGATCGTTTGTTTAGCTATTTATGGCTTCAGTGTTGTCTAATTAAATGTTTTCGTTCTCTTGGCTTTTACCAAAGGCAAACAAAACACATTTTATTTGCATAGTTTGGCATCTTATGCGGTACAGTCAATGTTAAATAAATAATTTTCTGTATTGCAGCAACACACTCACGCAGGCACACACACATACGGAAGTTGGTTCGAATTGCGTTGGCTGGCAATAAGCATCGACACGAGTGCAGGCAGCAGCGAACGTGTTGAAATTTATTTCAGCTGTCAGTCAGCTGATGTTTCAATTAATTTACAGCACGCAAATACTCTCACCTGTGAGTGGATGCCTGGCAGGCGAGCAGAGTAACCTATTCAATATATGCACATGCATACATACCTACATAGATACATAGATACATATGTATGTACATAAGTAGCAAATAGACAACGGTGTAATACAATTTCAGTGGCCAAAAGATATTTATTACTGTGTACAAATGACAAAAAGCGAAAAAATAAAAATAAAAAGCAAAAACAATGACAACGAGAACCGCACAACGTTGCATGTAAAAGCGTGTGGCAATAGAAACGTATATTTTATGCGACTGTGCAGATATTCAGCAGCAAATTGAAAAATTAAACTTTCACAAACACAGACAACACAAACCAAATAAATAAAAAAAAAAGAAAAGAAGAAGCAAAGCAGCAGAAGAGAAGACGCGAAGAAGAGGAGAAATATCCCTGAAGTAAGACAAGGCGACGAAAGCAAACCGTTATACAAATAAGCAGCCGGGAGGCAGAGCAGAGCAAGGTAATGGGAGCTGCGGTGGCAGCTGGCGAACAGTTGAAGCATATTAATGCGAGCATCATCATGGCTAAGACGATAACAACAAAAGCAGACGCAGTGGGCCCAGCTACTAAGAACAACACAACTGCAACAACAACAACAGCACCAACAGAAGCCACAACAACAGGAAGAGAAACAGGATTGGGAACGGGAACGGGAACGGGAATGGCAACAATAAGCAGCAGGCGCGGTAAGCGTCGCGCGCTCAGAGACGGGACAAAAATGGCGCGCAACGTGTGCATTTCCGGCACCATGAACGCCATCGCGAACGGCATCGCGAACGCCAGTGGAAGCGGAAGTGGCATCGTCTGGCTGCAACTCTGCCTTTGCCTGCTCTTCGCATTTTGTTTCGGTAAGTTTCAGCCGGCATTGCCCCATTTTGGCTTTTTGTTGTTGTTTTCGTTTTCATTTTCGGTTTTGTGTTCGTTCTGCGTTTGTATGTTCCTTTTTCTTTGGCATTATTCGCGCTGCAACTTTAAGAAATATGCGCAGCCATCCTTTATCTCCTTGAGTCGTTGATGCGCGGTCGTGGGCGTGCGGCTGCCTGGCATGTTTATTTAATTTATTAGCGCAAAGAATGTAAGTAACAAAAACAAAAACAAAAAAAAAAAAAAAACCAAAATGAAAAACGAAACAAGAAAAAACGAAAAAAAAAAAATATAAAGAAAAACGCCAAAACAAATGAAACTGGCGAAAAAAGTTTCGCTTCGTTTTGGTTCTGTACAAATATTTTGCGTAATAACATTAGTTAGTTGCGCAAACAAATGCGGCTTTTTATGCGCAGCGATTTAGCCAAGTTGGCAACTTTTCTTAGCGTTTCGTTGCTTTTTCTTTGCACGCAAACTTTTTCTATTTTACTCGACCAAGTTTATCGTGTTGTTCTTCCTTATTTCTTTTTTTTTTTTAATGCTTTCGGACAATAAACTTATTGCCAAAAATATGTTCGCAAGCGGTTTGGCAGGCTTTGCCTGCTTTAAGCTTTAAGCAGACGCAAAGCAACGCTCAGCTAATGCCGTAACAGTGGCATAAGTTATTAATGCAGATATTTAGCGCCCAGTGAGTTGCTTTGCATAATTTGCGTGAATTTAATAGAGGCAGTCACGGACGCAAGTGAAAGACCGACCTGGCGATAAACTTTAAGGCTTGAAACAATTGACGAAGTCAAGGAGCAAACTAACCTTGGCAATTCGGCATCTCGACAGTCGCGCAGGCAGGCAGACAAGTAGAGAGCTACTCACTTCGTCAATGGAACTACATAGAAAATATGTTTCGACTATTTGCGAAACCCAAAACTTTGGCTTAAGCCAGCAGAGCTTGGTGCAAATCCTTTTCAAAGTGCAAAGGCATTTGAACTCAACACGCGGTTGAACTCAACATGAAATCAAGTCTACACAACACAACACGAACTGAACTGAACTGAACTCAAGGCAAGGCAAGGCAAGGCAAACCGCATTGATTTGAGGCAAGCCGGCTCGATTCGAGTCAAGTCAAGTCGATTCAAGTTGACGGCGTTCAACAACAGAAACAGAAACAGAAACTGAAACAGTTCTCGAAAATCTACGAAACTTTGAATTAGTTTTACGTTGCCAGCTTCGGCGGGTAGGCGCCTCTGCCTGCCTTGGACGGGGGTTGAGTCTGGCTTCGGGAGCGCGTGTGTGCACGCCTTCAATGTTGTCGCATTAATGAACAAGTTGCTTTATTTATATTTGATTAAGTTCATCAACTACTTAAAAACTTAAACAAAATGAACCGCTGCGTCGCAAGTAATCAAGGCAAAGTTTGACTTGTTCGCAAGGGGCAGGAGGCAATTGCGCGTTGATAAATTGCCGCATTGCGATTTATGTAAAAATAAAAATTGTCTACTTGCTCGTTAATTTCTCACATAGACACAAATCTGCCAAAAACAGACATTTAAATAATTAAAGTGACATATGTTTTAATCTCGAAGTAAATTTTCGCTATGCTGCAGTTGTGAAGTCTGTCGGTTTTGCTAATCGATCTCATAAAAAATTAAATACTTTAGCAAATTCAAGTTTTCTTTTTGCTCCACAAAATTTTTCTGTGTTTTTTCGGCAAACAAATAAACAAACAGATAGAATTGTCCGTATTTAAGCCAACTTTGTTGCCATTGGACATTTGTACGTGTGCGAATGCATTCACGTTAACTGACATGTGTAAACAGTTTAGATAATGTCACTGGACAATGCTTAATCAAATTGTATTTGGTAAATATTGGTTCAGCTGTCTAGTCAATGCAAATCGATGAAGCCAATGCTCAATATTTGTTTTATAAAAGCATTGCTAACCATTTTTATACATCCTATTCTTTTTGGTCGCACATTTTTATGCAAAGGCCTCTAGCCAGTATTTTTAAAGAAGAAGAACAGCTGTCACTTTACCGGACAATTAAAACCTATGTCAAGTAATTAAAACCAATTAAAGTTAACCTTTGGACAAACACTTCGATATTTTAAGCTTAAACGTTAAAAACAATTTTGAAGACTTGCTAAACCACAAACCAAAATTAAATAAATTTTTTATAAGTGTTTTGGTCATACGGGTAAAGGCAGGCTTTATATAATACCATGAATTTGAATTAATAACGAAATAGATATGGTGAAAACATTGAACACTGCAAGGCAAACATGACAAAGCACAGAACAAAACAAAAAAAAAAAAAAAAGACAACACACAGACACATATATTTCAATCAATTCATGTTGAGTAAGTGAATTATTGATTATATGACGATTTGTTTTCTATTTACTAATGTTTACACAAACTAAAGAAATATTGATGAAATCGATTCACTCAACAGTGTACCATGAACAACAATTGAAACTGAAAAAAAGAAAAATGGTCATTCATAAAAACCAACATAGATTTGTAAATATGGCTTGAAATATTATATATGTATGTATTAGACATATCTAAACATAATAACCGTTTCAATGAATATTAATAAGTAAACCTTCCATTCAATCATGTCGGGTTTACCTGTAGCAAGTTATTGTATTATTCTTAGGTTCAGGGCAATGTAAAATTCAACGTAGCAGGAAATCGAGGAAATGTTTGTTAGCAAATTCTTTTTGAGTTTCGTCTGATTTGGTACTTTCATAATGCAGCTTTCTTGGCAGGTATAGGCAGATTCCTTGACGCTGAAGTGGTCGCTGAATTGAGATCCCTTAACAACCCTGATAGCGGAATTAACCTGACCGGTTTAAGTGCAGCCGAAAATTCCAATTTTCTGATTTTGGCTCGCATATTCCAAGTCCCGATTTGACCACCTTTGTAAACACAAAGTTTTTCAAATCCTGATTTTAATTTGGATTGCAAAATTAGAATATTAGTTTTGTATGTGTGAAATTTTTAAGCAAATCAAGAACATTTATTATCATCATGGGACAATATTTTTTTGATACTGGAGATTGATCCATTGTGGGCACAGACATTAATAAAAATAGAATGAGAAAATGAAAGTTTGTGGATTTTTTTTTGTATATCCCTAAATGGTTAAAATCGTTTTCATTTTCTTGGGTAGTCAAGTAAGTTATAAGTTCTGATGGGATTGACTTTACTGTACAAAGAATATTTTGAATATTAGAAACAAACTAATTTGCTTAAAAAAAGTCGCTCAGACATACGGGCTACACATCGATCTATCAGCCAATGCCATATGAAATTCAGCTCGCAGCCTACGCCGGCCTGTACGTGCTGCAAAGTGTGGCAATATTTTTAAAAGTTTACCAATAGACAAATTGCTTAATTTAATTACTTTAGTAGCTACTTGACGTCGTGAGCCTCTCACGCATTTCCCACACAAGCTTTCACGCAATTGCCATGCGATTTGTTTGAATGAGGCTTGTGTTCGTTGTGTTTGGGCACACCCACTTTTTCAAGTTCATATTGATACATTTAATTATTTTAATTGAAAACTTTTTCCGCAATGTGTTCGATGGCTTTATTACACACACGTTTACACAAAAAGCAAACTTCCTGAACTGTTGGCCGCGAGCTTGGCACGAGCTTTTTTTTCTTTTTTTATTTCTTTTTCTTAATATATTTATTTATTTATTTTTTGTTTTGTGGTGTGCTTTCAGTGCTTAGCGTGGAAAAAACTTCTGCAGGCTTGTTACTTATATTTTTTGTGTGACACTTGTGCCATTCGTTGTTGTTGTTGTGGCTCAAGTTGTTGCTGGAGTTTGACTTAGTAGGCAAGTATCAATATTTAATTAAATAAATAAACAAGCGAAAGTTGGAAGAAAGTTGTCAGGTCCTTTGACGCTTGCGCCGCAGACACAGAGCACATAATTTTCGGAAATTTGTGGGGCGTGCGAACACAAAGTTTGTCTACCACAATTATTATTAATGCCTTCGATGCTTTCACTTTCACTCTCATGCTCACTTACACTTTCAGGTTTTGTTTTGTTTATTTGACTTTCGTATTCAATGCAATGGGCGCACAATTTGTGGCAATGGCCACGCATATTTACGGCTGAATATACGGTTTTGAGTTAAGGAGTCTAGACTTGCTACAATATATATGATATTATGTTTGTGGCTGTATGTACTTTTTTTTCGATTTTCCATTATCAGCGTATCCGTAAACGTACGGATGTGTATATGGGTGAAGGTTTCCATTTGTTTTTCATTTGTTTGCGACACCAATACCCACTTGTGCCCAATTCAGTTTTGCCCGTTGTTGTCGATATTGTATTCGTATTTAAGTGTAAGCCAAAGCAAAGTGCTTTAGTCTAGCGTAGATAAAAATCTCATTTAGTTATTATGAGGTCACGTACGCGTGCCAAGCACTAAACATGGCATACTCGTGCAGCAAAAAATTAAGTAGAAGAACTAAAAAACAAAAGCTAACAATAAAAAACAAAACAATTTTATATAGAAGAATCCAAATAGAAAACTTGTTGGCAGTCGTGACATGTTTCTGTGTGCTGAAAATAAAAGACAAGGCATTCGGATAATCAAAACAAAACAACACAGAACAGAACAAAAACAAAACCAAAAACGAGAACAGAGGATGTGTCCTCGAAAGTGTAACTAAAACAAAGCTGCACACTTAAGCTGCCCACGCACAAAAGTATGCCACGAATATTCGTTGACAGCAATCTCTTCACTCCCTGTGTCCTGCGGCGGCCTGTGGTTGTCAATTATTGACGTGTTTAGCTAAAACGAGCGCTGGAGCCGGCATCAAAATTAATACTTAAAAAACAATGAGTTTGCATATCGTTTTGCCGCTCTCACCGATGGCAAATAATGCGCAGCCCGGAGCAACCTACGCTTGACTGCTGCTACTTGCCTTGTTCCATGCTGGCTCCTTAATTTAATGAAAATAATGACTCAGAGTTGTTGCTTGTTTTATCATTTTTTACCATTTGGTTCCCAACTATGCATTCGAATTTCATTAAATACCCAAGTGAATGATTCTCTCTGCATGCTATTTATTGGCGGTGTTCCATGCTCCAGCCATGCGCCCTTTCATGCTCGATTTCCAGTGAGCATTTTAATTATGGTATTACAGGTGTGTGGTTGTCTGCCTTGTTTGCAGCCTTTTATTGTTCTCTAATTACGTTGACAGCAGACATTGAAATCAGAATTCGACTTAAACGGCAATGACTGATTTGCAATCAGCAGATGAGCTATTTTAAACATCTTCGTAGACTAATCACCTTATTGTTTCAGAACGGTAGTCATCTTATTGATATTTAAGCTCCTTCTTCACAATTCTCTCTACTTCAGGTTCTAAGTAATTGATAACAATTCATTTCAAAAACCTAAACGATGCTTAATATTTATACTCAGAATGATAATCACTTAGGGAGGTAATCGTTCAGCTTGGATTTCGTAAAGTCCAATATCCAGACATATTTAAACAACGATAGCTTTTATTGTATAACTGCACTTCTATTTAGTAAATGCCATCTAGACTCTCTTTTATGTTAGGAGTTGAAGGAAATGATGCATTGACGACTACGATAATGACAGCAGCAAAATGGTTTCATTGATGTTATCAGCCTTCAATGTTAACTTGATGAAATTAAATAGAATTAACCATTAACCAGTTTATTGCCAATCAGATAAATAATTATGGTGTGAATAATCGATAGGAGAATGATTTCACCGTGCCTGCCTCGGTGCTACATTGAGAATGTTGAAGTGTATTTCAAATTTGTGGTTGAAATTTGATTCAATTGCAATTCAATTTAAAAGCTAATGAAAAGGCAATGGAATTGTAAGAGACTATGCAGGGTTTTATGGCTATGAATGTAATTAAGTTAATTACATAATAGCTTCGATTGCCGAATACGATGCTGGCAAACGACTTGAGCTGCTTGGCAATCAACATCGGCTTATCAATTGTGCATTTATGAAATGCAAGTGGGAAATTTAATACAAACATAATCATACAGCAGACTTTCAAGTAATTAAAATTGACTTGGGTAATTGTGTTTGGCAAATTGTGTGTGTGTGGGCACAGTTCGGGCCTAGTGCGGGCGCAGAGTCAAGAATTTGTGCGTGCATTTAATGCATGAGTAATGCAATGGCCTAGAAATTTACAAAAATAATTGCAATGTACATTTTATTAAATACTTCTGCCTGCTAGCGCAGAAATGTTTCATTTACTGGTTAAATGTCGCTGTCTCTCAGACCCACTCAAATATGCAAATGCCAAAAGCCTGCAGTGCCAAAGGGGGCCTAAAGTTGTCCCTTAGCAACGAGAGCAAAAACGTGCTCCATTTGAGAAATTGCAAAAATAGAAAAGAGATGAGAAACAAAAGAAAAAAAAAAAATAAAAAAAACAGAAACAACAAAAATCTGAATAATGATGCAGTGTCCGTATCAGGAGTGTTCCACAGTTGAGTTACTGTTGCAGTATTTTTACTTTGTTCAGTTTGCTATTGGTGGCATGGTCCATAGGCAAGTGAAACAATCCTAGGCAGTAAGGCAGCCATTCAGACAGATAGACAGACAGGCAGACAGACGGAAGCTTGCGACAAACTTCCGTTTTTGATTGCAGATTAAGCACGTTGTCTGCGTAGCCTGCTTTGGTACGGTTTGCCTTCGTTTTGTTCGAGCGTTTGATGTAGGTAGGCTGCGTTTCGCATTCGAGTAACGGAAAACAAAAATGTCTGAAAATATGAAGGCAAGGAAAACAAAAATAGAAAAAAAAACCAAAAAAAAAAAAAAAACCGATTATTTGCTCAAGGGCTGACATCCGGTATCTGGTGCGGTATCGATTGGTAGCAACGGATACACGACAATATCAACTGTGCCAAATCATACTTTTTCCCGATGAGTCTAAGCGAGAGTGAGCGCACGAGTGAATGAGCGGCCGGTGGGGAGATCGGAATGAGCTCTTCGCTGCGACAACCGCATACTTAATTTTTGCTTACTTGCTGCTTGTCTGCTTTGTTTTGAGGCATGCAGACTTGCAGTTTGTCTGCTTCGTCATGCTGCTAGGAATGCTCTGGAGCGTCAGCAGTATGGGAGGCCTACACACACGGCAAGGAAAATAGGTAGGTAAAATGTGATACATGCTCTGTTGTTTCACTTTAAAAGGTTGTTAAAGTAGAGTTTTCACAGTTTAAATGCTATTTAGCCAACCAAATGTTACTGATACAGTATACGTATGAGTGACTTCGCTATTTCATTTCAATTTTATCATCAATTAGATATCAGCTGTGCACGGAAATTGTGTAAATATTCTTCTATGATTCTATTCGGCTTTATTGCTCTTATATATATTTGACTCTGCAAATAATAGGCGGATTCGTGTCAGCAGCTTACACTAAAATGTGGGAACCTTATATCTGTTAAAGATTTGTTTTAAATTTGATATTATTTGGTACAGAAAGTTGCAACCTGGATATGATAGACACACTGAATTGCAGGATATGCAGCAAGACTGTGTAATGTCGAATTTCTCTTCCCAAGAGCTTTTAGAAACTTTTATTTACTTTGCAGATAATTCAAGTAGATGGGATCAAAATAATCTGTACAGGTGACCATATTCTGTTGAATAAATGTTGCAACATTGCATAAATCACATTGTAAAATTTTGCAAACCACTCGAAAGCTTGAAAGGCAATGAAAAATATCTCTGATAAACCAAGTCACAATTTGTTAACAATAAAAGCAAGTTTTCATATTGCTCAAAAATTAAGCGGTAAAATTCAAGAAAATTAAAACAGAAAACCAGGAATACAAAAAGGAAATATCGCAAAGCGAAACTTTTTTATTTGTTGATGTAGCAAAAGTTGACCAGCAAAATTTTTGCAGCAATGCCAACGAAGCTCGTTTATGGCTTATGCTATTCAACTTAATGAAATGAGGTTAGTAAATATTTGAGAAGTTTGCCATCAAATTAGTTAGCAAACCACATTTAGAACATCTTAAATGAATTGGGTTGGGTGTTACAACAAAATGAGTAAAAGAAAAAAAAAACTAAATAATCTGGAATCGTAAACGATGCCAGTTAAAATGAAGTTAAACAAAGCATAACAAAGCAAGTCAAGTTAAACTAAACGAGCACAAAACACGACTCAAGGCAGGCTAAGCCAATCCAAGACAAGTCAAGGCAGGACAAGACAAGGCAAGACAAGCCATCAAGCGTTGATAATTTGCTGTCAGCATTTTACGTAACGCAGCGAAATTGAAAAGTTTTACACAAAAGTTTTTTGCCTTGACACTTGCTCGTCTGCCGCTGAGGTGTTCCGTGTTTTAATGAATTGTTGAAAGAGGTAAGCACGATAATACACACAATCATAATGTCGTGTCGACAAGAACGACAACTGCGTCGCTGCCGACGTCGATGATGATGATGAGTTGGTGATGTTGGTGTTGTCGGTGATGTTGCTGATGAGTATAGTCGGCTTGTTGATGTTGGTGTTTTTGTTGATGTTGATGTTAGTGTGCTGCCAGTGTGGTGTGTGCTGAAGTAGTTTTTGCTGTTGAAGAAGTTAACGAAAATGAGCAAAAAACTACAATTCAATTAGGACGAGAGGCGTACGACTTTTAATTGTGTTCTTAATTTGGTTTTAAGGCCAGAATAATTAATTGTGCTAACAAACCAAAGCCAAATTAAAGCAACGATACAACTTTAACGATTTCGTTTGCGCGGTATTCTTTTCCCAAATGCCTAGTTAAGTTTTGATATACATATCCGATGTATTATAAATTAGTATCATTGAATTATCTACTTAAATTACAGAAACGTAGAAGATTCTGGTTCAGCTTAACCATTAGAAATATATTATTATTTGTTTATAATTATATTAATTATATTATATCATCAGTATTTTTTTAACTGATGCCATAGAATTGTATTTAAAGAAATAATTTTAAAAGAAAAATTGACAACTTATATGATAAATCAACAAATATCAATACCCTGCACTCATAAATTTACCTTTTATTAACATGTGTCAACCTAAAATGGTAAAAGTGTTAATTGTGAAAATGTTTGCTTACTTGCTACCTTTATTTACCTAAATAAACACTTTAGTTTAACTTTCCTGTATAAGTCGCAAAATGTTTGTCAATATCAGCATGCAAGGCACACTGCTGTGTAGGGTATGAGTGTTCGCTCAAAAGCGAGAACACAAAGCCAAATGCATTTCAAAGCGCATTTCTAATAAGGCAAAGCAGCAGCAGAAGCCGCAGCAAAAGGAAAATCAAAAGCAAAAGCGCTCGGAAAATGTGTTTGCTATTTGTAGTTGTTTGTATGTTAATGCGTGGAAATTGTTTATGAGCAGATTTTCCGCTTGCGCTTTGCACTCGTTTTTTTTTTCGTATTGTTGGCACTTTGTGTAAGCGAGACAAGCTAAGAATATAAGCAAACACTCGCAGCGTGTCTGTCAAGTGCGCAAAAAGTGCGCTGGAGGAATGGGGAGGAGGAAGCGGTGATGGGCATCGCATGCGGGCGCATAATGACGCTCACACTTGGGCGCCAGTTGCATGTGCAAATGTAGAGAAGCGGAAATGCACTTAAAACGCCGCACTGGCGGCCACTTTGTGCTAAGCGGTTCGTGTACATACTCAAAGCGGCAGCCAGTTGAAAAGAAACAACAAAGCACGAAAACAAACAACAACTACACACAAGAACAGCAACTAACAACGACAACTATACAAAAATAAAGGCATAAAGTCAACGACTTTTAGTGGAAAAAAATGAAAAAATATAAACATCGTCTAAGCGAAATTCAAAAGCAGCTAAAATGGCACATTAAAAATAAATGCGCCAAATAAAAAACCAGAAATAAAGAAAATAAATAAATATGCTTAAATATTCATGAGTACAAATAAGCACTTTGAGAGTTTATATTTACTAATTTTTTTGTGTTTTTCAATAAAGTGATTCTGAAAATTTTATAGTTGCTTAAGAGAACTGCAATATATATATATATATATCATATAACAAAAAGATTGTCTTTAAGATCAATCAACTCTCATACATTACTCGGGGCATTATAGCCAACAATGGGTTTGTTAAATAAATTTACACAAATGCTCATAGCTTAAATTTTCATTTGACTATTTGACCCAAATAAGTGCCGTTCATGCTCAATGACTTTCACAAAAGTTAAAGAAAATAAAAAAAAAATTTCAAATAAGTATAAAAACAAAAACAACAACAATATTATCGACAACTACAACTAGAAAATAAAGTGCAATAATTTTACCAATAAGACCGAGCAACGACCAACAACCCACAGCCAAGTAAATGTCAGCCGCGCGCACTGATGCTGCTGTTTTGGTTGTTTCTGTTGTTGTTGTTGTCGTTTAGGCCATTGTTCCGATGGCCAACTTTCTCAGTTGAACCAAGCAAAGGCACAAGGCATTGTATAGAACTTTCTGCTTACATTTCCCAGCCTTTGCCGTTGCCGTCGTCGTCATCGTCATCGTCTTCGCTGACGCAGTCGACGTTTCCGCTGTCGTTTTCTTCGATTTTCCACACGTTCGCTGTGTGCAGTTTGAAAGTTATTTATGTCGGCTATTAAGTTCGTGTTGCCATTGAAAATGTGCGCGCAGCGAGTGTCGAAAAGAAAAATTGCGCTTTTGTTTTATGCACAATGTGCCTAAATAGCTGCTTAGTATGTGTATGCCATTGAACAATATTCCATCTGTCTCTTCCACTCTCCCTGGCACTTCCGCTGCCTCTCCCTCTCCTTCTCCTAGTCACACTTGCGCTCACTGTGTCCCACTGTGCTTTCGACTGCTAAGAATTTGTAAAGTGCTTATGGTGTGTACTTTTAAATACTTATGGCACTTGCTGTGTGTTTTTCTTTGCAGACTTTGGCCAAAGCCTCACAATGACGGAGATACGCATACCGAAGCACATAATGCGGCATGAGGATGCAACGCTCGGCTGCAAATTCGATTTGGATGGCGAGTCCCTCTATTCGGTGAAGTGGTACAAGGATGGATTTGAATTCTATCGCTATGTGCCACGCGACATGCCGCCTGGGCAGGTCTTCCCTCTGCCTGGCGTCGATGTGGATGTAAGTCTTGAATGTGGCATAGCATACGAAACCAGGGCTAACTCATAACTCACATAGTTATACATGCCTCAGTAGTCAAAATCATTTGTATATTATTTGTTTATTGAAAATTTTTGGCATTTCAATAGTTGCTATAAAAATCGTTAGTCCGTATGTCGCAGACCAAGAAACCCATCGTATTGCAGGCAATCGAAGAGATTGTGCCGCCCTTTAACGCCAAAGATGCTGTTGAGCAGTTCGCCACAGCCATCAGAAAGCCAGAACTGAGTGCAATTGATGTAAGTCTGCGCTTGGGTCAAATACAAAAGGAGAAGTACGTGCTAAACACGACGGAAGGACTCAAGTTGGGCGAAGAGTTGCACGATACGCTGTACGAGATGAATGCGCAATCTTTGGTGGGTGGCATGTTGGAGGACGAGTTGGATGAGCTGGAGGACGAAGAGTTGATGCCACAAGCAGAAGGTGGCAATGACGTTGAAGTCGATGATGATCAAGAAGTTGTTGCTGCTAACGAAGACGACGACGACGATGATGATGATGATGATGATGAAGACCATGATGAAGATGAAGCTGATGATGCTGAGAATGAGGATAATGATGAGGATGGGGATGAGGATGAAGATGAGTCATTGGGACATGCAGCAACACGTTACTACGACGCACCGATTATGGAAGATGACAACGCGGATTTCTTTCTCTTCAAATAGTTTAAAAACACCTGACAGCGGTCTGCAGTCAATTCCTTTTGATTTAAATTTTGCATAATAATTGAATTGCCTCTTGTTTATATTCGTAGCTAAGCAAATCTTTAGTAAATCCTTAATGCCAAAACGCTGACCAAGCTTTAACCGATTTAATCACCGTCAATCAATTTTGTTCTTTTCTCTATTTTCTTTGCTCGGCTGTGTCACAGCTGCTCAACTCCACGGACATTGTCGTCGTACTGCGCCAGGTCAGTCTACAGTCTACAGGTCGTTATCGTTGCGAGGTATCCGGCGAGGCGCCTTCATTCCAGACAGTTTCCGGTCATGAGGACATGATTGTTGTCGGTGAGTGAAGATTAATTGCGCTTGGCCGAAATGAAAAAGACGAAGGATCGGCTAAGGCAGCAGAACGCATTGCTTTGTGGCATAGCAGTTGCCTATAAAATATTTCTTATTTGATTTTGGTTTCGTTTTTGTCCTTTTTGCTGTCTTTTTTGTTATTTTCTTACTTATTTTTTTGTTTTGGTTTTTTCATTGTTTTGGTTTTCTTTGCACAAGTGATTTACAAATTCTCAGCATACAAGCGTGTGAAGAAAACGCAAGTAAAACAAGAAACAAAAAAAAAAACAAAATCTGCTATAACCGACCAAGGCAGCGGCAGTCATGTAGGCGAGTCATGTGCCAACAACCAACAGCGGCGACCTGTGCCAGCAGCCGAGTTTGCCAACAACACCAACAACAACCAACAGCCAACAACCAACTGTGAGCATATTTGTGCTTGCTTACATATGTCGGTCTGCCTGTGGAGCTTTGCTATGCCGCAGCGTGTCCTTCAGACGCTCGCATATGCCCTACACGCTGTTTTGTATTATTTTGTTGGCAAATTGCCCATGTACGTGATACAATTCTGCTGCTGCAACTTAATTTGAAATTTTTCCGCAATCCAACATCGCACAATGTCGGCGCAACAAACACAGCAACGACATGGAGAAAAGCACGAAGCCAACAAAAAATGAAAATAAAAAAGGGAAACGGCAGTAAAGCAGAAGCAGCAGCAGGCAGCAAGCAGCAAGCAGCAGGCATTGGCAATATGAGAAAATACTTTGGGGAAAACTTAGTACAAATGTTTCATGGCGCAAACAGGAAACGTGTTTAATAACGGACTCAAATAAAGCGCAAACACAAAAAACAGCATAAATTCGCGTTGCCATTTTCGTGTTTTACTGTTTTCGCGCAGATATAAATATTACTGCATACTTTCGGGCGGCAAAATCTGCGCGCTACAGCAAACGACTGCGAATATAAATAAACCAAAGCCAAACCATGAACATGAGTATGAGCAAACGTTGAAGATGAAGAAAAAGAAAAAGGATTACTATTGATGACCTATTTTGGGGCTAAGCTAAATGCCACGCCTCTGTTGCCCATTGCTTCAACTCATTTACAGCCGGATGTCATTAAACGGGCGCGCAATCAAATTGGAGTATCGCAGAATTATGCTAACTAAATATTTCCACACCAGCAACGCAAATGAATATCCGCCTTTGACTTTGGCTGCTTCAGTATGCTACTCAAAACTGAACCGGTGCTTGATGCAGGTGAAATAACTTAATTACGTTTGCCGCACTGACTGCAAAGATAACGATGGCGATGACTTTGTCTACGACGATGACGATGACGATGACGACGACGATGAGCATGTTGCTGCTGATGAGCATTATGACGTTGATGATGATGATGATGATGATGATGATGACGACATCAATGAAGTTGCTGACGTTAGGCTGAGTGCTACAAAAAGAAAAGGAAAACGGAAATGGCAAAAAACGACAAAAATGTAGAAATCATGGAAAAAATAAATGAAGGCGGTTGAAAAAAGCTGCAAGTAATACGCTTAAGCGGATTAAATCAAAAGCATAATGAGAATTACTTTGCGGATCAATAAAGTTAATGAATTGCTTGAATAAAGTCGAGAGTAAAGCACTAAAGTACTAAAAGGCTGGCTGCCAAGCTGGCACGCAAAACGAAATCGAACATAATGCCTTCACTGGCATACAAACGCAAAGAATTCTTTAAGCAAAAGTGTCCTCTGATTTGAATTACGAGCTACAGTTGAAATTTATATGCGCTCTCCTCTGATTTGCCTTATGCATAGTAAAATAAAAGAAAAGTCGGTTAATATGGAGCTAAATTTGCAGGTTTTTTTTGTTTTTTGCTTTAATGTAACTCGAAAATGGACTTTTCCGCAATAGAAATTAGCTAAACGCCTCTTTAACAAGAACGTTCTAGGCCCCATTACGCGTAACACACCATTATGGCAACAATTCGAACAAATACTAAACAAACTTTCCTAACTTAAACTGGTCTATCTGCTCGATGCACAAATAAATCTGTTGAGCAAATAGGTGACGGGGCACTTATTTTTATCGTCGATTTCATTGTCCACACAGGCAAGCCAACAATGAAGTCACATACAAAAGACACCAATTACGTAAATAAAGCAAACAATTATTTCTAATTGAACACAACCTACGTTCGTCAAAGCACTGACCACACAAAAAGAAAAAAAAAGGGTAACCAGTTTTGCATAACGATAAGTGTCATTAAATATTCAGTCAACTCAATCATCGTCAGCCACAAAAGTAGTGACCGCCAACGTAATAAAAAAAAATAATAAAAGAAAAAAAAATGAACAAGCAGCAAAATAAAACAAACCGAAAATAGCAACACAAAAAACATAACGAAAATAACAAAAATAATAAAAATGATAATCTACACAGAAGACAACGTCAGCGAAATAGGAAAAAAAAAAAAAAAACCATAACAAAAAAAAAAAAAATGCACAAAGCCACAACACAAAAGCAGCGAATTTTTCATAATAAAGACGCTCATTTGTAAGGATATGAAGGCATGACGAACGCGACCAACTGACTGACAAAACAGATGGACTGCCGAATGGCCAGATAAACATTTTCGTCATTATCATAACGCAGACGCATGGAAATGATAAACATAAACGAAAAGCATTATAAAAATGGACAATCCCGTCCAAGGACAGCAGCGCTCAACTAAGAGCACTTGCTGCAAACAGAACCCAAGGACAATTCTCAATTTACAAAAAATTTGTAAAATGTAAAATTGGCGGTGTGCTGCTTTAAAATGAAATTCCTTCAGATTTAGCTAAAATATGCACAAGCAAAATTTGTAATGTTACTGATGCCGTGAAATGCAATTAAGTGAAATGCCGCGATATGGTTCGCCAGCATGCTGTCCGTATTGGCCAGTGGCCACTGTGGTGCGTTTGAGTGTGTTTGCATATATTAAAGCGCGCATTAAACTACGCGTAAAAGTGGAGAAAAAACCGAAAAACATTTAAAAAGAGAAATTGCGCACATATGTGAGTCGCACGTGTGTGTGTGTGTGTGTGTGTGTCGGCATTCATGCACCCGTATGCGCCGTTTATCGAACACATATGGCTTTGTAGCGATTTCTCCGTGTTGTTATTGCCTTTGCTGTGGCTGGTTTCGCTTTTGCTTTGGCTGTTGTTTTGCCCTTTTTCCACGCTAAGTAAATGCTGACTGACCCAATTGGCAAACATCCAGGTCAGACATGATACTCTGCTTATTTTCAAGCCATATACAAACGAGTAAATGCAATTACAACAACTTGAAACGGTAATAATAAAACATGCAACAACAATAAAAACAATAAAAACAAAAGCGTGCGCACGAAACAAAGTGCATTGGCTCCATTGGCCTGTTTCACTGTATACAGCAGCCTAAAAGGCTGCCGTGATTTTTTGCTTTCCTGCTGCGCTTTTTCCTTATTTTATTTGTTTCATTATTGCTTTCGTTTGGTATTTCCATGGACATTTCGTGTGTGCAGCGTAAAGTAGCATTAAACACTTGATTTAGTTGCAATTCAAGGCAACTTTGTGGTTCTCACAAGCAAAGCAAAACCATTAAATATCTTGGTAAGGTGCTCGGCATGACTTGCAAGAATGCAAGACAAAGGTATTCATTTCCAAACTACTTTTGAGTAACTCGTTGTAGTTTTAAGTAAGGAGCCTTTTTTGTCGGTTGTTGCATTTATTTACCATGAAAAGGTTTTAAAAGGCGAATTTCGAAAGGTCATTCGGTTTCAGACATTTCTATTTAGTTAATTAAATATGCATTTCAAACCAAACATTGCGAACATTTACTGCATGCAATCAAAATAAAGCAAATAGCAGATGCTCACAGGATTACTGTCGGATTTGAAAGCAAAAGTCAGTCACTTGAATTAAGCATGGTAAAAAATTGAAATCAATATAAATCGTAGCACATGAAATGTTGTGCATGCTAAATAATTCAATGAAAATAATTACGCATTTTAACATGAAATTTCTATAGTTGGTTGTTTTAAATTTAGTTTGAAAAAACATATATGATTTGCACTATCAGCTAATTTGAACCCATAAGTACTTAGTTATGGCCTCTGATGCCTTGCCAACACGCCAGAAGTCCTTATGTTTCTTAGTTAGTTGGAAGTTGATATTTTATTTTAATGTGTGTCTGTACTATGCTCGTTAAGGCAAGTTGGTATGGTTAAAATTTTTTTTTAGTGTAATTAAGTTTGCTCGTATTATAAGTTCCATTCAAGACCAGTCGCAGTCACAAACTGGCATGGTAGGATTAGGTTCACCAAAAAAGCCACTCCGACCAACTGGCAGTTTGAAACGCTGGTCTTTGCAGATGAGAGGAAAAGAAAACAAGACTAACTGTGCATTGAAGCAAGGCCACCACACCAAATAACTAATTTGCAATTGCCTTTTGATCGCGCGTCTCTGTCTCCACTTCTGTCTCTGTCTTTGTCCTTAACTCTGACCCTGGCGCAGTCGCTTTCGCTGTTTGTTTTTCTCAGCTGCTCTTACTGGTTTGCATGTGTGTTTTCACTTTATTTTTTTGTGCAATTTCCTTTACGTTTTTCTCTACTGAGTTTGTTTTTTGTGCTTTCAGTGACACCGAAGCATGGTCCGCAGATAACCGGCGGCCAGCCGCGCTATCAA
The DNA here is from genome assembly GCA_037044495.1 of Stegana nigrithorax. Classification (NCBI taxonomy): domain Eukaryota; kingdom Metazoa; phylum Arthropoda; class Insecta; order Diptera; family Drosophilidae; genus Stegana; species Stegana nigrithorax. Next base: position 42,554 of record JBAMBQ010003584.1, read on the forward strand.
ATTAACGATGTGGTGCGCGTCAATTGCACGTCGGCGCCATCGAAGCCGGTTTGTCATCTCAGTTGGTTGATTAACGGTATGCATGCGAATCGCTCGTTTTTGCGGCCATACGAACCGCTTATTGTCGGACGTGAGGGCTTGGAGGTGGCCCGCCTCGGCCTGGAGTTTCGTGTACGTGGGTGACATTTCAAGCATGGCGACATGAAGCTGAAGGTGAGTGCTTCCCGGGCTCTGCCAGTCAGTGGCTAAGAAATCGGGACGACTGCGGGTCAGTTGGTTTATTTTTATTCAATTTTCGAATGCTTTGAGTTGCCATCGCGTCGTTAGTATGTACACGCACGCACGCACGCACGCGGGCCGAGTACTTCCTGTTCATTAGCAGAGGCCGTGAGGCGGGTCAGCGTCGAGTGGCCGCGCGGCATGTGTCGCAGCGGGTCAACAGCTTACTTTGTACGTGGCCGCATGGACACATGGACGCATGGCCGCATGTTGCTAAGTGCAAATGTGTGTCCGACAAGCCACAGAAATGTTGTGCGTTTTATGACACTCGAGGCATCGCCCCATGATGCATGCCACACGTTTGCATACCTGCCTACATGCCGAACATACTAACACGCACACAAGCACACACACACACACACACACAAACACTCGCAGTCTAATAGCCGGCAGCAGTGAATGGTCGAAGCTGACTCGTTGCGGACATTTCCGCGCACAATGACGTAGGAGTTAATGAAAGTATAAAAGTTTTACTACTCGTACTGCGAGCATTGCGCCGCGACAACAACAATAAAAAAGAAATAACGAAAAAAATGAAACACATCAAGACGACGGTGGGCGCACATTGTGCAACGTGTACATGCGAGTCGTGCGTGCTGGCTATCCGTCAGCCAATGGCCATTTTGTGCGTACGAATGGCTGAGATTTTATGCGCCACTAAGCTTTCTGTAACTAGGTGAACTCAGGCTTAGCCGCAATTGTCCACAGCTGACATGAGTTTATGGCATGCGTTGCCGTCGCGTTGCCAATGCCGCGGCCATTGCTGTTGTTGTTGCCATTGCGATGTTGTTGTCGTGTCATAAAACAAATCCGGTTTATGGTCAGCACATGCTTACATGGCATCGCAGTTAGAGCCATCTCATGGCGCATTGAGTTTTCAATTGAAATACAGTACACTGACATTTACATCTAATTCATCTATGCCCATGATCGCCTCTTCCGCAGTGTGTCGCCAAAATCTCCTCGGTCTATTGGCAAAGCAACGAGGAGAGCGTGGAGAGCGATAAGCATCAAAGAATACCCGTACTCGAGTCCCGTGAGACAGTGGTGCCCAAGGGTCGTTTGCTGGACAAAGCATTGGAAGGTAAGTTCTCCTTGTTGTGGTCATCAATCATCGCAGCAACTGTTGCACCCACACAGAGTCACTCACCCACACATAGACACTGTAACAAATGTACACTGTATAACTACTGTTCCACGGTTTCATTGCTTTCTTGCTGATTGCCATTTGTTACTCTTCCACACGAATTTGCTCGATAGATAAGCAGCAGAAGCATCGTCGTCCTTCAACCTCGGCCACATCATCATCAGCGGCTGCTGCTGCTGCTGACGCCGCCGCTGCTGCTGCCGCGTCCTCCTCTGGTGCAGCCAGTCGACCGCTGCCCTTCTGGCTGATCAGCTCCTGCCGACCGCAGACGCTGCTTACAGCTGCCGGGATATTAGCGTCACAATCAATTGCCAGCATTTCGTTTTTTGCGCTTCCAGTCCTAATAGCATTTCTGTGTCGCGGCATGTGTCAACTCGGGCGCCACAGCGACAACCCGGCCACCGATGATGGCACTAGTGCTGGCGTCTCTAAGCTGAGCTGTCAACGCTCGAAGGCGGAATTAAGCAACGCAACAAGATAACAATTAACGATGATATATCGACGTTGCGCTGACAGTTTGGAGCTTGAGCGCAGTGTGTGTGAAATGCTGCGACAGCTGCAGCAGGACAAAGCAGTCAGCAGTGCTGGGTAATCAAATCAAACCAACCCAAACTAACCCAAACCCAAACTAAATCAACTCAAACTCAACCAAACCAAAAGTAAATCAAATTATATTTAATTATTTAATGTACGGTTTTGTGTAAATAATTGAATGAAAAAAGGGAAGCGAAAACTTCAAAATTTGATTATTGTTTGAATCGAATTGAATTAAATTGAATTGAATGTTATTTAGGCAAGTGTTACGTAGTCACAGGCATTATTTATTACAGAACGGAGTTATAGCAGTCAGCTTCTCGATGTAAAATTATTCTTAAGTTATGAGCATAAGATGAAAATGTTGTTGTAAATAATACACAGTTAAAAAAATATATAGCTAATATAGTTCCTTTTTCGGCTAGTTAAGCAACTCTAAAAAACATATCTAAATGCTCAAAAACCAGGAAATAAAACGAAAAAAAAAAAAAAATAATAATAATAAAAATAAGTAAAAATAAAATAACAATCAACATAATACGTATCACGTCTCAAGCAAGTCACGTATGTAAAGCAAATTAGCCTAAGTCGCTTTGTAAATATTCCATTGAACTCGCTAGCCGTTATTTTAGCCATAAGCAAAACATAGCATAACGCCAGGCGCAAAACTAGAAAAAAGAAAAAAAAAAACAAAAAAACAAAAAAAGAAAACCAAATAAATAAAAAAAAAAAACAAAAATATTAAATATTAAAGGACATGACGATGATGATGACAAGAATATTATTATTAATAATGTAAGTGACAGAATAGCAAATTGTCTTTTATTTGTTTTATGTGCTTAAGCAAATATTATTGTAACAATTATTTATGGTGAATGGCATAAATATGTATGTTTTCAACTTAGACATTAGGTGCATATTTCATTTCAAAGTAAATATATATATATATAAATACATACATGTATTTAATGTTATTTAAGTCTCTTAGGCGTAAATACGAATGACTTCATTTCGACAAACATTTTGAGATTTAATAAATTTAATTTTAAATCAAAAAGAAATGTAGTCTGCTTTTGTGGGCAGCTGTTGGCTGACGGGTTTTGGCCAGAAAAACATTCCAGCTGCTGCCTTCAACACGGTCTACCATGCGACCTTATCAGTTTCACATTTACTGCAGCAAAAGTGCGCATACAATAAAACTTCGCAACCCCAATATTGCAAATGGTATCTTGGAATAAAATCTCTTTGGCTCGTGTGTGTGTGCATACCCCGTTGGTTGGTGCATTGAACCCAACCCGGCCATAATGGCGCAGTTGAAAAGCAATATATGCGCGCACAAGCACATGCCGTGCAGCTTACATAACGGCAAGCAGACAGCGGATAAGCCACGATGGATGCGTGGCCTGTAACCAGACCAGCACACGGACGAAGCTTGAGGCGAGCGAGTTCGTGGCAGCTGCTTCGCAGGCTACTGCGACGTTATGCAGTCGATTGCAATGTCTTTAAGCGCTCTTGACCTGAATAAGCGCAACCCGTTGACTGGCGACCGTCTGCTGCTGCTGCTGCTCCTCCTGGTGCTGTATGTTGGCGATTGTCCTTATTGTCCTTGTGCATATTATTATTATACGCTTGCTGCTTCAATACATGACACAGCCTTGTTCCTCTCGCTCGTTCCGCCGCACCTCCCCTGCACACTGAGCAAACACTCATGCATGCTTTATTTTATTGTTATTATATTTACTTGTCGGATTTGTTGAGCTGCGCTGTGCTGCGATGTGCTGCGCTGCTTCGTCTCTGTCTTAGTTCTTTATACCCTTAGTACTCAGCGTCAGAATCGCTTTGGCGTATTTTAATGTGAAATGCTTATTTTACTTGCTCTCGACAACAAAGCGACTCTCGCACTCCGGCATTGCTCGGAGTATATTTTGTGTGTCTATTATGTGCTGTGTGTGGCGCACAGACAGTCTTTTGTGGCCTCACTCATTCGTTCCTTTGCTTTTTTATGCATTTGATTGCGTATAATATTTTATAGATAAGTGTACACGAGTATCTGCGTCTTTGTCTGTGTTGTTTGAATTTGAAGGCTATAATAAGTATGACTGAATATAATAATGGCATACTTATGAGTTTATATGTGTACATATTGTGTGTATGTATGGGCAAATGTTGTCATTGCATGCGATAATAAATCGACACTAGAAAATACTTCGCGGCGGAGAATGTGCTACGTTCCACGGAGCAGGCAAGTCGCCAACACATACATATGCACAAGTGGCTTTGCTGCTGCTCGCACAGCAAACGCAAGTCCTTACTGATCCTTGCGATAACTTGTTTAGGCTCTGAGGTCATAAATATTGGCGAATGCGTTTTTAATGTCGCCTGTATTGTAGTTCATCTGCCCTGTGTGTTCTTTGTTGCTTTTTTATGACTAGGCTGGCTTACTTGATAGTGGCGGCGTGCCTTTATGGGCTGCGTATGTCCTGTTTGGTCTTATCTTGCTTCAAATTTGTTTACTATGCGAGGTCGCATCAGGTTAAATTCATGCTTCGCGCTTGATCCGCATGTAGGCGACTGCAACCGTCAGCTACGTTCCAATTAAATCAACATCAAAAGCGTTCTCTTTATTTTTTTACACTTTTGTGTTCTTTGTCAAGAACATTTTCGTCATACATTTTGGCAGCATCTCATTTTGTTTGATGCTTATTTGCTTAATTTGATGGCCACGCTCGCTGCGAACGTGCGAATGTTGGTGAAAATGAGCAGAAAAAACATTTATTATGCTTCAAAAGGAAAACAAAAAACAGCATAATAAAAAACTCACAATGAACAGTGAAGCCGCATCCGCACGGCCCAATAGGCTACGAGGCGTCGACCTTTCACAAACATTTTCAGGTGTAAAAAATGATTAACTAGCGTGAATGAAGCAGCGGAAGGCAGCACGTATTCACACATGCAATTATGCAGGACTGTCTGTTTTCCCAGACTTATGCTAAGAGTCGAACAATAAAAGCCTTATGTCTCCAACTTTAGTCTGCGCATGTGCATTGACAGTAATGAGCTTGGAATGCTAAGGACTTCAAGTTGCCAATGTTAACAATGTAACACTGTAGTGCCAACCGCTGTCAGCGTATGTTTGTAACCTGCTAGCAGGATATGGTGATAAAAAGCCACACACACGCCTGCACTCGTTTTCGCACTCGTCTGTGTGTAACATAATCCCGTAAAAAGAAAAAAAAAAAAAAGAGGAGCATGTACGAAGCCTTCGAGTGCAGTCAAGCGTAGCACAAGCATATAAAAATTTACAGTCAAGCGTTCACTTCCTGTCACTTCGTCGACGTCTCCTCCCACCATCGCGCTCCTCATGCAGGCTCCCATTCAAATGCGACTTGCCGCTCATTCATTCATTAACGCCTGCTCAGCGTTGCTGGCTTGCCTTTGCAACTTGATACTCCTGCGCTGCAGCTGCAGCTCTTCTCTTCTTTCTCGCTCTCTCACAAGTTGCGTTGTCTGCGCCGAATTTGTCGCTTGTCGTGTGTCGTTGCACGTCGCTCCATGCTTCTCCATGTTGATCACAGCTACTTGCCTTTCATTCTTTTATGCATATTCACGCAGCATGTTGTTGTTGCCTTTGTTGTTAATGGTGTTTTTTTGTTGTTCGTCGTTTGTTGCTTTTTGTGCATATGTTTTAAATGCAATTAGCATGCTCACACTTTCTGGCTTGCATTTGTTTGTCCGCTGGTTTGTTGTCAGCAGACATCGTGCAGTCATCAGCCTTCGCATTAAACTTTCTGCCTCAGCAGCAATGCCCTGCACCACTTCACCGTCACTTTACTGGCTGCCTCCTGTCGCTTGCCGAGTGCATTTCTGTCACATTACTTATTATCGTTCAGCGTTTCGCAGCTATTTCAGTGTTCGTTGATTTTGTTGTTGCTGCTGCTGCCTTCTTTTGCTTAACGTTTCCCTTTCATTATGTGCGCAATGTTGCGTTACGTTGTTTGCTTTTTGCTTTTCATGTTCTGCCTTTTGCTTCCTGTTTTTCTGTTAGCCGCTATTGTTGTTTTTTTTTTCTTTTTTTATTATTGTTGTTTTTTTTTTTTTTTTTTTGAGTACAGTTTTGTCGTTTTCATTAGGCTGCAAAGGCAAGGCAAGGCGCATTGCACAAAGCCTTGCACGGGTCGTTTGTGCATTGATAGCGTCATGACCTGCAGACTAATAAGAAGTCGTTCCTATCTAACAACTTTTGCGTTTGTTTGTGATTTGTTTTGTTGTTGTGATCTGTGCTGTTTGTTGGATTTTAATTACGCATTGTGCTTAGCTGCTTTCATTCATGGCCCTGCTGTGCTTTTACACTTCGTATTTGTTTGTTGCTTGCTGATGATTCGTTGAGCTGCAAATGCGCTGATTAGACTTCAATCAAATGCGTATAAAAAATATCAATCACCCATTTAGCTGGCGGGACGGGCGCAGCTGATGAACGAGAAAAGTTGCCGAGCAGCTGGCATTAAGTAAAGTAATTGCAAGACGAAGTACGTAGCAGCGTGCAAAATGCCTGCAGCGAACACATTGAAAACCAATCAGCAGTATTACAACAACAGCAACAACAACAGCAGTAAAACAAATCAAAAAACACAAAGAGTGTAGAAGAAAATAAGAGATGATGAAGACGGAGAAGAAATCAAAAGTAAAAAGTAAAGTTTAATAAGAAAATCCAAAGCAAAAGGTTAACAACTGATGATGTAATGCCGAGGCTATAATTACTTCGAACAACAAAGATAAGTGAATGACACAGCTTCCAATGATTATAAATGATGTGGGTACTCTCTGCAATTAAGCTAATGTGTGAGTATATATAAACAAATATAAATAGAAACACCCAAATAAAAGAAGAAACAAATTTGACCTGCGTATGAGAAGGCAAAATAGGAAGTGTTGAGGAATCTGATTGCTATTCTTCATATACGAATGAAAGTCAAACATTTAAGCCTTTAAAGCAGAATTCCCAGATTGAGAATGAAAATTAAAAATTATTTAAGAATTAAACAAGAAAGGATACACAATATATACTTATGTACGTATATCTTTAAAGTCAACTGTAAGTTTTTGAGTTTGCTTAAAATAAGTTATTTATCTAGATTTCGAAGAAGAACAAATTTCCAAAATAGCTCAAGACTATGTTGAGCTAAAGTGACTGATATGCCCATGTAACGTATTTAATAGTCACCTCGGCTCAAATTTCAATTTCCAATCTTTGACACGAAAGCTAAAGCAAAGTGAACTTCGAAGTGTTAGATTTTTGTTTTATGGAAGGTGATTAAAAACCGTAAAGCATAAATAACTGTCGTCACTTATAATTTATTACACATTATAGCCGAGCTAAGGTGTTGCGGAGCAAATCAAAAGCGGCGAGCAGCGAGCAGCAAACAGGAGGCAAGGACGAGTGGACGGGCATTACTGTGCTGGCTGGCTGGGCGATAAGTGTGCTGAGGCCGAAAATTAGCAAACAAACTGCGTAGCTGTTAATGCTGCAGGCGGGTTAGCGCCAAGCAGACGTTGTTACATCTTTAGGAATGGGTGGGTGTGGGTATTAGTGTGGGTGTGTGTGCCCGAATCGAATGGTACGTGCCGCTTTGTCTGCGGATATTGGCAGGTGTTGCTGTTTTCGCAGTGTTCCTTGTTGCTTTTGCATATGATTTAATGTTAATCACTTTTAAGCGAATGGCATAAATGCAAAATCTCCTCACACACACACACACACACACACAAGGGGGCGTATAAATGAACGATAAATTTAATTTTATAGCCATGGCCAAGCTAAGAACCAAATGATGCTGTGCGCATAACGTTTCTCTTACTCATCTCTGTATTGTGTTGCGTTCTGTTTCTCTTGATTGGGGTTTCTATTTTTTTGTTTTTTGCTTTTTCGCTTTGTTGTGCTTTATTTTATCAAGCATACGCAACGTAGCACTTGACCAAGGAATGCCCCGGGCTATCGCTTCGTGTTCGTTTGCTTTCCACATCTATGCCTGTTACAAACGTTGGCTCCTGTTTTTTGTTGTTTTAGGTTTAATTAAAATTCGCAACACGTAAATCCATTTGAGCCGCCTTGGCTGCAATCTTCACTCGAACTCAGGGCACACGGCTTGACTTACTTGTTCGACCACTTCTCTGCCACTCTGCTGACACTTTCAGCACTTCTTTTTCTTCACCTACGGCCAATGCTGCTGCTTCTCCTTCTGCTGCTGCCGTTGCTGCTGCTGCTGCTGCTGTTGTTGCTGCTTTTGATGCTGCTTCAAATCGTGTTGAGAGCTGCTTTCGGCCACGTTTGGAACTTACAGCTTACATTAGATTGCCTGCCTGCCTGCCTGCCTGACTGCCTGTGTAGGTGTGTGCCTCTGTTTGTTGATGCTTGTTGTGGTAAATCCTATTTTTCTATTTTGTTGCGCCATAAAACCACTTTACACAATTTTCGTCTTTTGTTTCAGTGTGCATTGCTGCTTTAGTTTGCTTTCAACTGCTTACACAATTTTTCCCTGTAAGTTTCGTTTCGTTTTTTCTTTTCTTTTTTTCCCTCTGCTTGATGAGTCCGCTTGTTGCTATTGTTGCTGTTGTTGTTGTTGCTGTTGTTGTTGCTTTTTACCAATTATTGCTATCTCTGCTTACAGTGCGCTTCATTGCTACTCGCACATGCCGCTGCCCGTCACTCACTCGATCTGCTCGCTCTGTCCTATTTACGCCACGTTACTCGAACGTCGCACGGAGCTGAACGCTTCGTAGTGCAGTAAGCGAATTAGCCTTTGTTGTGCTGCCAATCAAGGCTTTTGCTTTACTGTGCTTCATTTCTTTTTCTCTTGTCGTACTTTTTATTTTGTTCCTTCTTTTTTTAATAGTTTTTTTTTTCACTTTTTGCTTTCGGTTTTTTTCGATGTAAGTAAACATTTTTCTTTCAACGTTCGCTTGCTCAATGGATATCAATACATGCACTTAGCCATTGTTGCGCAGTCATTCAGCGGCACAATCAACTTCGTTGCCTAAGGTGCTGCCCATGATCGAATTCTGGCTAATTTTGATTTTGCTGTGGCAGCACTATCTTTTGCAATATCATTTCATGGCTCCGCATGCAAAATACATGCTGTTCATTTTTCTAAGCAAATAGGTCTTAAAGTGGGAACGTAAGTAGCTTATTTATGAATGAAAAATTGTACTATGGTTCAGATGTGGGACCATGGAGAGTATAGAAACTTATTCTGTTAACAAAAAATTAAAATACAGCAGTTCTAATTTAAACTGCATACCTACTAAAGTTGTCTTAGTACTGTAAATCGATGTCGATGTCTGGTTTCTAAGAATGCATAGTATTGCATATATATAGTCCAATTCCAAGTCAACTTAAATCTTCTGATCGACCCTGTAAATAAGAAAGCAGAGTTGCGCAACAGTTTTATGCTGCCATTGCCTGACTGAATCTGATGTGTGTTCAATTGACTGAACACCGCATTAATGACGAAAAACACGCGCAACAAATTAAATGCATAATTCCTCGCTGTCAGGAACTGAAAATCGCTGTTAAAGTTTATGATTCTGCCAAATCAAATAAAAAACGAACAAAGAAATTAAAAGCCAAAATGGGAAAGAAAATTCTCGCAGTCGTTTCGGGTTTAAAAATAACTCCGCGTTTCAATGTTTACTTTGCTATATATACGAATATACGTATATATCCTCGTATATATATGAGAGTCGGATCATAGCTGCTACAGTCGTATGAGTGAGCGAGTGTGTGTATGCACACACACGTGCTGTTAAAAGTGCTTAAAATACTTTCTACGGCTGCACCGAAAAGTATGCTAGACATTTTTTTGATTTTCGACAATTTACCGCGTATCGCTTGCGAGTTTTGCGCTCGCGTTCACGCGCGCGTTCCTGCACTCGGCAGGCAGGTAGGCAGGCAGGGTGTGTGCCTGTGTATGCCTTAACGCGCATTGGCATTTATTGTTTGGCTTTGTGTGTGCTGCTGCTTCGGCGCACCTTGCCAGCCAATGAACCGTGAAACCGTAAAATGTGATGTTCACGAAAATCTGAAAACTTTTAGCGCATCAAAAAGAGCTTCTCGCCGCGTAGCTCTACTTAGCTACGCTCAGCCAATATAATCAGCTGCTGCGTGCTTGCTGCATTGCTTTTGTTGTTCTTGTTATTGTTTGTTGTCGTTGGTGTTGTTGTTGTTGTTGTTGTTAGTATACTGCAGTTGGTTGTTGCTGCAACTTGTGGCTTGTTTATTGCAATCAGTCCGTCCTGCCATCCTGGCGCCAACGCGATTGGCTATCCGCACTCACCACCCAGCAATCGCATAATAAAATTTATGTTTCTTATTGTTTTTTATTGTTATTGTGATTGCGTTTGCTTTTGTTTTTTCTCTCTTTTGTTGTAATGGGTTTAGCAGCAGCACACATGCTGCGTTCAACGGGCAGTCAGCAGAGTGGAAACTTACTATTATCACCGGTTTATGGCTGGCAACGACTCTCTCAGGGCACAGCTTAATGTCTGCCAGCATGACTGGGCGCACTTGCAGTTACTCGAACGCGTGATTTGTTCAGCAATTTTATTCGCGTTCGCTATTTGCTCAGGTGTTTCCGTTCTTGCCGCAGTCTTGTTTCGATTTTTATCCGAAGATGTGCAACTTGCCTGTACGTCGTGTCTAGTGTCTGCTGGCTTAGCCGGCTAAGTCGGCGTCTGCTTTTGGTGCCTTGGCGCTGGAGCCGCTTGCAGGCGTCGATGCTTGGAAACTGCTCTTCAAAGTTTCAGCTTTTCAGCAGCAATCAGCGAGTGGCAGGCAGGCAGGAAGCAGGCACGCCAACACTTAATTTACGTATAAATGCGCATAATTTCATCTACAAGTTTTAACTCATTTTCTTTCTGCTACTTTCGCACGCGCAAAACTTCTGTTTGGATTGTCTTTGGTTGTTGTTGTTGTTGTGGTTATTCTTGTTGCGAGCTTGAGTAAGGTTTTTCAAGCGCGAAATAATATTTTTCCTTGCGTGTATGATGGCTACACACAAACACTCCGCACACAAGCAAGCCAAAGTTTGCGAAGCCAACTTTGCTCACTTGCAAAGCCTGGAGACTGCCTTTTGGCATTCCGACGCTGCCTGTGCTGTCTTAGCGGCTTCCTTTGCTTTAAACACAAAACTTAAATGTGCAAACCTCACATGTGTATGCAAAAAACTTTGTAGCTTTTCGTACGGGTTCGCTTAAGCAGCGCGTTGAACCGCGGCACACAGCTCACAACGCTCAACTTGCAGCCATTCGCTAGACATGGGGTAAAGAAATTAAAAAAGCCAAAAGCAACGCTAGGCAGGCAGGCAGGCTGGCTGGCAGGCTAGAGAAGCAGACGACAGTCCGCCCAAAAGAGGTTTAACAGGTGCATGCGTGCAATGGCTGGAGCCAGCACAATCACCCGTTGATTTTTGACTGATAGACTTGTTCTGTCTGCCGACAGTTTAGCGGAAGTTCTTCTTCTACTACTACTTCTACCTGTACGTCGGCATCTGGCGCTGCTGCTCTTGCTGTTACTGCTGCTGTTCTTGCACGTCTTCAAGAGTATCGCCATAAATACCCCAGAATGTTTATACGAATAGTTGCGAGTAAGTTGGCTGCGCCTTGTGGAAAGGTATTTCGTTTCGTTAGAATCTAAATGCAGTTACTGTCAGAAGTTTTGACAGGCAACGCGGCGGGAAACGGTGCGATGGGTGTGTGTGTGTGTGTGTGTGTGCAGCAGATATGCATTGGCTTTGGTTAGCTACTCCGTTGGCTGGCTTGACTGACTGCTTGACTGGCTGTTTAGCCTGGCATATGCCTGAGTGACAGTTAACTGGTGATATTCGAGCATTTTATATTCATATTTGTTCGACTTGGGGATATGAAGTTGTTAAGTCGGAGGTTCTTTAAAGCTTGCTGTTAAAGTTATGCATTTTATAATTTTTAAGAAATGCAAGTGAGGAAAACATTGGCCGGTGAAGGAATTTGCTTGCAAATAAGAAAAAATTGAAAATGAAGTAAATTTCTTTATTTTTATTTATTTTCATTAAAAGAAGTCAGAAATTTCTGTATGCTAATGTTCTTTGATATAATGCCCTGCAGTATATAACTGTGTCCTCAGTATAGGTTGCTTATGCTATTGCAAAATATTGCTTATTTTGTATATACTAATTCAAAAAAAAACTCACAGGTAAAACCGGAAATAGAATTTGATTAAAAATGTTTTCATGTTATATAGTAAATTTGTGTTCCTGAAATTCCGAAGAATATGTCAGAGTAATAATTTAGAGCCGTATTTGCATTTTTCTTTGGAAATTGGAAATTTCAAATTGTAATCTCAAATTTCTGTGAAACTTTTAACAGCCCCGAACTTTTTTTCCTCTCTTGTCAACTCTTCCACATTCTGATAAGCTAACCTTATTGAATACCTTCGCAGTTCAACCTTTTTCGGTGAAATTCCAAAAGAAAACCACAAATAAATAAATAAAATAAAAAACAAACTATTTAAAATTAGACCACAAGCAAAATCAGCCACCAATCACTAGCTGTCAACTTTGACAAACAAATTTCCGTAGATTAAAATGCCACAGGCTCAAAAGGACAAGCGAAATGCCACGTGCGCCAGGCTTCGTGCTCTGGCGCTCCCCTCGTTTGGTCGACCCTACACAGCCGCACGGTGGAAACACAATTCCAAATGTGACTTAGTGTAGTTTCAACGTCAATTAGCTCTTGTTTACTGTATTTGCCACAAATTGACAACCTCGTCGAATGCACAAAAGGGATTTTCCAAGCAGCAAAATCAGGCGAAAAACAACACACAATAAAACAAGAATTCAATACGCCGAACAATGCAATATGTAGGAGGAAAATATGTTGGCGAAAAACAGCTAAAAAAAAAAAACAACTCAAAGCGAAATATTTAAAAAAGAAAAGAAGATAAAAAAGGAAACTGAAATGCTTATAAAAAACAAAACAAAACAAAAAAAAAAAAACACTTGCTGCAAATTTGTGTTGACGTTATCAAAACTTGCGTATCGGTAAGACTGATATAAGAAGAAAAAGAAGGAAACAAAAAGAGACGACGGGCGGCGGACGGCGAAAATAAAACGAATGCGAAGAAAGTAAAAAGGCCAACTCGGTAGTCAGTGAAAGGCTGCAAAAAGGATACAAGTAATTTGCTTAAGGCAACAAGCAAGCGACTGCGACTGCGACGGTGACTGTGACGGCGGCGGCGACGGCGACGGCGACTGCAGCAATGTCAGCGGCAACGGCAATGGCAACGGCTGAAGTTAACATTGAAAAGGATTACAATTTTATGCTTTGAGAGTCCTTGTTGTTGTTGTTGTTATTGTTGTTAGCTTTTCCTTATGCGTTGCTTTTATTTTTATTTCCTTCGCCGTAGCGTTGCGCTACGCTGCGTTGTGTTGCGTTGCGTTGCGTTGTTTCTTGATGTCAACGCTGCCATTGCGAAAAACATTTGCGTACGCGTTGTCGTCATGGGATGCGTCTTCAATGCCGCCGCCAACGCCAAAGCTTTAGACTTTCCAGCTGCTGTTGCCCTTGCCGTTGCTCTTGCAGCTGTTGTTGTTGTGTTTGCTGCTTTTTTTTGATGATTATTTTTCTCAACGGAAAACTGGCAAAGATTTTTAGATGAGTGCGTTTTCTTTTTCGTGTCCTTTTTTCTCGAATCTGTTTGATTATTTTTCTTTTTTATTTTGCGTATATGAAAATTTGCATTTTGATTAAGTCTGTCAGCGTTTTCGATTGGGCTTCTTTTTTATTTATGCATTTGTTTGGCGAAAATCGAAACTGAATACGCAAGAGTCGTGAAATCCTTAAAGCGTGTACATATTGATTGAACTTTTTGCCTAATGGCAATGTGTGAACTCTCGTAATGACATAATAAGCCAGACAAAAGTACCAAACAAATTATGACATTTGCTAATTTGCTTCCTTGCCAGCAAGTGCTGAAGCAACGTACACGGCCATGTCGTATACGTAACGTCTGTGTGTTGCCAAATTAAGCGACAAACTGTTTTTTTTGGTTTATTTTCCTTCTTTTTTTTTTTCTTTTCTCACAAAGAGTCCTCTGCAATTTCGTTTCATGCTTTGGTGGGCGTTTGTAAAAGGCCAAACTTTGTGGCCGGAAGTGAGAAGTTTATAAGCGAAGTAAATTTGAGCCTGGGTTGCTTCCAGTCGCAAGGCAACACATGTGCATCGCAGAGGACACATAAAAGGAGCAGATGGCTGCTGGGTGCGTTGTCATGAAATTAAGTTGCTGCCGGTGTACGGTAGCGGGAGCCAACCAAAATTTGTTAGTATATTTAGCACTGCAGATTCAAAAGGATGCTGCATGGCTTTGTCAACCATGAGCAAGGAGCTGGCTTTCAGTGCAAAATTACTGCTTGGTGTTTTAAAACAAAGAGGAGACAATGGCGATTGAGAAAAAGTTTAATGTGAGTAACTTTTCGTGGCATTAGAGGTTCATTTGAAAATTACAGAAAATTTCACTAAAAGCGAAATATGGTAATCATGAGCTTCCCAGCTCTAGTGATTTTTCTCCAACATGGGCTCAATGAGATGAAAGCTAACTGCCGATTAAAACAACGTTTTCAAATAGGAACTCTCATTCAGTATTCAAATATTTATTTAATCTCATTATATATAATTATTACATGCTTCATATTTGTATATAGTGGTTTGTATAGTAGAGGTTTGAGTGATTTAAATGGGCGCCAGGCCTCGTTCGATCGTAGCAGATTGAGTCATTCCTCGAGTATTGGTTCTTCTTCAGTTGAATTGCGGAGAAACTCCAATTTGCGCAACACCTGTGGAATTTTTGGCGATTTGAGGTGCGATTCGGCAGGCCTTAAGCTTAGCAGCTCTGGAATGGTGTAACGTGTGATGGTGTCTCCCTCCGTTAGCTCACCTGGTTTGCCCACTTGTGCGCAGTAGGACTTAATGCCCGGGAATGCTTTACTGTGGCTTGGATCTCCGCATGATCGATTCGAGATGTTGGGAAGCGTGAGCAAGGGCATGTTGTTGCAACACGAGTGATTGGTGAAAATGTCGGGGGCGATGAATTCGGCAAAGTATTGAGAGGCATGATTCTCAGGGCCGATGCAGTCGGCAACTTTTGCAAATGACTGAGCTACGTCTTCTTTAATTTTTATTAGTTGCTTTATGTCGTAAGTTTTCTTTGCGGTGCGCTTGGCCGCATTGCCAGATGTGTTGATGTCTGTAGAGGTGTTTGTATTGTTGCTCGTGTTGATGTAGTTGGCGTTGGGCATGAGAGCCGGCCTGTGTGCGTTGAATGCATGTGGACTCGTGTTGAAATTTAGTTGACGCGGTGGATAGTTCATTCTGAGCAGTTGGCGTGCATAGTCGAAGATCTGTTTCTGTTTGTCCTCTGTGGGCTTCAGAGCGTGGTCCACAATGGACGACGCGGGCGAGAGTTGGGTGGGTGTGTTATTTGGCACCATTGGCAGCTTCGTACGCAGCGATAGGCTTTTGTATTTTCTCGGGTCGTACATGTGATTGGGTGTGCGCTGGAAGCCGAAGGGTTCGTTGCGATCCTTCATATAGTGCGGCCTCGACATTTGCAGTTGCAACATGTTGGGATCACAGCTCTTAAAGGCCATGTTATCCTCGCTGTACCCATAGCCACGCTGACGGAAGTTACTCTGGCCGAAGGGCTTCACATGCACCAGATCCAAACCTCCATGCGGAAACGATTTTAAACGTACATAGTCATTCGGGTTCCGCGACAATGCCGCGTGGATGGCATTCTCCTTATCGGCCTCGTTGACCTCGTCAGCGAATCGCACCGTCAGCTTCGACGCTGGCAGATGCTTGCGATAAGCCCCGTCGACTGGCGCATCGTATTTCTTGTTTCGCACGAAGTTCACTTCGTATTTTGCTTTATAAGCCTTAGACTTGACGATATCCAATTGCTGCTGCAGTTGCGATTTAGTGACGCCATCGAATTTCTTTGACCGCATAATAGACTTCGCTTCTTGGCCACAGCTTAACTGCTTTTCGACGTCAACAATTTGGCTCTCAATAGCCTTTTGATTGCCTTTTGAGGCATCGACTGGAGCGGCAGCTTTCTCATTTTCATTAGTCTGATCTGTGATCTCGGCGCTTGTCGCCTTTTCCACTTTTGCCGACTTGGCAGTCTTATCCTGTGCCTGCTGCTTCATAATTGTTTCTATGGCTTTCTGACGCTCCACTTCCTTTTGCGCCTCTATGGCCATTTCGTTGAGTACGCGTTCGATGCGTTGCTTCTTTGCAATGCGCAAACGATCCACACGCTCTCGCTCCTCCGGTGTAAGCTGGAGCGGGGTGTGCGCTACATGCCTCACGGGCTCTTTTGCGCTGCTATCTGCGCTAAACATGCCTGCTTCCATTTCCATTGCGCGCATGCGCCGCTGCTCCACTAGCTTCAAGGCCTCGACGGCCACCTTGCGCTCATGCTCGCGCCTCTTCTCCTCGGACTCGAAGCGCTTGCCGTACATGCTCTTCAGCTCAGGATCCCAGGGCTCGTCTTGAGCACGGTAGTGGTGCAGATCGCGTTTTGTACGCTTCACGCGCGGCGTTAGAACATAGTCGCCCTCGTTTAGCATCATAATGCGTGTGTCTCGAACTGTTCGGCAATTCAACGATAAATAAATAGAACGTGAATCATACAGCAAAACTGCCTACTGTGACTTACATGCATGGAATGGCTCTGCCATGAAAGCTGAACTTTTGGGGAAGTTCTTCCAAGCCTGCTGTCGTTCTGCCATTGTTTGTTTGAACAACGCCTGCTCAATGGCTTTGACGCTCTTCACAATGGGCACTGCGGTGAGTTATTGAGTCATTTTTATAGCTAGTGCCAATGAATGTATTTACCCTCATGCTTATTGGTGCCATCCATTGACTCGAAGTGACGCTGCAATACGCTCAGATTCAACTCGACCTGACCCATCATGTTGTGCTGGATGCGCGGCACAAACTCCAAGGCGTTTACGTTTAACTTGGCGACCGCAGTCTCACTAGGTTTATCAAGCGTTTCGGTTGGTTCTTCCGGCTTCTCAAGGTCAACTGATGGTTCTTCTTTGATCTGCTCTAAGACACTGGCCATTACCATTTTGAAGCAACCCTTTGCAGAAATATTGTTAAAAGGTTTTTGTTTCCAATTTCCCAGAAATATTTTTTAATATATATTTAAATTTTTTTTCCTTTTTATTTATTATTTTATGTTTTTTTATATATATATAATGTTTTTTGTTGTTTAACCGTGCTCAGTCGGTATTCGAAATTAGACTGGAATTTTTCCTTTAATCGTAAAACCAATTTGACAACTTTTAGATCTTATTGTCAAAGTTTACTGAGTTCAAAATAAAAAGTTTGAACAAAGCCATTTTATTTTATTTTATTTATTTAGAAATTTTATAATTGTTTCTGGTTTGTCACATAAAAAAAAAACAAAGTTTCTAAATGAAACATACACAATAAACGTCAATTAAATGTTCGTTTTTTATTACTGTAATTTAATTGTAATTAAATACTGTTTCCACTTTTTTATGTTTAAAGTATTTATTATTACAACTCATTAACTCTATATGCCATGTGACTTTTTACACTTATTTGCATAATTGATATACATGTTCAATGATTTTTCTACAATATTTTTAATGTATTTTTTTTTTTTTTATGGTTAAGAGCCGACATTAATGCGCTTTGACATATGAATAACATTTAATTAATTTTTTACATCGGAATAAAATAATTGCTAAAAATATGCTGTCATTTAATATCGACAATGACAGCACAATGCATATTCTTCCTGCAGAACCTTCATTTGCACTGATTAGAGGGAGAAATTTGAGAGTTTCAAAATGTATTGCAATACAATATTTTTACAGCAAATATTTATAAAAATATTTTGAAAAAATTATTGAGCAGCCAAATATTTGGCGCAGGAAGACAAAAGTACTGAGCTAGTCCCTCATATATTTCGGAGGTGACTTATCTACAAAATGAAAGATCAAACAGATGCATGTCGGTTTTTTATCCAATAGAATATTTTTATTTTATTGTCAAGTATTGCCTACAACAAAAATAATATTCCAGTTGAGTTTCAAAGTGTAACATTTTTAAAATTTAGATTTTATGTCGTGCCACGTACGCTAATCTCTGAAGCCGCCCAACCAATTTCAACGAAATTTTGTGGATGTGTAGTGTTGTTTCCAACTTAAGAGATAGGATACGTCTTATTAAAATCGGTAAGTAAATTCGGCCGTAATAGTTTAATTAGCACGGCTTTAATCACTGCTTTTACAAGTCGTACAAATACAAAAAAAAATTTGTAACAATATTTCTTTGTTTAATTGAAGAAAACAAACAAATCGTGAGTTAGACCATCTAATCACTTATTATAAATCACTGATGCCCTCCTTCAGGTAACTCACTTGCTTATTGTATTGTCTTCAATGTGTTACCGTATATTTAAAGCTAAGTATATACAAAAATGCATTTACGTCACAAACAATCGATGAAAGCAAAGCCAACCTTAACCAGCATTTAATAATAATTCTAATCTTATCAGATTTTGGCACAAAAGCGACTCACATTATTTAATGTCTGAACGCCTTCGGTTAGCTCTTCCTCCCTTATTTATTTACACTTTGTTTGCTGTGTTGCGTTGTGAAAATTAAATAAAATTCAGTACACGCCGTGTTGTCTCAGCTTACACAAATATACTTACACACATACACACACACACACACATACAGATACAGCGGCAGACATTCAATGAAATTCATTAACATGTTTCTAATTAGAGCATAAAGTGCTTTTGTGTTTCGCCAAGTTGTTGTCGCTTGCCCGCATCCCGGCACCGTTGCACACCAGCACCCTTGCACACCAGCACCTTGGCACCCATGCAAACCCACGCCCGAGCGGCAACATGTACTTTGCTTTTATGTACGTTTTGCATACAAATTACCAATTTAATGAGCAGAAGTGTAAATAAAACGCGTAAACAAGGCGTACACACGCCCAGCAAGAGCAGCATGAGCACCAAAGTCAATGTGCCAAATAATGGAAATTCGTTAAAAAAAATGTGCATACATTTTTCATTCTCATATTTTCTTCTGTTTTCGTTTTCTTTTTTTTTTTTTTTCGTAGCACATAGTAAACAGTCCTCTCATATACTTACATATATTTCAATTAAAATACTAATTATTAAGTGAAGTGTTTGCACACCTTGACCCAGCCAGTGACCTTGAAGGCACTTTAGGTTTTCGTAGGCGTATGCAAAGTGCAATGAACTTTTTTACGCGCTTGGCGTGGCCTTTGTTCTGGAAGTGTTGCAAAAAAAAAATAACTCGACAGCTTAATTACATAAGGGCGCAACATTTTGGGTAAAATTTTGATAAATTGCCAAATGACAGGTTCTATGGGCGCCGCAGCTGTCACAACATGTGCCAATTAAAGCGCACCACCATGTGAGTTTTTCAATCAAACAGAAAGGTGCCGCTGCTGGGTTTGCTGCGGCAGCTGCGGAGGCTGCGCTGCTGACACCATAAATCTCAACAGCAATGTAGACAATCAGGCATGAAATGTTCAAAAATGCACTTTAAATATGCACAAATACTGAATGAATAAAAACCATTTTTTTTTTTTTTTGAATCTGTGAAAGAAAAAACAGCACAACCAACATCTATACAGTGCGGCAAACATTCATACAACGTTGGCTGTAGCTTCGACAACAATTAACAGCATAAATTTAAATATGCAATTAATGCAACAGCTTGAGGCAACGACAGTGCGCGCCTGGCACATGCACGCATACACACACACCGGCAGTAACACCCAAGCCGCGGCAACGACAACATAAGCCAAAGGTCATTTCATCACACACATATGCGGCCACACACACGCGACGTGGTTCGTCGCTTTGAGTGTGTGCAGCTCATAAATTGATGCATGATGGGTCTGTGTGCATGTGTGGTGTGTGTGTGTCTGTGTGTGAGAGAGAGAGAGACGGACAGCTTGTGTACGCGGCTCATGCTTCGCAGATGTTGAAATGTTTTTTGATTGTTTATGTTTTTCATTTTTAATACAATCAGCAACAACAACAAACAGCCACGAAACACAATTTTCTGCTTTATTTGCAAGCAGTGAACAGCGCCATGTGTACACTAGGCCCCATTCGGAAGGGGGTGGAGAGTGCGTAAGACTGATGCTGGCGGCGGCCAACGTTGCCCCGTTGTTCCCGTTTCGCTGTCGATGGCGTCTGGTCGACCACATGTCAATACGTTTTGTATTCGTTTTTTTTTTCCATATATGTTTGTGTGTTTGTGTGATTTTTTTTTAACTCTGTAACGCATGTTGCCTCTGATCTCGTTGTTTTGCTGTTTCATTGTTGTATTTTAAATTTTTTTGCTGCGCGGCATTGTTTTTTCTTATTGTGTTTAATATTTATTTTGTATATATAATCGTGCTTTTTTTCGTTAAATTTTATTTCGAACACATCACACAGATATTGATGTGTAAAATAGCTGTTATTTAATAAAATTGAATAAAAAAAAAAAACAAAAAACGAACAAAGTTGCATGTGAAATTTAATAAAGGTTTTTATGTGCTGCAAGAGTTTGAGTTTGATTCGCAGTCTGACTGCGGAGTCGTGTTTGTTTGTCTGGCCATAAAAAAGTATTGTAAATGCAAAGTCAACTCATAAACAAATTTGTTTGTTTTAACTTGATATGTTTTTTTGCAGTGAGGGTATTGCCATGGAGCAGTGGCTGCCTGCTGTGCGCCATAACAGTAATATAATGCATTAAAAGCGCTGTCGGCGTTAATTGACGGCAACGACAGCAGCGAAGAAAACAAAAAAATAACAGAAAAAAAGCAAAACAAAGGCAACACTGGCGATAATGACACGCATGTGAAAATCGAGCAAAATTTTACGAGCACATTTGGCTCATATGAAATTGAAGCTGATTGCTGTAAGTTATTACAATCAATGAAAGGAAATTTGAATCGTATTGAAAGTATACAAGATCCGAAAATAAACATACAAATCAGGTAGGCAGTGCTTCTCGAAATCATAATTGAAAATAAAATAAATCGAAGGAGAATAGAAATGCAAGTTATTGTGTGCTTTAAGAAAACAATTCGCATATTATAAGAAATTTGGTTAAGCTGAATTGCTTGAGAATTACTTTGATACATTTGCCTTTTAAATGCCGATAGCGCTCTCTAAACGCTCTATGCTGCCTATTAACTTAATCGATTCGTTGTCATAAATTCTCATAATTGCTATAAGGCTTCCAAATATGTTCATGTCTAACATTTATACAAACATACGCAAATTATAAAAATATAAACAGAATTTACCATAAATTATGGAAAAACAAAAACCAATACAAAGAAATTTCATCAAAGTGAATATCTTTTCATGTATGAGTACGCATAAAATATCTTAAAAAATTATGATTCACAAAGTTCAATGTCCGTGTGCATTTGCCGTTAGGGTTTGCCTGCAGCTGCTCTCCAGATCTGGGTGCACAAATTGGCTGGCATTTGTACAAACTGCGTTGGTGCGCATTTATGTTGATTTCTTGCTGCGATTAGCTCAGTGAACCTGAAAATAAATTAATTTAATTAAATTAAATGTTTAAGGTGCATTGGCCACAAAGGATATTGACTTTTGGCTTGCCTACGCACCTGCCAGACTACGCTTCGAGCAACTACAAATTGCGCAGTTGAAGAGATAACCAATTAGAGTAATCAAGAGTAAATATGGTCTGTACACATTCACGTGTGTGGATGCTTTGCGATTTGCAGCTACATGTGTGGGATGATTTGAAATTTGGCAAATTTCTCGCATAACATATGATTCAGAATCCGCAAACACATATTTAAAAAAAAAATTTTTTAAATCACAACTTCTGTGCTGCGCAAAATGTTGCTCACACATTTGATTTAGAAATGAATTCTTTAACAGTATTCATTTTGTATTTGAAACTTTTTGTTTGCTTTCAGACTATATCTCTTCTACAGATAGCAAAATGAAAGTGAGCTGAGATGAAAGGCTAACTAAAGTTCTTACAATTCAGGCAACTTCATAAGGCCATTGGGCGTTTTGTTAATGCTCGTGCACATACGAGTATGTAATGCATTGGAGCAGCAGCGTTCAGAAGCTTTCACAAATTGACAGCTATAGGCCTGAAAATTGAATCGCAAAGTAAACTTCGGTGCATAGAAAATGAAAATAAGCAAAACTATAAAGTTTACCTGTGCCCATGTGCCTTTAGTGCAGCAGAGTGGCAGCAGAGGAACGGCAGAGTAAAAGGGATCCTAAAACTTATTACATTTCACTTATTGCACTTCTGCCACACGCTGACATACTTAGGCAGTCTAACCTGCATAAGCGCTCAGCTCTGCATGCCAGGCAGCGATCAAGGGTCCGACGAACGTTCGTCGTATATTTTATTTGTTTGCCAGTACATACGTTCGCATATTTGTTTGTTTGTTTGTATGTTTGTTGCTTGTTTGTTTTCTTGCACTGTCCCGTGATTGAGGTGAAATTGCATATTTCTTTGCGCTACTTTCGCAATGCTTCGATTTCATTCTGCTGCCAGCCTCGTCGTTGTCGTCGCCGACATATACAGCTCCCGAGCTGCCGAGCTGCCGCATCCTTATGCTTGCCCATATCCTCGTCGACATCGTTCGAGGTTCAATAATATTTTCCAAACGGTTTTATTGAACGTTGTTGCCATACGCTACGTCTGAAATTGCATGACGTGAATTTTGTTTATCGCACAGCAGAGCAAAATAATGAAAAGGAAACATTCTGTCAACAACGGCATGACTTGGACTGTATCCTTACCAATGTTATTGTCAACTGTTTACAATTGCAAAACGATTCCAACATGCTCTGCAAGAGCTCAGCTTTGCATTACGAAAGTATGTGGAATCTGTCGGAGGGGAGGGCATTTGGATCCGCATGTTCAGCAGAATGCCTTTATACCGTTTCTCTAAAAATTTCAAAAAAACGGGGATACCAAAAAACACAAATTTTAATTTTTATGCCGGCTAAACACTTACATTTATGGCACAGGAATTGCAAAATAAATAAAACAAAATATTCTGTTTTCTCTACACGGTAGATTTTATCGTACTTTCCTTTTTTCTGCCTTTGCTGTGCATAATCATAACATGGCAATTTTATTCAATTTCCTGGCTTTTGTGCGGTAAAAGAAAAACTTTAACTGCTTCACAAGTCAAAGCAGCAAAATAACGACTTTTGAAATACGTGTTATTTTTTCGTTTTTGTTTTTTTACAAAACATTTTCTCTGTGCTTTTACTTTTGCAGATTGCTTTTTTTTCTTTTTTGTTTTTATATTTTCTTTTTATTTTACAAGCTTATCCTGTTGCTATGCAACGAAGTCCTTTTTGAATGTTTGCAGCCCGCAGTGAGGCAGGCTACTGCAGAATGTTTGTTGCAACTTCGCAAAGCTATGCGTTAGTGTGTCGAGTGTGCAAACAAGGACATGCACGCAAACAGCTCTCAGCCCACTGCCTACCCTTTGAAGCCCAATCCTTTCTCCTCAACTAACCAACGGGACAATAATCGCTGGCTAATGGTTGAAAAATATGCTCAAAAATAATTATAATAATAGTGTTGAGGCTAAATAAGCCACTTAGCTAAGCTTACGTAACTATGAACCCCTTCTCGATCTCTCCTCTCCCCTCTCCACTCGCCAGCAAGCAGAAAAAGTCACAGTCAAAGTCTGCACGACTGGCTACGCAAAAGTAGCGGCAAGTGCCAAACTGTTAAATGTAATCCCGTTAGCGGCGCTTATCCTGTCAAAGCCTCAATTGCAAACACTTTTGCTTTAATTAAGCCAATTATTAGTAAATGCTTTCTTGCAGTCACGTTGCTGCCTATTTGAGTAACGATTTGCCGCAACGCTGCGTATACGTAATAAATTTTTCGACGCATAGTTAATCACTTTTGATTCAAACTTCCATAGCTAAGCTAAGCTACACCGTATAATTTATGTCTGCGCAAAAGTAAGACTGTGTGTGCTTTGTGCTAAATTCGTTTGGTTAAAGTGTCTCAAATAAGTACACGCCCAGTGGCTAATTTGGCAATACTTTTACTTTGTGCAACTTCACATACTTTGGATCCCAGTCATGCCAAGCCTGCGCAGCACGTTCGCCACTTGTCTGCAGAGCACAGCACATCACAGCACAGCACAGCACAGCACAGCACGGCTATGCTCACGCATGCATGCATGCACCGTTGCACATTGCGTCCTTGCCGGCGCCGTTCTCGTTGACTAAGTTCTGCGCTAAGTGCACCTTTAAATTAAGTATGCCTTTTTACAGCGCTACGTGTGCGCTACCTCAAAGCCAAAAGTTGCTATGTTACTACGCAAGCGGAAGCGAAATGGTTCAAAGATTAAAAAATAGTAGTTAGTCGGAAATGCAGTGCGCAGATGCATATGTAGATGTACTGCAATTATTTCCCTTTCAAGCCGAGAATTGCCCAAAAGAAAAAAAATTTTAAATTAAATACAAAAATCAAATTTGTATAACTTGGAAAATTTCTAAAATTGCGACCCAAAGAACTAAATGCAGTTGAAGCTAAATCTGACATCCAAATCTGATATTCAGTGCAGCAAACGAATGCTAATAAGTAATAAAAGATTCTCGGCTTCCAGTCACTTCTTAGAGGGTTCCATTGGCTTCAATTGGCTAATTGACGGTAAAGCTGTGAGCAAGCTTTCTTTGACTGGATTAAATGCGAATCATAGGGTATTGTAGCAGATTTCGGATTATTTTATTGTTTTCCGCTGCTATTTTGCAATTCAATTATTTCTTAGAACTGTGTACTCTATTCTGCATTAAGTTGGCTGCGCCTAATGATATGCAACAGCCTTTGGTGTTGATATTATGTATGACTGTGTAACAATCCTGCGGTTACTCATTAAATGTGATTTACTGTTTGTTGATTTTCGCTTCAATTGCACAGCAGGCATGTTTACAACATTCATATTCTTCCATGCATACACATCCCTGTCTTCCTATTTAAATAAGATGCTGTGTATAGAAATTGTAGTTGGCTGTATGAGTTAAGTGCCTCGCATAAATGCATACAAGCGATGAAGAGTGACAGCAATGAAAACAAGTGAACAACGTCGACTACAGCTCAGCCGACAACAATGGCAATGGCAACAAAACAGTAACAACAGCATGTTATTAATAATAACATTTACCGCTAATATGCGCGCAGACCTCAAATTCAATAACTTGTTGATGTTTTGCACAATAATACGCGACGCTGAAGGCACACACCCATGCCGGAGCAAAGTGCGAAGACGGGGAGGGTAAGAGCAGCGGAAGATAAGGAGATTGGCGCCGGTGGCTGATGTGAAATTGCTGTATGTTATTGTGCGCCATGAGCCTTGAAACGACGTGTGTGCTGTAGATGATGTGTGTGCTGCAGATGATGTGTGTGCTGTGTGTGTGTGTGCACCGTTCATGTCGTCGTGCTACTGATGGCTTGTTAAATTGCTGTTGTTTTTACAAACAAGCTCACACATACACATGCAAGCATTGTTTACTCGGCACGTGCTGTAAATGAAGCACAATGTGCGTCGCTGAAAAGTGTTCGCGCCCAACTTGCTGACGAAGTTAAACGATTTGCAGGCACTGTTACACGTCAGCAGCCATGCATATTAGGCGAATATTAAACATTTAAGTTAGGTGAATAGCCTCAGCATGTGTTGTGTATGAGCGTGTGTGTGTGAGAGAAACGATAGGTTTGGGCCAGCCAACTTGAAATTAGTTAGTTGCTGCACTGATTGGCCAAGGGCATACTTAAACTGAAGACCTCTATTGAATTCGAACATTGAAATCCGACATGAATAGGCAAGCTCGAATGACGTGTGTACTTGCCCTAAGCCCGTGCCCGTTTAAATTAATTCGAATCTCAGCGGAAATGCCAGCGAGCACTCAGCGAGTCTAAGCTAATAGCGCACTTAAGCAGCTGCTAAATGTGCCGCATAAAACCGAAACGAGACGCCGACCGAACCCAACCCAAACCAAATCTAACCCAAGCAATAAGCAAGGCGTCTATGAGTCGTGCGTGAGCCATATATGCAATTTACGTCAACCGCAAAACGCGCCAAGCAGCAACGGCCGCAGCAGCAACAACACAAAAACAACAATAACAACAACAAAAGCAGCCAGAACGTTTAACGCAAATGGCATCTTTAGCTGACAGACGGTTGTTGTAACATTTGATGGCCGCCTGAGCTGTAAACTAAGTGACGCCATTGCAGTTTACTCGGTCACTCCCACGGCATGGCTTCGCTTGGCTTAGCTCGGCTTGCTGCTGGGTTTTGGTCTGCCGTGCAGCAAGCCAACCGCAGCATCAACAACTAACTAACGAACTAAAGGTACTTAAGCAACCGGACAGGACAGAGCAGGACAGGACAGCGAACCCGCTCGTGACCTGCTTGGCAATCAGCCAGCGCCGGTGTGTATGCAACATAAATGAAATGAAGTCGACGCCGAAGGACCTGCGGCGAATGCAATGAGCGACCACGAAGTGCTGCGCTTATATGTAAAGCGTTGACGGGCTAAACCTGCACAAAATGATTTTTGACTTAAATTTACAAAAAAAAAAAAAAAAAAAAAAACAAAATTAAAATACAAAAAACAGCAACAACAAATACTCGCGTAATGCGATTCTGCAAAGCAGTTGGTATGCAAAAAGTTGAGGTGTATGCAGCTGCTGCTTGTGCGCTTGACGCGATAACCGAGCGTAGAATAAAGCAATGGCAACAGCAGCAACAACAACAACGACGACAACAGCAACGTGCAAATTCAATGTTGGCCAACTATAATCAGCACAAAGTAGCGAACACGATGCAGACAAGCGCTGCTGGCTGTTGGCTTTCGCATGTCGCTGTCGGTCAAATCTGCCAACAAACCTCACACCAACAGCAACAGCAACAAGAATAACAACAACAGCAAGCAGTGACCACAGTTTGGCTGGCTGACGCTAAGTACAGGTAAGTGTTTACGTGTTTTAAATGAAACCGTGCACGGAGCTGACTTAACCTTGGACAGCGGGTTAAGTGACGCAGCAGCGGTTGAAGTGGACAACATTGCTGCATGCGATTGCTGCTGCTGTTTTCGGTGTGCTGTGGTGTGGTTTGTGTTCCGCTAGCATATAGGATTTCTTAATGAGTCTGTTAGCTTTGAGCAGAATAAGTAAGCGTGCGAGTAAAAGAATTATTATTTCAATATTGCGCCATGGGACACGCTCACATATTCGTCACGTTTAATAAATTGCACTCAGGCAATCACACGCAAAGATATCCGTATTATTGCAGTTTTCCTTTTTGTTTTCCAAGTTTATCTTTTTTTTTCTTTTATTTTTTTTTATTTATATGCTTTTTGTCGATAAGCCGCTTGCCTCTTATTTATGGCAATTAATTTATGTAGTCCATCGCTCATAAGTGACAATCGCTGGCAAAGTACATGCACACACACACACACACATACACACTCGTGTATTATAAACAATTATTGCACATTTTTCATTAAAAAGCTCGGCAGCAAAAAGCCGAAACGAAAGAAAAAAGGATGAGAGAAAAGCCGAATGTTACATGAATAAATATGAATGATATGACGCCAGAGCGTTTATTGTCTCTTGCCTTGGTCGCATTGTATGGCCGCGCTGACACTTTGGCTTGGCTAACAATTGTGGTTCGCACTTAATGATGCATTGTTGTTGTTTTCTGTTTTAATTGCTGCAGTTGTTGTTGCTACTCCGACATGCATTTATTGCATACAAACCAAAATGCAGCCAGATCCATTGATATGAACATAATTTCAGAATTTCATGCAAACATGGGCCATGCCAAGAGATTGTCTACTTGCTTGCATGTATATTAGCAGGTTGATAATAAGATGCCTGATTAACTAGACACTGAGCAGCAGTTATTGATATGACATACCCTCGCTATGTGAATCATGAATATACGTTTATAAGTATACAAATGTATCTCAAGGAGAAACTTAATTGGAGGAAGAAAAAATAATGTGAGTTGAAACATCCAATGATAAATGCTTTTACAGGAAAACGCAAATATAAATTTTCAAACGTCCTTGGCAAGAATATCTTTACATCAATCAATAATGTGAATGTTAAGGGAATATTTAGAATAGTTCTACACACTTAGTTGATGAAATACGAAAATATATTAAAACAAACGTTTCACTTTTTTGACTGCGTTTTGTCAGTGATATCAGATAGCAATACTAAATACAAACGTGTTTAAGCCATGATTTCAATAGGAAAGATGCGATCCTAAGATTTCTCTTGTAGGTATTCAGCTAATTATCTTTTCCAGTGATTTTATATCTCTAGATATGGCTTTTATACCAAATTCATTGCTTGAGTTTGAAGAGGCCTATTAATGTTTAAATGCAGAATCTTGTGGCAAAAGCCATGGTGAGATATTTTGCCATAATTACGAATGAATGGTCATTTCGCATATTATTTTCGTGCATAAAAAATCGACATTACAAAAAGGACTTTTAAGTAGCAGTTAAATGCGTATTTACTGTGAGATAATGAACGATAATAATGTTAAATGCATAACGATTCTGAACTCTTCAAATGGCGACAGTAAAAAGCCATTTTTTGCTTAAATATTCATTTTACGAATTTTTGTTCTGCAGTCTTAACTGATTTATTTTTTTTGTTTGTTTTATTTTGTAAATGAATATTTGCAATATTATGCATTACTTGTGCATTGGCAGTTTCGTACTTTTGTTTTTGTTCATTTGTTTTTTGAGTGCAGTTGAAGCGATGTCGGCCACTAATGCATTTCTGGGTAATTGAAATCCACTGTGCAGTAATGCTAATGGCAACAGCAAAGGCATCAGCAACAACAACAATAACAATAACAATAACAACAACAGCAATAAAGTCAAGCTGAGCAACATTTTAATAATAAAATTGTTAACAGAATTGCTTAGGACCACAGAAACATGTGTTGGCCTTGTTTAGCCATTGCTCAGTCGAAATGTTGTCGTTATTGTTTCGTTATAGTGTTGTTGTTGTTGTTGTTGCTGTTACCATTGTGCATTGCAATGGCTGTTGCTTTGGCTGTTGTCATTGTTGTTTTCTGGCTTTGTTTCAATCTCTAAATAACATTTTTGCGCACTCAAAAACTTTTGCAATATTTAACGAACGTTTTTGGTTTTAGTGCCACACATAAACACACCTACCCCCACATTCACATTCACACACACATACACACACATACTCACACATAGGTACGAATATGCCAAACCACCTGCCGTGCACCACACACCACACACCTCTCGTCACCTACCGGCAGCCGCCGCACGCTGCCATCGCCTGTGCTCGGCGCTCTGCGCTCGCTATGCACATGTGGCACAGTTTCCAAAGCGTTTGCCAGAAATGGTCAAAAACTGTTCCCGGGGTTTTTGTATTATTGTTAAACTTTTTAAGCACATTCGTACGCAATTTACTAACATTGCCGCATACCGAATTGTTCATTGTTCATTGTTGTTCTTCTTCTTTTGGTTGTTGTGTTTGTTGTTATTATTATTGTATAGCATTTGTTGTTGCCGTTGTAGTTATTATTGTTGTTACAAATATTTGCTCAAAATTACCTTAGTTTTACAGTTGAGTTCTCTCCTCTGTTCCGTTCAGTTTGGTTCAGTTCTGTTCTGTTCGGTTCAGTTCAGTTCAGGCAATGACTTGCATTGTTTTCTGTTCTATTTCGTTGGCTTGGTTTGGCTTGGTTTGGCTTGGCTTTGCTTTCCTTTGCTTTGCTTGTTACGGACTACATTCGTTGCCTTTGTCGTTGTTGTTGTTACTATTATTGTTGTTGTAGTTGAGTTGATTGTTGTTGCTATTGAGCTGTCTTGGCGTTACAGGTGCCAGCGGCTTAAACGTGTTGGGCAAACTTTTTCTCGCCTGGCATGGGCGGATTAAAAAAACTTTTAAATTTATGTCGGCACAATTTATGACAACCAAAAGGGCGTGCATATGAGTGCCGGCAAGCAAGGGATGGCGGTGAACGCAATGCACGGCAAGGAGTTGGCTTAGGTTCGGTTGTTCAGCATGTGCCTCAAAAGTGATTAAAAATTAAGGTCAAACTTGGTTTTGGATTTTCGTTAGTGGTTAAATGCATGCGCAGCAAAAATGGCAAGAAAACATATGACAAAGGCAAAGAAAGCAAAAATAAAAAAAATTATATACTTAAAAAAAAAATAAAAACCAAAGCAAACAAAATTCGGAGTTAAACAAACAAATCACACAAATCAAAAGCTTTGCACAATTTATGTGGCAAGTATGTGCGTATGTGAATTTTGTGAAGTTTTACAGCAAACCGAGAGCAAACTTATATGAGACAATCACTCGCACAATAATCATACGCCCTGTGTTCCCCATACACCATACACACACAGACATTGTGCCTTGTCTAACAACGGTAATTGAAGACGTTGCGAGTTGCTGTGCCTTTTTTTTTTCTTTTTTGGTACCAACTCCAACTTATTTTGTATGCTTAAACAAAAAGAAAACTGAAAAAAGAAAATAACTATAAAGCATTTATCACAGCCACATTCGCGCACGCATACTCATCAGAGCTGCACAGGCACAGGCAAAGGCACAGGCACACAATCAGGAGTTTGCTTGCGGATGGAATTTCCATTGTTCGTTACAACTAATCAAAAGTAATCACTTTGCAATTTTCGAAGGCGTCAAAGACAAATAAAAAGTTGCAACGCTCGCACGTCATTTGCTTGTCTTTTTGTTTTGATTCTTTTCTTTTGCTGCTTGTTGTATCATGCACTGAGAAAAAGTAGTTGACAAATCCGAAACGAAGGCAGCCAAGGCTATGATGAACATTATTGCTGTTTTGATAAACAAATGCTAAAAATAACATACTTTCTTAGGAAGTATATCAACACTATTTTTTAGGAGGACCTCTCAGAACTTGAATATTGTTTCAGAATTACTAGGCATACATGTTTCCTTGCTGTGTAGAGCAGCTACTTCACACACATTCCTGTCCTATCATGCGCCTGTCTTTGCCGCAGTCTGTGAAAGATACACTTTTGTGCCCACTTTTCCCCATACGCAAGTGTATTCGAAGTTCGTATAAAAAAGAAAAAAGGAAAAAAGTAGGAGAAAAAAAAAATGGAACGCAAATT
This sequence comes from Stegana nigrithorax, assembly GCA_037044495.1. Taxonomy (NCBI): domain Eukaryota; kingdom Metazoa; phylum Arthropoda; class Insecta; order Diptera; family Drosophilidae; genus Stegana; species Stegana nigrithorax. The sequence goes on from JBAMBQ010003584.1 coordinate 73,813, forward strand.
TGAAACTGAATTGAGCAGCTGCATGCCGAAGTTCGACAGGCATCAGACGCACAACTCACAATTTCGCACAACAAACAAATCATGATAAATGAACCAACAATAAACAACAAAAGAAAAGAAAGTGCGCCAAGGAGAGAGCGACAAAAAGTTTTTCTTCTTGAAAAAAACTTTGTACGTTTTTAATTTGACAAAAGAAAAGAAATTAGCGTGAAAATAGCATAGCACAAGAAAATGACGGCAAGCCAATGGCAGAACAGCGCTCGGGCGGGTGTGCAGGTGCGGCGTAGAAATTTAGCTTCGGTTTGCCTTGCCCTGCCCTGTTCTGCCTGCCTTGGCTTGCCTCGCTTTGCTTTGCTATGCAAATTTGCTTGTGCTGACAAATTAGTCAACAAACAAATTTCTGCAAAAGGCTTGTGGCAATTTAAAGAGAGAGAGAGAGAGAGAGAAAAAGAAGTAAAAATAAAATGACGTAAAACAAAAAAGCAAAAGTTTTTCAACACATGCGGGCGGCCACGCCCCAACAGACTGCCAACCACTTGGGTTGCGTGCGTGAGTCTGTATTTGTTGCAAATACACACGTACACATTTCCCATGCTTAAAAATATCGCAAATGCCAAGCTTGAACGTGATTGCTTTGCTTCCGTGTGCACATAATCGAGCATTTTCTCGTACAATATTATTATTGCAGAAATGAAATGAAATAAAAATAAAAAAAAAAAAAACTTAGAATATAGAAAAATAAAATGGAGAAAATTATCCTTTTCTAATGCATTTTGCATAAATGCCGAACTCATGCCATAGTAAATATTTGGCAACATTTGTTTAACCGACAAAATAATTACGAAATTATTACAACGCTAATTACTCATGCACACACATACGCATCTGCATATGGCTGCGTTTAAATGGCAAACGGACGAAAATTAAAATAATATTGTGCAACAGCAAGGCGCCAATAAGCGAAGCTAGCAGAGCCGCCAAATGGCCTCATGTACAACAATGCCAAAAAGTGCTTTCCCCGCAGGCTGTGCGCGGGACCTGGCGTCGATATGCAATTATTCTAATTTTAACAGTTTCACAGTTTGGCCAAACATTTATGGAGCATTGGAACATTTAAAATCACTAAAAATTATCTTCACTGCGCGGAAACGCATGTGCGTATGCTGCAGCACACAGCCGAGACGGTTTTGGACGGTAAAGAAATCCTGCACAATTTTTCTTTTTTCATTAAACATCTCTAAATATATCTATGCTGCTTCATGCATGACTGGAATGCTAAAGTGAAATCACATTTGCTTTAAACTGACTTCAAGTGATTCTCAGACAGGTTATCTAGGTTCTGCAAAATAGTTTTGCTTATATAAACAATGCCACCAAGCAGACCCTCGCATGGGTTTTTCTTGATAATAGCTGAGAGCTGCTTGAGATTCACCCCATAAAGCGAAAAAGACGCCTTCAACTGGCTGAGCACGCAGTTGCAGCTTTTATTAAGTGAACTAAGCCTTGGCTAATTCTGAAATTGAATTAACAATTTCAATGCAGTTTCACGTAGGACTTTCGCTCTTGCATATGCCATGGCGAGCCCAATTACACTTTAGTTTTCTGCAATCACGCATGGGTGCGTATGTATGCTGTTTTTGTGTGTGAGTGTTTACAACAACAATCATTATAATAACAAAAGCAGAACAACGACAACATTTTCGTTGAAACTAAACACTGTAATCAACAATGCATTTCGGCACTAACTAAAATGTTTTGCAAATTAACGAGCCTTGAATGCTGTTAGCACACATTGAGTAATAATAATAAATGAACTTATTTATATTAATTTATGCATTCCGCAAAAGCATTGCGAATATTTGCAAATGCAAAATGCTCTTTCCAACGATAAATCAATGATTGCCAATACGATTGCAACAGCATAGACGTCAGCATAGTCGTCAGAATCTGCATCGCAGTCGCCATTATCGACTTTAATTTGCTCGTCAACATAATCAATGACGTGCACTAGGCACAGCAGGCGAGCAGGCGAACAGCATTAAAAAGCGACTGACCAAATGAATTCTAATGATCTTTTTGATTGATTATTATTGTGAGCGACGCACATGAATTACATAGCTGCATGACATTTCTGCATGGAATATGCGTCAAAGTGAAAATTTGCATTTTTTGAATGTCCTTTAAAGTTGAAATCAACAAATGTGCAATTCGCTTAGTTAGTGTAGCGTATTGGTAATTGGGAATAAATTTAAGCGATGTACACATGTGAGCTCCATTTAACGCTTGAGCAGCCCACTTAATAGCCACTCACGGCTGTTGGAGTACAGCGGCCGAGTGGGGGCTGCCGCGGCTGTAATTGAGTTTATGTTTGGTGAAATGCAACAATTTGCAATAAAGAATGCTGACTTAATTACAAAACAATACCACAATGGTATCAGAAACAACAATAACAACAACAGCAGTAGTGACATCAAGAAGAAGAAGAATAATCTAACTGACGATACTTGTGCCATAGGAACAACAATTAGGGCGTGCTTTGTGAGAATTGTGGACAGTGCAGGAGACATGTGTGTAAGCCAATCTCGTGTCTGTCGGCCAGCAGGGACATTGCCCCAAAAATGAAAAGCCATATAGAGAACGACGTATGCGAACACTTCCTAGCGTCGCCATTTGCTTTATTCGGGACCGATGGACATGCTGGCAGACATGTAAGGACCAAGGAGCGAGCCAGCGCACCCGGCTGGCTGACAGAAGTTTTAGTTAACATCGGCAGCTGTTGCTGTTGCTGTGTGTTTTTCTGCTGCTGCTGCTGCTGCTGCTGCTGGTAACGAAGCGAACTGATTGTCGGTTACAATGTATACTCAGCTATTTGAATGTTGCTCTACATCACTCCGAGTCTGCTCTGCAACGTCGCGCCCGCTACGCCTTGGCTAGCGTTGCTGTTCTACTCAGCTGTGCTTGGTGCGGCTGTGCTGGGCACAACACTCGCTGCCATTATCGTTTGTTTACATTCGACAACTTTGTTTCGTGCTCATGCATATTTTATATGTCTCTATGTCAGAGGTTTTCCGGCCAGCTGTGCGCAGTTTGGTTGTAACATCATCGGCTACGTTTCCTGGCCATGTTCAACGAACGCCTACCACAATGGCCAGAAGACCACATACCGTACTCCCTACACCGTATGGGGCACACGGGCAGACGGGATGACGGCAGCACGGAGGCTAAGGCCGAGGCTTGGCTTGGTTGTTTTCAGTGATGTATTTCGGCATGCTGTGCCGCTTGCCCTAATTGTCCGCCTGTTTGCCTCGCAACCAGCAGCCGACATCGAGCAGCGAGAAACGAGCAACGAGCATCGAGATGCGTCAAAGCAACTTCATTCTGACTGAGTAAATTTGCTAGTTTAGACTATTGAAATTGGTGGCCACATTCTTGTGTGTGCATGTGTGCGTGTGTGCCCAAATGCTTATAAACAGAGTTTATGACGGAGCGAGCTGACAGCGGGGAGTTCGCTTATATTGGCATAGATTTTCCCCAGTGCACTGTCAGCTTATGCGAAGCCGAATGCCTAACTGGGTCAATTGCAGCAATGCATGGCAGCCATGCAGGCACTGCGGGGCAACTCTAGCATGCCGACATGTTGTTGCCCGTGTGAGTTATTGCCGTCATCGTTGTCTGCATAAGCAAAACAGAAACAACAAGGAATGTGAATAGATATTGAAGAATTTCCATAAATGGCAATCATTCAATTAACATAATTGCTTGATTAATGATTGACAGTTGGCGGCAATGCTGCTGCTGCTGCTACTTCCTCTTCTCCCCTCGCTGGTACATTTCTCAGTCGCTGTTTGTAATCTATGCCGAATGCGCATAGGCAACAAAAACTGGTTTAAATGGCAAAGTAATTGGTTCGTAATTCTTTTTCAATAGGCTGTGCCCCGGCTACGGCTCCGCCCTCCACTCAGCTGACAAATTATACAAAAATTATTTTTTAATCCGGCATTGACTGTCGTGCCTCTCGCAATTGTTCATTAATCATTCAATCATGCAGTCAATCATATGTCGTTGAGTGACTAAGTGGCTCTCGGCTCTGTGCCCTGGTACGAGTGCGTCCCTGCTGCTTGTGGGATTTGAGTGGGTATTAACATTTCAGCCAAGTCTAATGAAGTGGCGACTAATTTAAATCCGCTTGCGAATGCTTACGATTAAAGACGTCGATTGTGAGACTAAGCTGGCATAAAGCTGCCTATAATGCCACTGAAGCAATGCGGGATGGCATTAAATAGCTCATACTCCTTAATTTTTCAGTAGCTGCGTAGAACGCACCTTCTTTAAGTGTAAATAAAAGGAGAAATTGGGAAAAGCTTGCGAAGCATGTCACCCGCAAGGCAGTCTACGAAATGCAAACGTTCGAACAAAGGATAACAGCAGAAGTTATTCATTGTTCACGCAAACATTTCGGAAGTCATATGTTAAAAACACAGCATGCGAGCCAACAACAACAACAACAACAATGGCAACAGCAACTCAACCGAGGTAGCGGCAACAACACGTGGAATGAAAACTAGAAGCATCCTGTGCATGTCGTGAGCGCATATTGATTATCCTTTCTACGAGGGTCACTTGACGAAAGCGCGACTATATCTTTTGCTTAAATGTGCTTCCTCCGCAAGTTGAGAATCATTGATGGCTCTTGGTTTTTCCTTCATATTTTTAAGAATTTTTGGAAAATGTCAAAATTAGCTGGTTATAAATTTTTAAATGATTTTAAACTTATAAATCGTGAAGTAATTTAGCCATATGTGGCAACAGCCGAAAGAATCTCAAACTATTTTTAGAAGGAGAGCAATAGACTACAAAGTCGCTCGGCTGAGTCTGTCTCAGCTGGACTTTGCTCCCTCTACATGTCGATTTGCCATCTCATTAGCACGTCTCGAACAGCCCTCGAGTGGCACTTATATAGTCTACCACATCACGCTGACACGGTTTGTCGTCTTAAGCAATGCCAACTTTGGACTGCCTCTGAACACGCACCCATCGCAGCTCTGCGGCACACGCAGTTCGTGCCGGCGCGGGCAAATATGAAATATGATTCGAGTCGTATGCTCCACGGCAACTTGCAGAAAGGTAGAAATAAGCGAATCAAGATCATAAATAAAACAGAAGCTGGGAAATTAAATTTTTGGCAAAGTACGAATGCAAGAAAGAAAGAAAGGAGGGGCGCGGCGAACCCCTGACCGGGCCGATGTTGTGCGCGTGTGGCCAAGTCTGTGTGCGGGAAGGAGAAGGAGAATTGCTAATATTTTCAATTCTAACTTTGATTTGAAAATAAATTATTTTGCATGCTTTTTTGCAGCAACTGATTTCGGGAGCCATAGTGGCAGCGGCCTACACCCGAGCAGGCAATTGCCAAGTTCGCAATTTGAAACAAAAGTTTTGCGTTGCCATTAAGATGGGTATGAATAAAATAAAACAACTCCAGCAACAGCACCAAGAGCTACAACAACAAAAGGTAAGAACAAAATGCAAAAGAAATGCTAAAACGAAAAGAAAAAATTTTGTTGCCTACCTGGCTGCGCTGGCTGGCATAGAAATTCTTACCAGAAACAGAAAAGTCAAACATCATAAAAATTTTCTTTTTTTTTTTTTGTATTTTTCGAATACGTTTTACTTTTTTTTTATTCGCTTTTTATGCGAGCATTTGGTTTTTTGCTTTATTTTTTTATTTTTTTTTTTGTGTTATTTTTCTTTTTTTGAAACAATTAAATTATTCAAGCAAATTTTAGCCAAGTGTTGTTGGCCTTGCATGCCATCTCCTGTTTGTTGTTGCTGTTGTTGGTTTTGTTGCTGTTGCTTATTTTTGCTTCACTCTTAGAAGTGCAAAGAGGCGCAAAAAACAAAAGTCAAGCCACTCGTTCGCTTCGTTTAGTGTTATTTTTCGTACATCCACGTTCACATAAAAAAATGAAAATCTGTTTCGTTTTGTGCTTAGTTTGGGTTTTATTTTCCAAATGAAATGAGTTTCAAGTGCTTGCGAAAAGACGAAGAACAAAATCCAAAATAAAAAACAAATACACTTACATATATATACAAAAAATAACATTAAAAAAAGAAACAACCAAATATTATATAAATTTCTGTTTTGTTTTTGTTGTGCGGATACGAAGCTGTTGCCTTTTATTTTGCTTAAACTGTTGTTTGTGTTTTCGTTGTTTTTTTTTTCATGTTTCTTGTTTCGATTTTTTCTTAGTTTATTTTAGTTTTATTTTTATTAAGCATTTTAATGGAAAAGTTTTGTGCAGTCGAGTTGAAGGCGCTTTTGCCGAATGATATTTTAAAAGCTTTTCAAAAAGTTCAAAACCAATTAAACAATTTGTGAGTTTTTACAGCAAAATGATCCACTGCACTGTGCCATGCCATGCCATGCCAAGCTATGAATACTCCAAGTCCAAGTCTCGCTCGTTTCCTTTATTGTGTGTTTTTTTTCCACTGTTTTTTTTTCTTAATAGTATTCTGCAAAAATTAAATATTTTTTCTGATTTTGCGTGCAAATATAATTTTCAACTGTCATTTGCATAAATTTGTCGTGCAACTCAATTTAATTCAAACCAAGCCAAGCCAAGTTAAGACAAGTCAATTCGACTAAAGCAAAGTCAAGCCAAGCCAAACTGAGTCGAGCCAAGTTGAGCTGAGACGAGTTGAGTTTAAGTCGATTCAAGTGAAGTCGCTTGCAGCTGCTGCATTTGCACAAAGCCACGACCGAACACTCGAGCGTGTAACTGTGCAAAGTGTTGGCAGCAGCATCAGCAGCAGCGACAGAGATAGAGACAGAGACAGAGGCAGTGCATAGCTTTAGTATTTTGCGTGTGTGCTGCTTCTTTGAGGTTATGTTGAAGTAGCATCGAGTGAAAGCAAAAATTAAAATGCTGCGTTAAGTTTCCTCATCTCCTGCTGCTGCCGCTGCTTGGCGTGTGCGAGTGTCAACAAAAGCGCTGCTGCTTGCTTTGCGCCTTTGCTTGCTTGTTTAATGCATGGCTTTCGTGCATTTTCACACACTCAAGCGCAGCAGCATCATCATCAACATGGCCAACGTCATCATCGTCGCCATCATCATGATCGCCATCATGTATAGCATGATTATCAGCATCGTGAGCATGTTTGCTTTACTGCAAGTGCTGCTTTTTAACTTTTTCTTTTGTTGTTGGCATTCTTCTTCCGCTTTTGCATTCGCTTCGCTTCGTTTCACTTCTCTTCTTTTCAACTTTGCATTTTTGCATTTTGGTTTGTTGGCATTCCCATATAGGCATTTATGTTTGCTGCTGCTTCTGCTGTTGCTGCTGCTTCTATTGTTGTTGTTGTTATTGTTTTTGGGGCTGTTGTTGTTGGCTGTTTTCTGTCTGTTTATGCACTTCACTTTGCCAATTTAACACTTTTTGCGTTGGCATATTAACTTTGCCTTTGTCCTCCCGTTTTTTGTTATCCTCTGACGCTTATGTGTGACTTTTGCGCCTTGTCAGCGGTTAATGACTTGCATATATGCATGTGGAATGCCTAAGGAAGCGCTGTTGCTGTTGTTGTCGTTGTTGTTGTTGTTATGACATGAGCAAGCAGAATACTGTAACTGTGTATATATGTGTATATGCACACTTACAAAATGAAAGTCTTGTAGTTTAAAAGTTCGCATGCACTGCCCACAACATTTAAAGGCAAAACGATTTTTGGCTTGAGCCTAAAAAAAATTCTAGTAAAAACCAACAAATCCTCACATGTCATATCTACATGAATAAAAACCACGGTAACTTAGTTTACCGTACTGACTAAGCGAAAATGTGAAAAATGTGAAACAGCGGATTTACTTATTAAGGTGTGCATTAGCTTGTGATAACTAGGGAAATATTATTGAGCGAAAGAGACGACTGCATAACATAACAGCAAAAAATCAATATTATATATGTAACAAAAGTAGATACGGGTCAGTTGGTGTAGAGAGGTCAAGATAAAAGAACGTTCATTATTCTTCCTTATAAAACAGTATGGCAGGGTAATTTGAACAATAATTACTTGTAAACAATTGCATATGCAACACGAAACTTATGCAATCCTTAGCTTTCTCTGTAATTTGTTATTTTATTAGAACACTCATTTAAAAATAAAATCCATCATCATGCAGACAAAACAAACAAATAAAAAAACAAAGAAATAAAAGATAATAATGCATTTTTTAACTGGAATTGACGGTGGACAATCGCTTTAAGCCATTAATTTTTGGCTTGTAGTTCTTGCCGGATGTAGACTGGACTCATGCCATTGTTATTTTTGCGCTTCCGCTTTGTGTTTTGCTTAGCACTTCCACCTTCTTGGCAGACGTGTATTCGCACAGCGCGGGCAAAGTCAGAAATTAATGAGCGCAATAAACATTTTAAGTGGAATTGTTTGTGAAGTTGTTAATTTTTTAGTGCAATTCATTTAAGTGTGCGCCATAAAATATTCCTTATTAAATTAGATTTGCCAAAAGCGAATGAAATGCGCAACTCAACTCAACTCAACTCAACTTTACAGAAAATGTACAGCTATGATTTTTACACAGCGCTGTCCTGTTTATCGAATGTTTATTGTTATGCTAAACACGATTTGGTTTAATACGAAAAGTAACATTTGTTAAAGCGAAATAAATAATCATGTTTACGCCCAACCGATTCGTGAGTAACTTAATTTCTTTTGTTACGCCTTTTAAACTAATTTCCCAAAGGATTCTCATTCATAGACAAACAAACGTACGCCAGCCGACACACACACACACATACACACACTCAAGCATATGCTTGGGCCCTTCGACCGGCTGTGCAAGTTACTGCTCGCGTATCGCACAGCCATGCGTGGTCATGTGTTTGTGGCGGTTAGCCACACGTACACGCTCACACACATACATACGAGTGTAACATATGTCCCAAGCACGCAGCGGGCTGTCGCCTGAACGATGCCGCTGCTACGCTAACCGCCACCTGCTGATTCGGTAAAAGTCTGCCGGCTTTGCTCGCCGCACGCTCGCTGCACACAGCTGCGTCAAATTATTAATATTTCATGATATCGCATTGAATATTTTACGAACTATCTTAAATACGTCGATGAATGTTTGGGTTTTCATCAAATTGAGTGCTTTAAGTTGTCGACAAGATTGAAAATCGATGGCTGCGCTGAACTCCTCCATCATGAGATTACAATTATTATGCGACTCAAATTGCGGCTGCTAAGTTTAACTCGACATTAGTTAATCGACTGAGACTGCTTAGGCGTGGGCAACTCGGTATACCGGCAATCTGCTCAATTGCTGTGGGTTCATTTTGCGTAAGGCGACTAAGTGGCGCTCATGTCAACTTGCAGCAATTGTTGCCATTGCCGACGTGTAGTGAAAGGATTCGCGGTTGGTAAGTAGAAAAACGAGAGTTCAATTATTGTAAAATGAGAAAGTTTTTTTAAATGTATGATTTAAAAAATCCCATAATTAAGTCAGCTAAGTAATGTGAATTAACATTAATAAACAAGAAACAAAATCGTAACAAAAAGCTTTTATTTTGATTGCGTGTTCCTCAGTAATTGTTACACGAAATCCACTAATCTGCTGCAGTCATTGGAGCGACCGTATAATATGATTTTTTGCCCGTGTTAAATTTCGTTTTTATGCATTAACATTTCATTACCTTGGTTTTTGACACACGCGTTTCTTGTCGCTTCACTTGTATTTTTTTTTGTGTTTTTTTGTTAATTTTTCTTTCAATTACTGTGCAAAAGTTTGCTACGAGCTCGCAGACGTATCCTTTTCAAGCCGGTTACTTTTGCAGCTTTGGCAATATTTTATTCAACACCTTTTTAGCCAGGGTATTAGCGCTTTGTCGTGTTAGTTAAATGCGTCCTTTTTGTTGTTGCTTTCGTGGCCGTGGTCGCTGTTGTTGCTGCTGCCGTTGCCGCTGCCGCAGCCGGTGCTTTTGGTGTACATGTTGTTAGTCAGGCTTAGTGTGTGCATTGTGCGTGGCATGAGTGCGCCGAAGTCTGCACGATCCAATTAGGCGAACTGCTGAACAAAGCGCCAACAAAACAAAAAAAACCGAAATAAAAAAATGGAACAAACCAAAAAAATGAAAGCAAAGCGTTTAATGCCAAAGCAAAGATTTGCGCAAAGTGAATTTTGCTAAGCTTTCCGCTTTTCGTTTGTTTTGTTTTCTACTTTATTGTGGTATACTTTGCTTTGTATTTGTTTTACTTTTATTTATTTATTTTTTTGTTATATTTTTCTTTCTTCTGTTTTGTTTGCGTTTTATTGGGTTTTATTTTTTGTTTTTTGTTTTTTTTTTTTTTTTTATTTTGATGTATATGGATGTACTATATAATTTATTGCTGCTCAATCGAAAGCATATTGAGCCGACGCCTACGTGGCGAAATCCTAGCTGCAGTATAAATAGGCATTAATTGCTGGCAGTGGTGCAAACACGTAAGGCCCGCTCCCGTTTGTTTCGACTAATTTTAGCAGAAAATCACGCACGCCACAGTCCTGCCTGGCACTGTACACTGTGCATATATGCGGGCTTTGCGAACGTGCACACACAATAAAACCATTTTAAGTTTATCCTCGGCATTATTTTATCAAAAGGAATTAACACGCATAAACAAGTTGCCGGAAAACTCAAAACAGTAGCGAAACAGCACACAAAAAAAAAAAATCGAACAGCAAAAAAAAGAGAAAGCGAAATGAAATGTTTTTGTAGTCTTATCAGCAGTTGCAGCATTTAAGCGCACGCAAATTTCCACGCATCGACTCTCGCCGTAGCCATGAACACCTGCCGCCTCAATGCCGAGCGATTGCGACCAGCTGAGGCCAAACTGAATGCCCGCAGATACGACATGTCTGCGATAAGCGCAAAAGAAACACGCATATGTGCCAATCGGATCCAATAAAACAGCAAATAAATATTTGTCCTTTCTATATGTATGCATGCAAGTGAGCGAGCGAGCGAGCAAACAACGGGTCGACGGCGGGCGTCAGTTGCCTCTGCGTTGCTTTGTCCATGCTGCCCAGACACACACACACACACTCGCACACACGTGCGTATGCACACACATGTTATATTATGCCAGATGCGTGCGAGGATTTGCGCGCTTTTGGCATTTTTGCCTAGTCGCGGAGCGGCATGGCATGGCATTACGTATACGCAACGTTTGACACGACATTATCGGCCACATTCAGCATGCCTTAAATTAAACACATGCACGATTTTCGTGTTCCTCGCCTCGCTGCTGTCTCTGGAGGCGGGACTTTTAAGCATATATGTCACAGCAATTTGTAGCTATAAATTATTCGCAGCGGCGCGTCTTGCCCTCACTCGGCGGCTTGTCATAGGCAGGCAACTAAAAATTTTTGAACTTCTTTTGACTTCGCAAAGTGGAACTTAATGCTTAGCCAGAGACGCATTTAAGGCTGCTACAAATTGATCATAATCTGTACACAATTTGTCTTCGCTGGCAAGGACACGACGCACGGCATGGCACGGCATAACATGCCATGGCTGTTCAAATGGACAGTTGGCCAAGTGGATATATGGCGGAATGCCGGAACGGCGGACTGCCAGAATGGCCAGAGTGGCGCTGATAGATGGCTCAAGCAATGGCTGACACTTTGTAGATGAATGACGTTGCCTATGGACGATGGATGGTTGATTGCAGGCAGCGGCGATTTGTTTACCATTTGTGTTTATGCTTTTGTCGCTTTTGTTTTGTTTTGGTTTTGTTTCTGTCATATTTGAGGGCAACCGTCAAGGGTAGCTTGCGTAGGCAGCGCTCGCCTGCGGTGAAGATGTGCTAATTTGGCAATTTGTTTATCGATTTTGTGCGACAACAAGGAAAACAGTTCTGACGACGATAACGACGATGACGACGATGATGACCGTCACGCAGTTAAGTGACCAATAAAAATCACTTAAGATTAAGTGGTTGTACAACACTTGGCCGTTAGCAAGACAACACAACTGAAAAAGGAAAAAGACGAGAAAAGAGCCCACACCAGAAACAATCAAGTCGTCGTATCAGAAAGGGCAAGTTGAAATATAAGCAACCTCAAGCAGAAGTTTTTCGTGATTTATAGTGGCTTATCCACAGCAGTCAAATTTAATCAAAAAAGAAAGCACAATGTCTGCCATTGACTGCCGGCAGAAGCCGCAAAAAGCGAGCGAGCGAGAGAGAGGGAAAATAATAAAAATGACAACGATATCATTACAGCTTATGGAAAAGTGTTTCCAATTGGCATATGTGGCGGCAGCAAAAAAAAAAAAAAAAAAAAAGGAGAGAAAAGGAAAAAAAATTGCAGGAAACTAAGAAAACTTGTCAAGCAAGCATCGCATCAACTGCGGCTTTTGGGTTGTGTTTAGTAGCTCATGTCCTCGTTGACAACACAACAAAAACATCGCACAACAATCACTTATCGATGGCACCGTTGAACTACACATGACATGCGCCATCCGGCATCCGACATCCGCCAGCCACCATCCACCATCCACAATCCGACAGGAGGCATCAGCCATGCGCCTGGCACCCATAATAAAGCCATTATGCCAGCTCATTTGGCACGCATATTGCGTACGCAGGGCTCGAATGTCTGACATCGAGGAAACATATGGGGTTAACTTTTAAATGAAGGCATTTTTCTTATTGGTCGCATCACAGACATTGTGGGTAAATTGTGTAAATTGTGTTTTCGTACCGGAGCACTCTTTCGCAAATATTCGTATTCGTACATGTTTTGGCGGCATTTGTGTGTCAAAGAGTCAATTGTGCGAATCGACTGAGCTGGAATGTGGAGTAGTAGGATGTAGTGCGGTGAAGACAATGCTGACAGGCAAAAAGCGAATCGTGTTTGTGCGCTGTATATAAATTCATAACACATTCATTTATGAGCACTGCATGCAAATATTTGCACCGTCGTACCTCAGCCGTAGCTCAGTTCGAATCGCTTTGAGTCGATTCACTTTACTTCACTTCACTTATTATGCAAATATTGTGTGTGGCCGCAAATACGGCGAAATATTGAAATTGATTTTTGCTGCAAAACGTGTGCCTCATTTCCCTTGCATACTTTCAGGCTAGCATTTCAAAGTGGGTTATGCAGACTGTCTGTCTATTTAAACTGCGCTGTTGACAATATGTTAGCGAAAATGTTAGCTTATAAACTGCTTTCATAACATTTCATACTGCCAAGTGTAGGACAAAAGCAAAGGCAAAGGCAATGGTAAAGGCAAAGGCAAAGGCAAGCAACGCGCAAGCAAGCAAACAAACAACTTTATGGCAAATAATTCGTTGCGCATACGCCGCATTCGCCGCCCGGAGCAGCGTATACATCGTATATATGCAAATATGCACGTTTTGTAAATAATTTTCAAATTTATAAGTAAGTAGCACACGTGGCAAATACTTAACGAATTTTCAGTTTTTGTAACTTTCACTTTTGAGCGAAACTTTTTTGTGCTTGTTGATAGGCGTCTTGACTGCGCTGCGCCTGTCTGCTGCCACCTGTGAGTGCGTGTAGAAATCTCAGTAAAAACTAATTCTTTTTCCTTCTTTTTTGTTTGTTTTTGGCTTTTGTTTCTTTTATGTTTTCGCTGCTTACGTTCGCATACTCCCGTGCTACCTTTGAATATTTAATGAGCTTCAAAAACCAAACTTCACACAATTGTCCTCGGGGAAATAACCACAAAAAAAAAAAAAAAACAAAAGCCAACGAGGCGGCCATAGTCTCTTACTCTGTCTGCCGGCACTGTATGAAAACAGAAAGAAAACGACAATCCAGCGCACGGTAGGTTCATTGTTTCTGCGGTTTTTCATGACCATAAAGGGACTACACTTGTTGTCTGCTACTCTGCTGCGGCAGAATTTCTTTTTTTGCTTTTCTCTGTTTTGTGTGCTGTCGCTGTATTTACAAATAGCGCGCTAAAAAACACCAACAAAAGTGCAAGACAAACAATACAAAAAAAAAAAAACAAGATTTCAAATAAGCAAAGAAACTTTTGTTATGTTATTCGTTTGTGGCTGTTCTTGTTGTTGTTGCTATTGTTCTTATAGGAATATTCTATATGTCATAAATAAAATTTGCGCAAAACAAAAATAATTACAAATACGCGTACAATTTCGGCTTGATTACAGTTTTATTGTATTTATTTTCGCTATTTGCCATTTTCCTGTCACCGCAGCCGCAGTTGGCGGCTCTTCGGTTCACTGGCAGCTATTTGCTACCTTACAGTTTGGTTCGGTTCGATTCGTTGCCACCTACAGAATTGCTGGCTTAATGACACAACAATCACGAATGCCATAAAACATTTTATTTTCTAAACTATTTCGCAAGCATTTCGGCAACTGCCTGCACGTCCTGCCGCTGCCGACGCAGCCGTGTTCGGAATTCCAGTGTCGTGCGCAGTTTCGCTGCCTGCTGCTTTGGAAGCTTGCAGCTTTGTTATTCTTCTTCTTCTTGGTGTTGCTGCTCCTGTTGTTGTTGCTTGATCCTGTTGGTATTGTAAAAAGTTTTTCTATTATATTCAAATTAAACTTTTCGCCGACGCTCTTTTGCACCACTCTACCTTTTCCACGAAACTTTTGCTTTCGGCGCCATTTTTGCTTTGTTTTATTTCGAAAACATTCTGTTGTGTTTCTATTTTTTATTTCTTCATTTTTCTGTTTTTCTCAAAACAGGCGGATATAGCCTGTTTTTTACCTGTCGCTGATACCGCGTGGCAAAAGTTGCACAATTGTGTAGGATGTCCTGGACCATATTGCACTGATATGTTATTTAGTTTTCGGCCATGATTTATAAGAAAAGTTAAAGTAGTGCCAGCGGCTAGTTGTGTGCGTTGAGTAGGGAGTTGGCCAGGCCATAACCATTAGCATGGAGTGTGGCCAAAGACACATGGCAGGCATGGATTAACATGTTTGTGCGTCTTTTGTTGCTTGCGCAAAGCAGCCAAGTCAAATATATGGCGTAAGATACAGTCAGGATTTAAAGCCGATAAAACTGTTGATGTTTCTGGTGGTTGTGTACCAAATCAGCTGAATATCTCCGTTGAGATACGACTAACTGCCGACAAATACTGACAGAGGTAGGCCAAATTGATGGCAAAGTAAAAAATCAAAAACCAGCTAAGTTTCAGTGCTGCTAAAGCGAAATCTATTCGAAATACTCTTATGTCGTGTTGATGGCATGTTAAGAAGGAATCAAAGAACTATTGGCAAACTTGAAGACAGGCACACAGTACAAAATAAGTGAAATCTGCTGAGAGAATATTTCATTTACTTGACCCCGAAACAGAGAAGAAACTGCTCAAGTGTCTTCAATGCTCAAAGCGAGCTTGGAGTAAGGGACAAGGATACGCTACTGCATACGCAAACCATTAACCATTATTAATTTACCGTCTTTGCTGCTTTTCTTAAATAATTAATAAGCTACGCGATTGCAATCAAGCGAGAGGAGTCTCGTGCTGCGCAGTGAGAGCACACAGCAGGTCAGTAAATTAAAGTAATAGGATGTCTGTGCTTTACGCAGACACTCGACTGCAATTTCATTCTTTGCCACTCCTTTTCTTTTCTTTCGTTTCCATTCATTTCCTCTCTTGCTTCTCTTATTTTTGCGATTTACTTCCACTTTACTTTCGACTTCGTTTTGACATTAAATGCTCCTCTTTCTAATTTCTATGTGCTTCCGCAGAGCATTCGTTACTTATTTTCTCAGTTTCTTGGCTTTTGTGGCGATTCGCAATTGTGCCAACTCACACATCCACATGCACAATGTTACAGCGGTACTGTGGTGCACTGGCAAGCGCACATGGACTTGCCCGCACAGTTTGTCGTCCATATTTCTTATTGATTTATCTGTTAATTAAAATTCTTAGCACGTACGTACGTACGTACTTGGACTCATACAAATGCTTTGGCATAGCACTGAAGTGGCATATAATGCCGGAACGTCCATTTGGAATACGCATTCAAAATGCATGTTGAGTGCATGTCAAACCCGCCGCCACTGCTGGCCCGCTCCACCATGCCTCAATTTCGACTGAATCGCTTTGCAACCGACCAATAGCCGCATCAACATCAGCCGCATCAGCAGCAGCAGCTTTCTGCATGCACATCGTTGTTAACAACATATTGATTTAGTAATGTTAAAGTTTTTCTGTTCAATTGTAGTTGATTGATTTAAAACAAAAAAAAGAAAAAAAAAAAAAAATGGGACAAAATTTCGCAAGGCTACATTTGGTCTGCATCTGAGTAATATAGATATGCATACATAAATGTAAAATAGACGACAAGGAAATAATGGGGGAAAACGCCTGCATATGAATATCTGCATATAAGCACGACAAAATAATAAATAACTTGCTGAAAGTTTCGTGCTGACAAAGCAAATTCACAATTTAAAACATGGCAGAGATATTCGACTATGTGTGGCATGTGGCAAAAGCTCAAAAATATGCAGCATACGCTGAGGCGCATGTAGCCAACGAAAATAACATTGAGAGACATTAAGACATACACACACAAGGGGAGCAAAACACAGTCGGTGTATTAGGACCATGTCCGGGTCCGGGTCCGGGACCGGGTCCGTGTGCAGGGGATGGTGGATGCTACACATAAGCGCATTACAATATTATACTGTCACCAGAGCCAGTCGACATGGAATGAAAGCGAAATGTGGCAGATTGTATGCGACAAATGGCAGATAATGTTTTGCGGGCGCAAGACGTCACAACGGCCCGAAGGAAAGTAGGTTGGCTGCTCGGTTGCTGGGCTGCTAGGCTGCTGGGCTGACGGCATGGCACGCTGTCTGTCAACAGCCTTGGGTTATGCTTGACAAGCGAGCAGCAAGCAAAGCAAAAGTGAGTGCAAGAGCAAGCAGGCGACCAGGCGAGCGGACGGGAAAGCATTCATGTGTGTCACCAACAACAAAATCAACAAGAAATTCGACAAGTCTAGGCAAGGTGGGGCAGGGTATAGTTACACTCACATTTTCCTTTTCTGTTTTTTTTTTTTTTTTTTTTTGCAACGAAAATCTGACAGTTGTCTAGCAGCCAAAATATGCTGATATCAAAAACAAATAAAGAAATGCGAAACGAAACGAAACGAAATGAGGGAAAAGGAAAGCAGACACTCGCAAGGTTGTGTTGCTCAGCTGGGTTGCTGCATGGAAAATCAGAAAGCATGTCACAGCGAGAACTTGTTTGTGAGCACAGAACGAGTTGCAAGCAGCAATCGACAGTCAGCAAACGGCAGTCAGCAATTGCATTAAACACAAAGCCTTGTGCAGGTAATAATATTCTTTAATATGTGACTTATAAATGAATTCTTACAATTACTGATCACTCGTTTATGCATTCAATCAGCAAATCTTTTGCTCACTCACTGACTCACTCACTCGTTCACTTATGATGCCTCGCTTCATTTCGTTTCTTTTCACTGGGCATAGAGATCTGGCTTGACATAGTGTAGACTTTTATTGTGCCCTCTCTTTGTACGCAATGTTGTCGAGTGTCGAGTGTCGTATGTCGTATGTCGTATGTCGTTTTCGTTTTGGTTGCTGATGATGACGTTGTTGATGAGAAGTACGTCTTGGCTGGCTGCTGGCTGCTGTCTGACGGTTGCTGCTGTGTAACGCATAATTGACAAACAGCGCACGTAGTAAATCAGTGATGAATGTTTTTATGCCATTGTTGTGTGCGTCAAGCCTGTGTCAATGCGTAAGCTTGTGTTTGCATTACGAGCGGCACGTGGCAGATAACTGATTTATGTCGAAGGCCTTTTGTCTAATTTCACTCTACTCAGGCAGTTCACTAAAACATTAAGGAAACAAACTTCAGCCATTTCTTTCGTCAGCTTTCGATATTCTCTACACTTCAAAAATAAACGAGCTTCACATAACTCATTACCTTAACATTTACCATCTAACGCGTCGAAAATTGAAAGGAAAGACTTTAATGAGCAAATAAATCCATGCACTTTTCACTTGCCCAGTTTCAACAAATCAAATATTTTAATTAATGCCTCCTCTGGCACCTCTCTCCATCCTAATTAACTTGTGTTGCGTATCCTTACTTTATAATATTTAACTTAATGATAACCATGCAGAGATTAAATTATAATCTTAACTTAATCCTGACTTTCGCAGCATGCATGAGGGTTTTGTATGGAATACTGGCTTACAAATAAATAAAATATAAATGTTGTATACTAAGCAATATTTGCAAATGTAAATCTACCTATTACGCACATAAATCAATTAGGTGTCTCTAGTCAAAGCAATTAATTGCACCCAAGGATAACTTTGTGCGCTTAATTTGCGCATTCAACATGTTAAGCTACATTTACCTTGCCAAGCATTGTAATTAAAATAATAATCTGCACTTCTATGAATAGTCAAAATTCTACATGAAATTTACCGTCAAAACCTCAATTACTGCCATGGCATTCAACCTTTCGCTCGCTGTTAGCATGCGATGCATTTGCCAGTAGCATACGCTGACTGCGTCTAATTAACTGTGAAATTTTGTCTGCAACAGAAATTGAAAAATAGAGAAAAAAAAAGGAAAATCGAAAAGCATTTTAATTGTTGCTTTGTTTAGAATTTTCATGTTGCACGCTCTACGTCATGGTCATTCATTCATCCTGCCACGCTGGCTCAGGCACATGCGTCCCCACTCGATTTGCTAATCACAGCCTGCAGCGCGTTTCGCTTTTCGAAAACATTATAATTTTGGCGAATCGTCAAAGCCAGCATTGGCTGAGTATCCATGTCCCATGACAGCGTAAACATGCTTCGTCCTATGATTCCATTAAAATTTCTGCCTGGCGGTTGAGTTTTCGATTTTCCAAAATGGTTCAAGCCAGCACAGACGGTTAAATCGATGTGCGCATAACAAATTAGGTTGATTGCTGCGGGAGTTGATGCGTGCGACAGGGCTTAGGTTTAATGAACTGCACTGACTACTGACGGCTGAATGTGGATTCGTTTGGATATTAAGCTACGCATACAGATATCACGTATACAACGCGCTCAGAGCGACTAAGAGTTTGCAACACTTTAAGTCAATTTTGCATATTTTTAAATTGCCAACTTAATATTTAAGAGATAAATCAGAGAAGCGACGATGCGACGATAAATTCAATTGTGCGCGCGAAATTTATGACAGCCAAGAGCATTTATTGGCCCTTTCAGTCATCAATTATTAATGCGCCACATTAACAACGCCAAGACTAACAATGACGCATCAAAAAGCGTTAAATAAAAAATGAAAAAATAAAAATTACAATTGCAATAATTAGCGCATGATTTAAAACCGTCAGTAATCATCATTACCACTTTTGCCGCCAACGATGTCGCCATTGTCGGCTATGTCGGCATTGACGGCAAAGTCGGCGATGCTGTCGACGCATTCATCGTCAAGCTCATCCTCATTCTCAACAACGGTCTGCAGTGGCTGAAAAGCGAGACTACACAGCCGCCAGAAATGCCGTTATAAACAATAACAACAACAATGACAACAACAATAACATCAGCAATAACAACATTACCAAGTAGCTGCGAGTATCATTAACTTGACCACCACCACTGTCGACCTCGACAACGAGAGCAACAACAACAAAAACAACAAGAACCGAGTTGATGGTGGCGTCAACGCCACAGGCATTTCATTTCAAGTGCGGTAAACGCTAATGACGATAAATTGCAAGCGGACAACTATAAATAACACAAGCGTTGTCGCCCCCTCCATCACAAGGGATGCAGACACACCGCATGCACGCCCCGACAAAATGAGGGAGCGCGTGCACTATGCAACACACAACGCATAGGCACAGACACAGGCTCAGCAAGCTCAGACACTGGCTTTGGCAGCTTGAGGTCTGAATAGGCAGACGCAACTTTTCAGTTCTTGGCAATCAGTGCAGGCTGTCAATATCTCGAATGCTATGCTATGCAGAACTACTTTATATTGTACATTCCCCATAAGCGCTGTTGGCATTGCAAATTATATTATTGATCATTTTAAAACACGGGAAAATAGAAACAAAGAAATATTTCGTACAAAATGGATTTCAGCCGATATGGCATTTTACAGACATTATTAAATATAAGAAACTGTTATAAAATAAAATGGCAATTTTATGTACTGAGCTTTGTAGTTAATATAATATGATATATATTTATATGAATTTTCAATCTACGTCGTTTTTCTAACATTTATGACCATTTCTAACTATGGCAAAGCCATTAAGTTGCTGCATTGAACTACTGTGCATTAATGAATATTTTTTTCTGCAAGCTCTTATTGGCAGCCGCCCTTATTTATTTGATAATGCCCTAAGTGACTTTACAGATACATATTTCAAAAATAAAAAAATGAAAAGATTAAAAAAATAAAAATATTAAAAAAATAAACAATTAATAAATAAAATAAACTACACAACGAAAACAATCGAGAATAGACGTAAACGTCAATAACAAAACAACAGTCGGGCATACCCTACTATAGAATATCTGTACCCAATCCAACATTCAATTCAATTCAAAAAACTATTTTATTTTTTTTTAGTAAAAATTATTTTTCGGCCGATCGTTCCTATGTCAGCTATAACTTATGGGTTGAATATGGAAAAAAAAAAATATTTAAGCCTATGGATTAGGAGAATCTTCGTGCAAAATTCGATGGTTGTAGGTCAATGCGTTTCTGAAGTCCATTTGTTCATATGGACAGACAGACAAACGGACATGGCTAGATCGACTCGCCTTTCGATGCTGATCAAGAGTATATTTACTTTTTGGGCTCTGCCACGCTGTTACATACCCATTAGCATTTTTTGGTGGAGGGCATAATTAAGGTAATGAAATGTTTAAAAAAGGCAATTACAAAAATCGAGATGAATATACAATAAATAAATAAATGAATATCATTCAGCCAGCATAGTTTGCCACTTAGTACGCTTAATTTCATTTAATAGTTTGCGTACTTTTCCCTTTTTGCTGTTATCCGCATCTGCAGCACACTTGAGTGCTGCGCTAAATGGCTCTGACTGTTGGCAGGGCAGAGAGCGAGACTCACGTCAGGTCAGAGCTGCGTGAAATCGATAGTCAGTGCACATCTGTGCACTTATCGCACACGTAGTTAAAAGTAACTGATGTCGGCCACCAGCTGGCACTGCCTGGAGATGGCTAACGGCACAGTGCATTAGTTTAATGCCAACGAGCAACGAATGGTTGGCTTTAAATTTACCTAAGGCAGCGCCACAATGGCAACGCCGAGCGCAAAAGCTGAGCACTAAGTGAGTTGCTCGCTTGATAAATCTAATAAAGGCAACGCTCAGTGACACTTTATTAAGTCACTTCAATGCTCGCCGAGTGGCCAGCGCTGAACGGGCCACACACTAGTCACAGCAGCAGCAACGCAAGCGGCAGCACCCAGTCAAGCTGAGTGCAGCCAACGACGGCAGGTTGAGTGTTGTGGACCGAGGCGCTGACTTTCTGTCACTCACTTGTATGCTGGGTTGTTGAATCGCTCCGTCGGTCAGTCAGTCGGACAGTCACTTGGTGAAGACTCCTCGAGTGCCACTGATTTAAGCATAAGCACTTTACAGCGATTGCCCGATAGCCAGAAAAAGCACAGCTCTGGTGAAAAGACTGAGGCTGACTGCTTGACTGGCTGCTGTCTGACACGAGCACGGCTGCACAGTCACAGTTTTTTATTGGGATTTACTAGTGCAAAAGAAACTTATTTGCATAGCAAACCAAATGACAGTGTACGGCAATAAAAGTGAAAATCGCAAATAAACAAATAAGTATGCGACAAGAGCAGCGACAAACTGAGATTTACGTGGCAGAGCCACATCAAAAGTGACTTTGCTTGCAAACCTCTTTCTTTTGTGTTAATGGTGCGAAGAAGAAAACATTTAACGGCCACGTCCACGTCCATGTGTGCCTTGCTTTTGCCGTGATGTGCATGCGGGCAATAATTGCGAAATATGACACCAACAAATGCAAATAGTTTATTTTTAAAACAAAAGCCATGTGATTCGCAGTAAATAATTGCAAATAGAGGCTTCTATATATAAAATAAATTCCATATGAGTGGAAAGGGTTGTTCTATTTTATCCTGCCAGCATAATTGGCATATGACACCTTCAATAAATCCCATAATAAATACTACAAAGCTTTGTTTTGTGTCAGCAGCTGCAGAGCATTTATTCTTAGGCGACATCGCTGTATCTGTATATAGACTGTAACTAGCGAAGGCGGCATTTCAAGGTAATCGACGTGCAAATATGAAGATACGCCAACGACCGAATCGCATATGTGTAATTTAGTCTCAAAGCAATATATAATTTTTGGCGTCACATTCATTAGCTTCTATATTTGTCCTTGCAAATCCTTTCATTTCTTTGTTCGTATTCACACGAAGACTAAAACTGGTTTCAACTGCTGCATGCTATGAATCGCCAACTGTTTGTCAGCGCAAAATACTTTAAGCCAGCAGAAGTGATTTAATTAACATTAAAATGGTTTCAATTACTTCAGATTAAGTTTTTCCGTGCATTTTTTCGCTCACTTGACTTTTAGCATTTTAGAGTCGGAGAACTTGTGTGTCGAGTGATTTTGCCCTTCTCCTCTTGATATGCATAAGTTTAGACAGCTACTCACTTGCGAAAAAAGAAAAGGATCTGTGTGCAAGTTTATTTGTTTTTATGTTTATTGAAGTTACAAAGACAGAGAGAAAGAGAGAAAGAGAGAGACAGCGCGCGAGAGAGAGAGAGAGACTGTGACTTAGCTTGTGTGTTGTGTGTGAAACATGAAAGCAAAATACATTGTATTAGCATTAAAGAGCCATTTGCGAAATGAGCCACTTGCAGACGAAACTCTTCGAAACGTAGCGAAACTAAACGAAATGGAACAAAGGCAAACTCAACTAAACCGAATCCGATATTATTTAGTCTGGGCATGTTGTCTAAAATCCGCTTAATAATCGCATAATTGCAGCCATGAAACTTAAGCTGCACACAAATTTAGTTTCCACACAAAGCCAGACGGACACAAACACACATACACTTACACACACACACACAGGCATGCTCCCCACTTATTGAACTTATGGCGCCACAAACGTCTTAAGCCAAGCACACACAATGTTCGCACGCCCAGGAGCTGCCTGGTAAGCGCACGGCTTGGCCAAGCACGCAGTGAGACACACCAGACAGACAGACAGAGGGGCAGAGTAACGCAGAGTCGACGTCGGCACCGCATTGAAGCGCATGCAATTTAAATAAATTCAAAGCCATAATGCAGCATGTGCTGCACGAAAACAAAAGCGAATACGAAAACGCTCACAGGATACTTGCAGCTACGATGCTGGCGCTCCTGCCGCTGTTGCAGCTGCCTGTGCCTGTGTCTGTGCCTGTGCTGGAAACAATTAGAAATGCAACATTGTTTTAATCTCTTTCGCATTTAACGCAAATTGCTTGGAATTACGACTCGGCAACCGCAAACCGAACCGAAGCAAACCAAGCCAAGCCACGCCACGCCAAGACAGACTGAGTAGAGAGCTAAGTGCGACTGCCTCGGGCGCGCGGCGGGCAGGCAGCCAGGCCGGTGTTGGCGCAAACAAACAGAAGTGCAATAATTCGAATTTAAGAATTTTTTATGGTACACCCTCACGAGCAAATAAGGCTGCCAGGAGGGATTCGACTCAAAGCAAGCGTCTTTTGCATGTTTGCATATGGCACATAAAGCAAAGCAAAGCACAGCCATGCAGGGCAAAGGCACATATAAAAAGAACAAAGCACATATGCGACACTGCGGCAGCGCTTAAAGGGTTAAGCGCATGAAAGGGTTAAGCAACTCACACGCTTTGGCAGCGTAAATAAGCGCAGCTCTTGTGAGCTTTGTGCAGCGTTGCATACTTTTAGGCGAGCGCTGTACTGCAAGCCGAACATTCCTACACACAGAGAGTATAATCAGCACGACGCAAGGACATCAAGGACATGTTATGCATGTTGATTTATATTTGGTTTTTTTTGCGTTTCATTTGGGTTTTCTACTTCAGCACTCTAGTGCATTTTGAGATTGCCATGGCGACGCGCATATTCCACTAATTTCAAATGCGGTCGCTGACCAATTATTAGCATAAAAATCAACAAATGAAGCCACCACGCCTACACCTGCCACGCCCACATATTCCACAACCGCACACACACACGCTCATGCATGCTTATGTGAAATGTATGCATAAGTAAATATGTTTCCCATTTCGTATGGAGCCAGAGTTGCCTTGGATGTGGCTGTTGCTGATGCTGTTGTTGTTGTTGTTGTCGCTGTTGCTGTTGTGCTTTTGTAGCTAGGCATGTTTATGCGTTGATGTTGTTATCGTTGCTGCTTTCGTTTGCTTGGTTTATTTTTGTGCGGATTTCACAGCACATAAACTTTAAAAAACAAACGAACTCAGCAGCATAAAAACGGCAAATATTTAAATGTATAATGAGCAGCTGAAAGCTTTTTAATGGCTTTTCAATTAGATGAGGTCAACAACAAGTAACATGCGGCAGCACAACGAAGCATTGTGCGCGTCGAATGTGTGTGCGGGTGTGCGGGCGACCATGCTGTGCAAGAGAAAGCAGGCGTACTCCCGGCCAGCTGGGTTAATTATACAAGTCACAGCCAGTTTGATTTAGTTACGCTTTGCTGAGATTTCATTATAATGCGGTGCATATGCACACGAAATACACGAACATACTCAACAGGCATTCTACATGGTTGGCAATACACAAAGGTTAGCTATATACACATGTACATAGTACAAGTCGCCATTCTCGACAGTGAAAACTAATTTAAATAATGCGAACCTCGTCCCCTCACTCGCTCGCTCTCTCACTGGCCAGCCGAACCGACCAAGTCGAACGCAGCAGATGTAGCTTCACTTAAAACAAATGCTGTTATAAACTACGTTGCGATGTGGCTCGTGCAGCAGCGAAGACGAACCTTGTATAATGACCGTGCAGCAAAAATAAAACAAAACAAAAAAAAAAAAGAAGGAGAACAACGAAAACTCTGAGAGTTCTACAGCCAAGAAACATGATTTTTTGATGCCTTAAAATCAGCTAAACTCTTACTTTGTTAGTATACAAAATTAAACTATAACAGCAGAGTTTCATCGGGCAAACCTGACTACTGAATACCCTGTACTCAATCCAAGATACTACTAATCATTATGTAATGGTTCGATATGAAAAAAAAAATACCAGGTATGTGGTAAACTAAACTAAATTTATCATATTCAGATATATGATTGGACATTGCCTAAAATTATTACATCCAAAATTTGATAACGATATATTAATAATCAAAAAAGTTGTTCTCAGTAATTGTTGTTTTTTGGACGATCGCTTCTGTATGTTGCATTCATTAGCACAGCATTAATGTACCCTTTTAAATTTTTTGGTAGAGGGTATCATCATATACATATATATCAGTATATTAATGCGGATAAAAAAAAAAAATTAATTATGAACATAAGTGCAAGCAAACCTTGTATGCTGAATTTTTTCTCTTTCAGCGGCATTTGGTATGGTAGACTAAGGGCAAAATAAGTTAAAGACAATGACGCAAATACCTATTGGAGGCACTCATGTCCATGGCAAATTGCGTAAAAAAAGTATAAAAGCAAGCTATTAAATTAATGCGGCTGCTATCGGGTTCACTTATAGCAGGCATATGCCCCTGAGCCCCTGGCCCTGCGCCCGTGTGGGCCACTGCGCGCAGCCATCCATACCCTAAGCCGATCTGGCTGTTGCCAACGTGTGCCGCAATTAAATGGCCATCTTGCCTTGCCTGGCCTTGCCTCGCCGTGCAGCGTTTGTACCTATTTTTCTACTTAAGCAGAAATTATTTTTGCCATTGTTGTTTCTTTATTGTTATGCTTTGCTATGCGTCTCTATGCCATGCTCGGCTATGCTTTCCAATGCGTTGCTATGCGCTAGCAAAATTTTCTGCCAACGCAGAACGTTGCTTTCGTTGTTGTTGTTAATGCTGATGTCGCTGTTTTTTTCTCCTTTTTTTTTTATTTTTAATTTTTTCTTGCTGTTGCCATTGTTGCTGATGACGGTGTTGTTGTTGTCGTTGTTGTTGGTATTGGTACGTTTCAACACCTGCCAACAGTGGCGCATGAAAATTTGAAAAAACATTTGCCGTTGAGTTTTAATTATAATGGACAGCAACACGCGCGCGTCTGCCACCGATCGTCGCATGCCCTTTGGCAGGACGTCTCTACTTTTTCGTCGGCGGCTACATTAGCTGCACGTTCGACATTGGCAAACAAAAGTTTTCGCCGCACTGCGTTCGCTTTCTTTTCGCGTAAAATGCATAAATGAATATTTATGAATTATTTTTACACAAAGTCGGGCAAGCCAAAGAAAAAATCGAATATCAAAACAAGAATTGAAAGGAAAGAACCCAAGGGAAGGTTGTCGACAGTACATTGAAGTGGTTTAAGAACGCAGCTTGAGCACCTTTTGGCAGTCTTTTCTCGCTGTTCTCTTTTAAATTTTTTCCTTTTTCCGTTTAAACTTGTTGCGTAGGATAAATGCCCACTCGCCGCCAAGTCAATTGACAGTAAGCAACGAAATGTTGAAAGTTCAATGTGCCATTTGAAATGGGATCTAGCCGTGATCGTGCTGTGAACTCAGCTCAGACGAATTCAAGGATAGAAGGGGGAAAAAAAGTATAATAAAGTTTACCAAAGCGTCTGAAATTTAATTAAATTAATACACTTGCTGCAATTCTAATAAGCTGAATAAATAAATTAAAATAAATGCGCGCACATGTACACAAGTATTTTTCGTATAAATTTAATTTTATCAAAACCGCAAATTGACAAATATTTTACTCTAAACAAGCACAAACACACCCTCACCCACACACACACCAACAAACATACACATGCACATGCACACACGCATCCACCCACATAATCACATTCACAGCATGACAAATGTTGGCAAACTAATTTGACAGACATGCACGCGACAATGGCGACGTGTGATGTGCGCCACGAGCTGAGTACTGAGAGCTATGAGCTGTGAGCTGTGAGCCAAGGGATGTGAGTTGCGAAGAGCTGCGTAAACACTTCAAAACTAAATCTCGTGTGTTTTAATTGATTTTCGCTAAATTTATTGATTTCAATTTAGTCGAGCAGCTGACGTCAGCATTCACCGCAAAAGTGTACCGAAACCGTCAACCGTTTACCGTCAACCATCAGCCAGACCCACTTTAGCAGCAAAAGCATACCGAAACCGGCTGCCAGACTCACGAACCCGCCAAATTAGAGTTGATAATGCGAACAGACGTGTGCGAGTTGATGCCAGCTTACTTTGCTCTGCGTAGGCGTCTCTTTGCAAATTTGCTTGGTTTGGCCTACTGCCGCCGCACACCGCTTGCCTAACCTTCGACCCGGGTTAACTATTTGGCAATATAATTAGACGCTTGTTTACGTTTTTCAGCAAAATTTAATAAAATATTCCCAAATACATAAAAGTAGTAGCACTTTTTATAGTTTTTCTCGCAGATGCCTCAGAGTGTTCACAGTTTTGTGCATTTGTTTTGCATATATGTGTGATTCAGTAATTACAAGGACTCTAAACGCAGACATACGCACGTGAATGTCTGCAGGCTGCTATTTTAGCCACTCAATTAGGCAGCGTGTATATTTGAAGCAAATGTTCCTTATGCACTCATTCATAAAATTGAACTTTACATGCACACAGTCTGACAGTCTGACAAAGGCAGATGAGTATTGTAACCTAGTTCACAATATCGTGACGAAATAATGTTTGAAAATAGAAGCGTTTCGAAGCAGAGGGTGATTTAAGTGCAAATGTAAAAAAAGAGTCTGTTATCCTGGAATGCGTTTTATCATTGTTTACATAAGCTATGGCAAGGGTTTGAAAAAATGCTTGTTTAAGCCATCAACATGTCAAACACAGAAGAACATCCTGCAGTTTTCTGCATGTTGCGAAATCTTCGAACCCCTTTTTGAGAATTGAATTTACGTCATGAACTGCAACTGTGCATTGACATGACAAGTGCATCTAAACCCAAGCATGCATGCCTAATCAATATCGAAGGTTTCTAGAAACACATTTTTCTAAGTCAATCAAATATCTCAGGACATCCCTCCCTAGCATTTCGTAACAGTTCTTAAACATTCGTGCGTCAGTTCAACTCGTAATCCGCATTTGCTCGAAGCTGGAAAATTAGTCAACCAATTACATCATCCATATAGTCGCATAAGCACATTTCTGACTTTGTTGGCAACTCGCCTTTAATGGGTTTGAACTTTTCTTTACTTAATTTAGTTCTTTAGCGTCGACTTTACTGGCCAAAAAGCAAAAAAAAAAAATCATTACTTCATAAAATCCAAATTAACAAGAAAATGAAAAAAAAATATAAGCGAATCCTGACGTAGAGTTATTTATATTGCCACTAACATTAAGATAGTAGTTAATTATAATTTAGCAATTAAAAGTCACCTGTCGATTATGTAGATATTAGATAGTTCATCATACCTGAAGGGAAAAGCAAAGTAAATTTAATTGCTGGGCTTGCTACCAATAAGTTAACAATGCACAAGGCCACAAAGTGCCTGGGGTGATTTATAAATTGGCACGTTTAGATGCCTTCGACAAATTGTAATGAATAATTAAAATTAATTTAAGTAATTTATTTTCGGTTTGTCAAAGCAGATCAACACAAACGCGCTAATTGCAAATACACACATGCACCAGAGCCGGGGCAGACGACCACGTACACGCCCACGCGTAGACACACACTCACACACATACACAGAAGCAATCACAATAACAACAACAACAATGTACAATACTGTGCAAGGGCGCCTTATCCATGATGGCACGCAGCCAATTGCCTGCGTAGGCAGCTGTTCGACGTTTAGAAGCTAAACGTAAACTGAAGTAAATACAATACATAGAGTGATGGTGATGGAGAGCGGAGGCGGGAGCCAAGCACACACGCAGCTGACATTATTTGCATTGCAAGGCAGCTGTGGGTGGCGCCCGTTTAAATGCGCATGCAATTGCACAAAGATTTCCATTGACTGAACTGAGCTGTCTGAAACAAATGGACAGGGAGATAGAGAAATCGTCAGTTGGGCTGACAGGATGACGAACTGACGGGCGGACTGACTGAGTTCCTTTTGCAGTTTAATGAATAATTTACTGACTGGCTGACTGACTGACTGACTGCCGCCAGGACAGTGTGACTAACTGATGAGCTGATAAACATGTGAAATTCAATTGAATTGTTTGGCGACGTTTTAATTAAGAATTGAATTACAATTGCACACACAGTGCTCAAGTGAACTAGATTCAAATCAAGCTGGCAAGTCAGCCAGGCTGGCGGGTAGCTGGGAGGGCGATCGAGCGTGACAGCTCTCATCAATGTCAAAGTGTGTGCTTTGCTCGTAATTAAATGTATTGTGTATGGCCCCGAATGCGGTTGGCTTTTGACAACATTTGCTCATTGCTTATTGCTCTGTGGCACTGTCAAGTGTTCTTGTGCTCTGATGTGCCTACAAAAATGCAGCATTGCTTATTGTTGGTCTTTATGGACGATTTGTATATTATTCTGTATATTCTCGTTATTGGTCGTCAAGTGATAACAATATATTACCGGAAAGTTACTCTCAAGTTGGTGTGAATTGTTGAGTACAGTCAATGATTTGCATGTTTTAAGATATCTAAGACGGGGAATGAATGTTGTGTTATAGCATTTTACACAGATCTTGAATGAGTTCTCCTTGGCGGTAGAAGGTATTTAAACCGACATAATTAAGACATATTTGAAACAATGAAAAACTAAATGCGAAACCCATGTTTTATTTATATTTCAGTGGTTAGAATAGTTAGGAGCAAAACTAATCCACTTTCAATTGCTTGAGTTTTCCCTTAACAGATCAAAGGAAGATTTTATTCAGCAACTATTTCAAAGGAACAGTGTGTCGAGCTTACAATATAAAATTTCAAACTTCCTAATGACTGTTACCACAAAAACCAACAGCAGCCAAACCTTTAACCACAAGTTCTGGACTTTAGCAACTAAATCACAACTAAATAAATAAATTTTCATTTTTGTTGTCAAGCTTGCGGCCTTAACTAAAAAAAAATAAAAAAAAACTAAGTCATGAAAAAAAAAACAAATTTACACATACACGCCTTTAGCTATTCGACGACAATCAAAGCATAAATTATTATCCATTGTTTTTGTCATGCAAAGCGAAAATTATAGTTTGCGGCTAAAAATCCGAGCAGGTCAAATGAAAGCAAAACTAATTAATATGCATATAGACAAAAATCTGCATATGCAAAGGAAGGCATGAACGGGCCTAAGTTGCGTTTCATCTATGAAGCGTAAGCGATTCTGCAGAAACTCAGTTGAAAGAGCGAAACTTGAAAATTGCAAAGTTACGAGGGTGTCTCTGGCGAACCGTAAGTAATGGCTACGAAAGCAGCAAATGAAGTTCACTAAGTGTACAAATGCCGACGCAAATTAAATTGTGGTCTTGGCCGTTCGTAGGAGTTCTGCTCAAGCAGAGCGGGGAGGCCAACGAAAAGGGGCTGCAGTGTAGCCGCATGCTGACGCCGCGGTGAATGCCTAAAAGTATGCAGCAAACATTTACTTAAGTTGCTGAGCTACTTGTGCTTTTGTGTGAGTGCCTGAACTAAACCTAACTAAAAAAAAAAAAAAAAAGAAATAAATGAAAAAATAAAATAAAGCACCACGAAAGGAAAGCAAAAGTAAAGAGTGGCGCAAAAGTTTGCAAAGTTTGGCTAAGAAGTAAAAATTTATGGCAACTAAATGCTATTACAGAATGTTGAGCAACGAGGAGCGACGACGGCGCACAGCTTAAATAAAATGCAGCATAAAAGTTGTTAATAAATTTAATAAAAACAAAATATGCAGCTGAAGAAAGAACATAAAGCAAATGTGAAAAGTGAAACTTTTGCTTTTGCGTTTGCTTTTTACTGAAAAGCGAAAATTGTTTGCAATAAGGCAAACGCAAAGGATAACACTCGCCAACAACTACAACAACAGCAAGGATAACCAAGACAGCAATAACATATTTTGGCATAAAAATAAAAGCAGGAAGCGCCGCAAAATCTAACAGTTAACGTACATCAAAATGGAGCGGAAGTAATTTACTTGCGAAAATAGAAAAACACTAAAAATGCCGGTCGAATATAAAAACACTTTATTGCAACCAAGCAGCGCAAAGTCCTGTTGATGCACCACACCCGCGGCCACCTGCTCTAACTCGTTCCGGCACAACTCTCCGCCGACGGACACACACCCCATCGCTGACAGACATTTTAAAAATGTTTGTGTTTGCTTAGCCAAGTCTGCTCGCTTGTCGTTCCTGGCAGCAACGCGAATCTCTGCTTATAGACTGACCATTGCCAATAAAAAAATTTACATAAAAATAATTGCCTTTTATTAAAAAAAAAAAAAAAATAGAACAAGGAGTAAAAAATCATAAAAAAGCGCAGCAGTCATAATTGCCTTGGAAACTACACTCGCACGCACACATGCCATGCCGACATCGGTAGGGCCAGCCAGACCCGATATGTCTGGCTGCTGGTCGATCTGCTGGCTTCCCGGATGCCATGATGCCATGATGCCATGCTGCTTGTCTGCCTGAGTGTAGTACGACAGGAGCAACAACAGTACGCTGATGATTGGCATTCAGGGATTTAAAAATCTTGCACTTCGTTCTCTTGATTTCTTTGGCACCGTTAACGGCTATTTTTCCTTCGCTTTATTCCTTTGCTTTGCGCTGCATACTCGGTTTCCTTTCTTTTATTTTCAAGCTTTTTTTTTTCTTATTATTATTATTATGTGCCATTTTATTGTTGCTGCTGACGACGACTTGTTGACGCAGCAACAGCAACAGCCACCGTACCGACACCAGCATCAGAATCAGCATCGGAAAAGAAATGTGAACAAAAGGACATGATTATTTCTCAACGCTGAAACAGAGTTTTTTATGTGCAAATAATAACGGAAATGTTATAAATGCATTTTTAATGATTTATTTACAAGCAGCGCCCAGGACGAAAGGTCGAGACAGGTCGAAGATGCTATAAAAGTGACACGATGCTCTTTGGGCGCATGAGAACGGCGAAGGTTGACAGGACGATAGTTGATGACATGAAATGTAAATTATTATTTCTTGCACATATTTCGCATACAATTTAAATTGTAATCAGGCCATTTAAGTTGCAATTGTCAACGTGATAACGAATATTGCCAAAATAAGAAAAAAAAAAGAACGATTGTAATAATAAATAACTAAGAAATATGCTATAACAGTAAAATGAATGCATGCCAACATGCCACATAATCTGAAATACTGCAAATTAATGCCAGTAAGTAGCCAAGACGCAGGAAAAAAAAGGAAAACAAAATAATAAAAGATAAGAAGTATGACAGCAAAACCTTTTCGCAACAAAGACTTGAAAAGCCGAAGTAAATCAAATCAAACACTTGCTTTCATGTTTTGCCAAACAATTTGCAACAAAAACAGCGCACGAAACTTAACTGCCTGGAATTGAGTCGGATTTCATGATTATGTTTTCGTTTTTTCTTTATTTTTGTTTGCAATTTTCATCTTTGTCTACTGCGCGCTGCTTAAGCAGTGCCACACTCCTTGCCACCTACTCAGTAGCGTGGGTCGACCTGCCATGCAACTTGAGCTGAGCACAATGCCTGGAGGAGCCCTGCGCTATGCAAGGTATTTTGTAGGGAACTGCTAAGTTCTTGAAGCCCACTCGCTCACTCGCAGCCGCACTGTCGCCGTCTAAGCTGGCCAGGCAATGTCAAAGAATTTGTGCACACTTCTCGTCGAGCAGAGCTCAGCACAGAAATGAAAAAAAAAAGGAAACTCAATTGAAGAAAGAAGGGAAAAGGCAATAAAGTTGAAAACAAAAATCACAAGTAGACATACTTTTTCACTTAAGCTTATTCCGGCTTAAGGATTTTTGCTGCTCCAGTGTGGCTTGCTTTTGCCAACGTGTTGAGTCGAGCATCAATTGCATGTCCTGGCATTGCTTTAAGTATTTCGTACGCCGCAACTTACAAATTAAACAATTTACTGGTTTTCGTCAGCATGTCAACATGTTTACGGACGGGCGGGCAGAGATCGGTGGTCTCAGATGAAAGCTGATCAAATCGTTTTTTTAGCGGAAGCTATGCACGACATGAGTTTTGATATTTCAATGACATGCTCACCTGTGAATGTCTAAATAGTTTTATTACAGTGCAGACGCATATATATTTATTTTTAGGCAGGCGATTTTTATTTGGGTGGACTAAACAATGCTCTGCCTGATACTTCGCCATGGTTGACCTTGATGCAATCAAAGACAGCCATTCAAATCGAATAATGCCGCATAACTACAGTTTCGCCTGAATTTGCGATTTTCCATCTGGTTTCAAAGTCTAAAATCTGCGAATGCAGTAATTAAATAAAGCAATAGTTTATTTTCAGGTGGATACCAAAAGTAAGTTGGCTTCCACATTTCGCAAGATTGTTGCATGAAATCGGAATGTTGCCTTGTAATATCATAAGCATGCGAGTCTCAAGAGCAATGACTGCAATACTCTGTTGGTTAATTCTTGTTAAGGAGCTTGGTTGCTATTAGAATTTTCAAGAAGATTGCCGAAACAACAATTTTGAGTCCTTGTTCTTTTTTAAAGAATTATTTTCTATTTTCAGTTAACATTTACTCGCAGTCAATGCCATTTGAAGTATTTTCAATCTAACAGCTGAATACGTCAACAATTTAAATGCGCTTAGTGCTTTTCAAGAACAAAATTTAACAAGAATAAACTGCGTAGAAATTTTGTTTAACACAAATAATAAATACTATTAAAAAAGCTTATTTTTTCATATGCTGATATCTTTTTATTTTTATTTAGTTCCAATGTTTTTTTTTTTAATATAGTAACTGCTAATATGACATCCGATTAATTAAACGCTCTTTGAATGTAGAAAAAAACTACAGACTACTACAATGCATAAAAAATTTAATTTTTCCAGTTATGTGCTTTGGCGTGCATATGCGTCGGTTTTGATGATTGAAAAAATAATTTGCTTATTTTGGTGTTTTCTGTATGACACATGACTCACTTTTTTTTTGTGAACAGGACATGCAATTGAGTTATTTGCACAATGTCACGTAGCTGGCTTTCCACTTCTTCGGATTATTGGCTTTTTTGGTCTATTTTTTAATAAGTACTCATGTATGTAAATATTATTTTACGTTTTTATTTTATCTGCGATGTGACATTATTCAGAACATATTGTCCGAGGATGAACAAAAATATTCTTAAACAATGAAATATAAATAACTCGGCTAAAAAGTCAACCAATTGTGTAAAAAAAAAAGGACTCAACAACAAAAAAGTCATTTACAATTTTAAAGAAACAAATATAAAAAACAAGAACATTTTCACAAAAAGGGTTTTCCCACAGCAGATAATAGACTGCTGACCCTTGCTGCTCAATAACTGGAAACCTCGGCGGCTTAGCCCCTGAGGATTGGCACGCCCACCGCGTGCATACAGCGGGTGAAGAGCAGGGAGCACAACTGATTGTGGAAGAAGTTTGTAGTCACTTTTGACAGTTTTGTTACTTTGTTGCCGCTTCAACTCGATATTCGATACATGGCGCACATTTACTTGGCACGCCGCTGCAAACTTTCGCCAAGTGTAAAGTCGAGTCGAGTCGAGTTGAGTCGAGTTGAGTGGTTGATTTGAACCTTTCAGCCATTCGCTTTCGCACAATGCTTTGGCAGGAACAGCCGCAGCAGCAACAGCCGTCACTGCCAAAAGTAAAAGTTTTGCGCTAAAGTAACAAATACCCAATACAAATGTTGATTCAGTGGATAACTCGACTTCCTTTTTCTTTGCCTTGTTTCGGGGTATGACGAAAACTTTGCCAACATGTATCACTGATGAGCATGCATTGGCTTGATTCTGCTGTCGATTGCTGGCAATGGCAGTGGGCTTGCGGCCTCAAGTAATAATTCACTTATAAAGCTGCGCGAGCACAACGTGGGTTGGCTTATGGACAGACTTCCGGTGTTGTGGCGTGGGCAGGGAGGCGCATTATTGGCATTTTATTTATGCTTTGCCGTAGCAAGAGTTTATGGTTAGTTCAGGAACCAATGGAGTCGCTTATGATAAGCACCATCATGGCCCCACATCCGCTGTGAGCGCAAAGTTCAAGTTCAAGCTCAAGGACTTTATACCGAAATAATGCAATGTTCAAAATGCCTCGGCTTCTGTTACCAATGACATTCGGTGTATACATTTCAAGTTATTCAGAGTAATTTTGTCTAATTAAAAGGCACACCAAAAAAAAAAAAAAAGTAGAATGAAGTTTGGTCAAATTCATTTTCGTAATTAAAAGTTGTAAAGGCAACGAAGTAGACGTAAAAGCAGAAAATAACACGAACAACGCATAAAAATAGCTCACGTGTCACGCTCATAAAAGTAACACATAAAACAATATGACAACAACAACAATAACAACTTCAACCGCAACAACAACAACAACAACAGCAGCAGCAGCAATGCATAAAAGTACATAACAGCAGCAACAAAAAACGTGAAATTTAATTACAAAGAGAAAACATTAAAAATTTGTAATTTGAAACACAAAAAAGGCAAACGAACAAACGGCCGAACGTGCAAAAGTCAAGAGCATCACAGGACTCTCAGGACTCGCAACACTCGAACCACTGCCACCACCCACACACTCACACAGTAGCAGTGTACAAAGTGGGCGGGGCGGGGCGCGGCGGGCTGGGGCGTGTGGTGCACAAGTCACAAGAAGTGACTTCCGTTGTCATACACGAGCCCGCACACAGCCGCGGCCACGGCCGCCCCGCCAAGTCACGGACCCACGCCTCGCCTCAAGTGTACTTTGGGATTAGCTAATTTGGCTGTAAGCCGATACAACTTCATCATCAGAATCCAGCCAGCCAGCCAGTCAGCAAAGGTTGCGCCCAGCAGTGGCGGCCACGGAGCGGCATGGGTGGCCTTCCATTCTCATTTCGTTGTTGCTGTTGTTGTTGCCTTACGCTTATGGCGAATGCGTCCGTGCGGTTTTTAATTACTTTATTTTATTGCATAAGTTGTGTTAAAGATTTCACAGTAAATAAACTTGTTCTGCGTCGGACACGCAGCGAGCTAATCTCTGCATGGCATACTTGCTCGAATTGCTGTGAAAATATGCCCGGATGCCAAGTCGAAAAGTGGCAAATGTTTGCGTTACGCGCTCAGACAAAAGCCAAAAGATTATGAGTTGACTGTGAATGGCCAATAAAGAAAGTAAAAGATATGCCAAACATTCGCAGCAGCAAGCGAAACATCATTACGGCAGAGTGGCACAGCGGCGAAGGCAGCAATGTGATCCTTTAAGAAAGGACACGATACCGGGCAGTAGTTTAGTTGAATGTCACGCGTTACCGGAGCCAAGTGTTATCCTACATGAGAAATGGGAGTAACACATTTTGGCAAGTGTAAGTCGCAAGCTTCGGCAAGCAATTTTGAATTTTATTTGAAACACAGACGAATTTTACGTGAGAACGATGCAACAAAGAAAAACTACAAAGGTAAAAAATATGCAAAAGGAATCTGTTTGATATCTAGGTTGCGCGCGAAATGTAGACACGCGGCTACTCAAATTGTCTGCTGCAATTCCGCGTCCTCAGCGCGATTGCGGTTCTTCAGCAGATACGAAGCCAAAAATGTTATCGGATCTGCGGGGCGTTCACGCGCCAAGGCCTGCAAGCCGTGCAGCAGCACCGGGGCCACTGTCGTGTCCAGGTACTGGCGCGTCGGCAGCGACTTGGGATCTGGATGTGGCTTGTGGCAGTGCAGCACCGGCGCAGCCATCTCATCCGCCAGCTCCAGCTTTTGCGACTCTCTCTGATCGCCGGCTTCTTCAGCCATTAGAAGGCTGCTGGCTTTTAGCACACCGTGTATTTCCGCTTTCTCCATATTGGCACTTTTCAGGATTCAAATCAGAATATATTTTATATATAACAATATTTATTTATTTATAATTTTTTTATTTTCGTCTATTAAGAAATATGACTTTATCGTTGGAAGATTTGTATCGAAATGAAGCTTGTTCTCCTTATGTGAGGCAGTATGTTTGGCATCTGTTGGGACTTTGAAGTTAAAAGCAACGATTCTTAGAATTTACTATTCTGTTTTCATATATTTTTGGTTTTTAGTTTCATTTTGTACATGTTTTTCGTTTTTTCTGATTTGTTTTTGCTTTTTTGTTTTCTTGCTTGCCGTTTTAGTATGAGTTTTATTTTCAGTTAGTTATTTTTATTGCTGCTTTCGAGTGGATATGTGTTAATGGCTTTTGTTGCGCTCATGTTCATACTGACACATGCGACATTGTTCTGCATTGTTCGGCATTGTTCGGCTCTGCAAGTGGAGCACGACACTTGTCTAGCGTGTAACTGTAATACAACAAAAACAACACAACAGTCAACGATAACAGCAGCAGCAGTAGCAGCAACAACAAAAAATATCCTCTATTGCATGCGCATCCTCGCCCTCACAGCCGTCGACGGCCTGCCACGTTGATTGGCAGTTTTATGCCGCGAAAAAAGAAAATGCAAAACAGTATCACACAGTAACGCAGCATTCTTATAAGACTTTGCCAATTAGTGTCGATTGTCAGGCTTAGCTGTGCAGCGATATCTGCATGTTTTATTCGACTCAGTTACTGAAATCTATATTGCGTGAATTTTTATTTCACTCCATTTTTATTTTTCTTTTTTTATTGCATGCAAGTTCAAAAACCCATGACAGAACCAATAAATAGTGCATATTGTTGTTGTAACCGTTGTTGGCTTTATTTGGTTATGTTGTATCGTACTTCGTTCGCAGTATTGCATTTTTAAATTTCAATTTACAGACGTTGTTTGTCGAATTGTTGCAGCTTTGTTAGCTTTGATTTATTTACTGTGGTTTTCTGACTGCAGTTTTTTTGTCAGCGGTTAACTCTGGCATCCATTTTGAAAAATGAAACTTCATTTATTTTAAAAGCGATATGCGGACGATACAGAAATCAAATATTTACAATGCGTTCGATTGATCTTTTTTTTTTTAAGCTGCCAATAGTTTTGCATAAATCATGTTAAAAATCATCAACAAAGTTTCAGGGTACTTATTGCATTTAAAACGCAGGAGGCAATGGCAGCACTCACGTTGCAGCCAAACACAGCTCAAAATAGTTCCAACATACTCAACAATAAATGCGAAGCAATCCGGAACAATATTGAAAACGAAGCAAAACACCTTTCATAAAGATAACTTTGACGTGAATTCTGACATTGAATACATTTAATATACAGTCAAGGGTTATATTGAGCTTAAGCTTCGATTGGGATGTTCTGTGAAAGAAGATAGCAATGATCTTCTGTTTCTGTGATTCTGTCAGTTTCGAAGCATAGCAGTTCATCGCTGAGCTTGCGCTGGAATTATGTTACGTTAAGTAAATATATTTAATTCATTGAGAAATCACATTACGAAATTTACTTCAAATAAAAATCAAATAAAAAAGCATTAAACAAATTCGATAAGAAACTCCGTAGAACTTCTTTTACGTATAGTAAAAATCCGAAAAATGTCAATAGAAGCCAACTCAAACACAGAATTGGTGATGGTGCAATACACGAAAACGGATCGAACCGACGAGGGCACAGTCAGCCAAATTAAATCATCGTCAGTCGATGACGTAAGCAAGCGTCCCTTCGACAAGCGTTTAAATCCATTCGCGCCGGAATTTGTGCCACGTGTTAAATTGGAATTTGACAGCGGAAACCTGGCCACGAAAATCCTGAACGACGGTAAGTTCATTAAGCATTTGTGAGGCTCAAGCGCCACCTTACAACACTCATTAGTTTTGCCCTATAACGCTTGGAGCACAGGTGAGGACATCTCGTGTGGCCGCGAATTCGATTCGATATGGCAGGAGAGCTCCAAATCAGTTACAGCAGAGCCGGCAAACATCACCCAACGCTATGTGCCCAGACGAATGCAAAAGAAACTGCAAAAGTCGTTGTCCTTGAACGCCGACGCACCCGAATACGTGCCACAGTTCAAGCGTGCGAACTCCAGTCTGGACGTCGAGACAATTGCAAAAGCGGACGTGCCCAAACTGTTGGAGCAAGTGGCCGACGAAGCTGAGAAGCTATCCAAATACGGTGGCCTGATGAAGAAAAAACGACTGAGGCGCACTGGATTGATCGTGTG
Organism: Stegana nigrithorax; assembly: GCA_037044495.1. Taxonomy (NCBI): domain Eukaryota; kingdom Metazoa; phylum Arthropoda; class Insecta; order Diptera; family Drosophilidae; genus Stegana; species Stegana nigrithorax. The sequence continues at coordinate 113,228 of JBAMBQ010003584.1, forward strand.
CAGCAAGGACGAGGGCATCACACAACTGAACGATTCAAGTGATGAGGGTGGCTGTTGTTGTTGTTGCTGATGATTATTTGGTTTGATCAGGACGGTTGAAACGAACTTCTATTTGTCTTTTTATTTTGTGATCTTCAATTTGAACAAATACACAAAGCTCCTTTAAACCAGGCGAGTGCCCAATGCAATTTGTATGCTTCGCCCCCAACTGATTTCAAACTTCCGCCTTTCCAATTGACGCTCGCCTGTCGCACATATGCATAAGCAGGAGCCTGCTGCTGCCGCTGCCGCTGCTCCTGCTCACGCAAGCCTTTAATGATGTTGCTTATAAACTTCAGCGCCAGCACATGTGCGACCCTTTTTGTTAGGCTGTCTGCCTGCTTGTCTGTTCATTGCCTGTTGTTTTGTCCTCTGCTCCTGGTGAAATGCTATGCAAAGTTTGCTACTTCCGCAAGCAACTGCAACTTGCCACTGAACGTGGTGGCAATAAGCCAGCAAAAGTCTGCAAGGCTTCCAACCTTCGTTCGTGCGTGCGTTCATTGCCGCTTCCTGCGCGCTGCAGTGCGCTTTTACGCGCTTAGCTGCTGAATGTGTTTGGCACTTGTGCGGCATAATGAGAAAAGTTTGCGCTTGATGATGTAATGTAGTGCACAAGTTCTTCTATTTGTTGTTATTGTTGTTGTTGTTGTTGTTGTTGTTCTTGTAGTTGTTGCAGTGCTGCTGCTACTGACTGGCATCAGTGTTTCGTTGTTAACTCTAGACCTCGTACATCCACTGATTGCATGCAGAACTCAGCAGCTGATGTGGTCAAAGAGACTAACGTTGACGGCTGCTTTCCGCATTGTTGCATTGGTTGTTGTTGCTGTTGTTGTATCGGCATTAAATGTCTAACCGACAACTGGCACTTGTGTGGTAATAAGTTCAAAGTTCACTCACATGTCACATCAGTTGGCTAAGTGCAGCTGAGCCGGCCATCAGCGATGATTGTTTAAGCAAAATTACGCATACGCGATGTATGCTGTCCTCAACTGTGATTTGTTCGCTTCGCTGTTGACAATCAATTTGTGGCTGTCCGGGAAGAACAAAAGCAAATGACAACAACAACGAGAACCACAATAACAGTGAAAGCACTAAATACAAACAGAACGAAAGAAATGCTTTAGCCGTGACGGCTGTTGTTCCGCCATTGTCAACTCAGTTTCGTACCTTGCACCAGGCAGCGTGTCTGCCATCGTAGCCACGACCGTTGCCAAGCGAGTTCGTGTTGCCAATTTCGTGAAGTTTTTTTTTTCAAAGTGGCTTGTTTTTGCTTCATGTTGTTGTTGTGGTGGTTGTTGTTGTTGTAGTCTTGCTTAGTCGTAGCGAGCCAACTGTTTCGTAAAACAAGTCACGTAAACGAAATTTTGAATGGGGCGTTGAACTGTTCGGTGTGTCGCTTTGTCGCCACTGATTGGCACAGTAGCAATTGCTTTGAAAAACGGTGACAACAAACCCATTCGCAACATGGAATTTGTTTACAAGTTTTTAACTTGTTTTCTGTTTTCGTGCAAAGTTGCTGACCTTTGCTTTGTGCCGTGCCATGTTCAATATTTGTCAAAATTTGCAAGTGTAGCCATGTTTAGTGCTCAGCCGTGAATGAGGATGAGAATCAAGTGGATGAAGAGAAACCTGCGAAGGCGTTACCCTTATCAAACTCCGTTAAATTGTGTGTGTGTGTGTGGGTGTGTGTGCACGGATGTGCCATCTGTGATAAGTAATCGATAAGTGCTTAGTTAATTCACGCACATTCTTATGCGATTCGTACAGTTTAGAATGCAGTAATCCAAATTCAGACGAGCGAAATCCAAATTATAGGCACGGTCCTTACAGAAACAGTTTATTTAAGTGGCAAGGTTATAAATATTCTATTTTAAAGGTAGAAGCTGAAAAAAATGGGCAAAAAAGCACTCATCAATAAGAAAGAAACGTTTACGCATGCTGTTCGTCCAACCAAGCAGACAGCCAGGCAGCCAAGCAGTGAGGCAGCTAGCCAACCAATCAACCGAGCAACCAACCAGTCACTCAACCAGTCTACCTCACCTTGTCTGTGCGTCAGCGTGTCTGTCCATCTGTCTTTCTGAACAGCGGCGGCATGTGTCTTTGCCTCTCTGTAATTGACATTTTGACAGCAACGAATTGACAACTTACATGACTAAATCAAGGCTGCTGACACAGCATAGTTTACACAATGAACGTGGAAAACACACACAGAGCCATACACTTCACATTTTCTTGTTTGTTCACTACTCAGTAACTGAATAAAAGTCTCGAACCCACACATCTCTCGCACCGACGCGTCGCCTATAAACATTTAGTAACTGCTAACAACACGAAGAGTGAGTGGCTTCTGCATGTTCGGTAATTTCTCCTCTTTGCTAGGCAGCGACAAGGAAACCATTTACCTGGCGCTTTAATGTGGTGTTGCTTTAGGCAAACATCACATGCATGCATATTTTATATATGTGTGAATGTATATAACTTTTCATATATTTTGTGAAAATAATACAGAATGAATGCACGAGCATTGTATAAAATATTGCTAGCACAATGAAGTAAGTTTTGAACTAGAAAAAAAGAAAATCTTTGCAATTATTCAAAACCACTTCAGAAGTTTGTCTTAAGCGATACAGCAAAATCATGATACTGGTATATGCTTGGTATATGCATGTACCGATTGCTTTAGAATGGACGCCAATTCACCGAACAGAGACTTCATCGGAGGTATCATACAATCAGCCTGCCTAATTGCAGCATTATTTATTGCCATTACTTTTACAGTACGGAGCATACTACGTATAAATGGAACAACTTAAAATAAGTATGAAATTTAAACGAAAGCAGGCCAGCAGAGCTCAGTTCACTTTCATATTAATAGTTTACCAAAAAAGTGTACCTCTAATTTCAAAAGAGAAACATTAGACAACGCATGCACAACTTGAAGACAACACCGCGTATGCGCAATGTCTCGCGGTCAGTCGCTGCATTTATTGGCAAAAACTGCACACGCTGCCAAAGGAAACTACTTTGTAAAAAATACATCCGAGTAAATTGGCTTCATCCATTGGGAGCTGCTTATTGTGCTACAAATTGAAAAAGTTTAGACGATGCGCTTAAAGTCTGTCCGATGGCCCAACTGTGAGTCTGACCATCATTCTGCGGGATGCATTGCAGTGCAACTTTTGCAATGTTTGTGTTTCCCTTTCCTTGGTTTATTTGTCAACTGATGCCATTTAGTTCGGGTCTATGGTTGTGGATTTTATTGTTGTTATTATTTACGTTGGTTCTGTAGTTATTTATGGGAGAGCTTTGAGTTTTAGTTTTAGTTGTTTTTTTTTTAATTCTTATATGCCGGCAAATTTGACCAAATGCATTTGGCAAACCAAAAACTGTTATTTATGCATCGATTTCAAATAACAACGATCAATAAGAACAACAAAAAGAGAAGAAGAGATACACTGCAAACGCTGCAGCAACAATATGACCAAAACATGAAAAGGGCCGCATGCAAACGTAAATCGTTCGCAATATATAATCGGCATTCCAAAAAAAAAAAAAAAAAAATAAACAAATAAAAGAAAACTCAATGGAACACTAAAGGAAAATCGAAACTCAAAAATCCGCAACAAAGTAAAAATCAACATTGTCCTAAAAGGGAGAGAAAAAAAATAACAACAAAAAGGCAAATAAAAATAAAACAGCAGACAAAAATCTCAAAAACAAATCACATCCAAATAAAGCGCGCTGGCAATTTTTTCTCCATGTATTTTCGTTTTTACTGCCACAACTTCACAAACAAGCGACGAAATGAAACGAAGCGACAGAAAAAAACCCGAATCTCTCACACCGTAGCAACTGACAATAGTTCAATAAACAAAAAGCCAACATACATAAAATGCCACGCCTACTGCAACGGGAACGCCAGCAGCAGCAGCAACAACAGCAACAACAACAACGACGACGACGACAACTTCCGCCCATTGTAACGTTTTAGTTAAATTGCGCTACAAACACGTTGGCAATAAAAATGATTTTCCCTACGCTTTGCCGCTCTTCCGCCCCGTCGCTTCCCTGGTTTGCTCTTCCACTCGCTCGCTCGCTTGCTCGCACGTTCGTCCGTTCGTTCTCTCGCTCGTTCACTTTCGAGTTGATTTGCTCATCTTTTTCGCTCTGCACATTCAAACAGATTTATTTCACTCAAAATAGTTTCATTTTAGTTGCATTATTGTTATTGCCAACCATGCGCTGGCTCCTGCTCTTGTTCTTCTTGGTGTTCTTGTTGTTGGTGCTCTGGTTTATTCCGCTTATTTTGCTCTTAGTTGTTGTTGTTGTTGCTGTTTCGCATTACTTCAGTCATTGTTGCTGTTGGTGTTGTCATTGCCATTTTGGCGCTTCACTACCAAAAATGTTGGCTGCCATTCTACTCAGCAATAAAAAAAGTTTTTCTATTATTTTCAAATTTAACTTTTTGAATTTGTTTCTGCTTTTTTGTTTTAAAATTTTCCATTTTTTCTTTTTTTTATTTGTTTGTTTCTGCTTTGGCTGGCTGATGTATGTTTGTTGTAGTTGTTACATTGCATTTTCAGCATCAGTTATGTTTTATATTAAATACTTTGTAAAAGTATTGAAAAAATATTTTAAACTCCTTTTCGCGCAGACAGACAGACAGATAAACAGATTCACTACTCAAAGTAGTGCAGTAGAGTTGAATTGAGTCGACTTAGGCGAGTTATACGTTTGCGAAAATTTATTATTATATTGTTGAACTAAAAATCGATTCCTAAAACATGTCAAACAAGAAGCCAACGCTTGATTGATTAAATTATTATAATGGGGTTATGCGAATATTTGAACGTTTTGATTGAATTAAATACGAATTTTCTTTTTTAAATGCTTTTCATGTTCAACGTATTTGGTTGCTTTTAAAATTGCAATGACAAATGGATTAAAAGTTAATTTCAAATATGTAAATTAACGTAAAGTTATCTTTGATAAACTAATTTAGTCAAAATCCTTAAAATATTATAGTCAACTTATACACTATAATGTTGACAATTGTTTTCTTTGACATTCTTTAATTGCATTTAAATAATCTTCTTAGATTTCCAATTTAACATTATTTAGAATAAGTTCCCTATTTCGCATATGTTTATTAGTTATCATTATTCCAGTCGACAGTCGACACCAGTAAGATGAGCATAAAAAATGTCAGCAAGCCATCTTTGGCTTCGTCCATGCAAACATGTTCTTGTCTGCTTTTTTTAAGGCTTTTTTGCTCAATGGATTTGTGTCACGTTTGTCGCCTACCAAATACGCATAACAGAAGAACTGCAGTGCGAGACCGTCAACAAAAAAAGTAGAGAGAAAAACTCGAAATAACAGATCGTCTGATTGGATTAGGTCGTTTGAAATCCGTCTCTCTTGCGCATGGAGCCGCAGCCATTTATTAGCGCGCATACAAAGACTCGCTTAGCAGGACCGGAGGAGGGGCGGCAAAGCGCTGCAACGTTTGTATGATTAAACGTCGAAGTATGTGACAAACGGAGTAGGGCATGAACTAATGCTAAAAAACAGAAGAATAAAAAATCTAAGGAAGCTAACATGCAAAAAATTCCACACACACACATGCAGGCGCACACAAAAAACAAGCGAATCAACGAACTGGCTTACATAGTTTCATTAAGCGCAGCACGATGCGGCAGAGCAACGAACTTGCACGGGGCGACGACTGATGACTGCCGACATGCTTGGACGCAGCACACTGCAGCGAAGTGCAATGCAACGCACAGCGAATGGTGCTCACAATGAGTGGGGCAGAGGCGGAGCGGGTATGCAGGAGGTGAGAGTAACTATTTAGACATGTGACATATGTGTCACAGAAACAGCAAACAGCGGCCAAACTGCTGCCGGATGTAAAATTGTGTGTCAAAAAGGAAGAACAACGAAAAAGGCAAACAATGAAAAAAACCAAAACAGGACAAACGAAAAAAAAAAAATGAAAAAAAAAGAGAAAAAATAGAAGCAACACCAAAACGAAACGCAGCACGGCGCAATGTAAGCAGCAGGAAACCAATCCAGACAGCGGCGCAAATACTTCCATGTGTGGGCACGGCAAGGCAGGGCAGGGCAGGACAACAACTGCTGCTGATGCTGTAGCAAATGTTGCATGCAACATGCTTGGCTGCGCGACACTTGCAGGTGAACGCACACTAAATGGCTTCCAGAGGTGCATACAGATGGCATAGTTCATGCTGCTGCACGTTTTTTGCTCTTCTATTTCCAACAGTTCGCAATTATTCGTTTCGTGCTTGCCTGCGAAAGGACAACAAGGACACTTACGTGGACACAAACACGGCTAGCAACACGGTGCGGCGCACTTGCCAACAACATGCATCAGTCATCAGCAACAAGCGAACTAAAATTTTATTTGGGTTTTTCTTTTTTTTTTTGTGCTCTCTGATGCGCCAACAACGACGGCGGCCACGACGATGGCCACGTTGGCGATGATGATGATGGTGGTGACTACGACGGCTTAGTCCTACAACGAGACAGGTGCAAAGGAAACCAAAACGAATCAAAAACAGAAACATGGCAACATCAAAAAAAAAAAAATAGCATAAGTAACAAAGTCAAATGATATTTACATATGTGTTAACATGAAAATCACAAAAACATACGAAACAAAAACAAAAATGGAAATGGAAATGAAAATGAAAATTGTGGAGCAGCAAGTGTTCTGCTAACGAGGACATGCATAGTTAGCGCAGTTTGTCAGCTGTGAGCAGCATTTCTGCCATTAGCAGCGCACGCAATACAACTCGGCAGCAGCAGCCGTAACACAGCAACGGAGGATTACTTAAAAAAATACTAAAGTACTCACGTATTGATAATATCGCAAAGGGCGGATCGCCTGCATTGTTCGGACTAACGATATCGAAAGCATACATATGGCTTATGCAGTATTTTTGTAGTCCATCAAAGCGAAACTATTTATATTACATGACATATAGATGCACACATATTGATTTGGTTTCGTTTTTTTTTTTTTGGTTTCCTTTTATTGTTATTTTTTTGGTAAATCGAAATACGATTGTCGCAGACGAATAATGAAATAACAAAAATATGATCCGTTTATTATTTTTATTACAGTATTTTGTCGACTCATTTTATAAAGAAAAAACAAATCACATATCAATGTCGAAATATTTAACACAGCAAATAAAAAATAAAAATTCATCAAGAATATTACCCAATTCTAACATACTTAGGAAGATGGATTATTCTACCCCAGCCACCCACACCCAAAAGCCATAAGCCAACAAAACTTCAGGGCAATTATATAGATATGTTTATGAAAAGTTTAAGTCTCGAATAGGAAAGTAAAAGGGATTTGTGACTATCGTGTATAAGCCAAAAATTATGTGTAAGTATATGGACATCTTTGTGGCTTTTAGCTTCATAAATTTGGCAATAAAGCTTACCAGAATATTAATTCTCATTCGCATACAATTTAATAAGAAGTTTTTCAACTCCCTGATATTGCTACCAGAAGCAGATATTCCAGACTCTAGTAATGTCAAATAGCGATGAATGCCAGCCTTTGACCAATTTTGACAACACCATAAAGTACTCATTATAATTGCTGATCAAGAGTCTTAATTAGAAATTCTAAAGTTGTGGTTTGCTGAGCCTAACTTTGAATAGCCACATTAGCCAGATGAAAGTGAGTTTCTGTACTCAAAGCAATGCAACATGCAAGACTCGCAAATAAGTTTTGGATTGAATCGTATACTAAACGGAGATGCGCCAGCAAAATTTGATTGCCAACTTAGGCAATTCGTTGCTTTTGCTCGAGTTAAGACTTGACAAACGCTTTTATATGGGAATTTAACACGAAGGACCAGCGTTGTTTGTTTTGTAATTAAATCAAAGATCGTCGGGCACACACATTGCCATAAATAAACACCCAACCCAGCTAAAGCCAAGCTGGTAGAATTTAATCCTTTAACTCTTCAATTTAAGGCAAATACGGAAGAGACAGGCTCAGCAGGATTTTATCCGTTCACACAATCAGTTGTCTCATGGCATAAGTTCGTGGACATAAATGGAAGCTGGAGTATTGCTAAGTCGGCCAGAGCCTGATGCTGCAGCGCCGGAAAGTTGACAGCTACCAACAATGGTCCAATGTATGTTTGGTGTGCTGAGCAAACTAAGACCGAAACCAAACCTTAATAAATATTTCAAAGTGAGTGTATGCGTGGAAGTGAGTGTGCATGTGCATGTGCGTGTGTGTGCGTCTTTTGTTGCTAATTAATTTATATCAACATTTGAATACCAAAGACAAACAAAACAATCAGCTTAATGTCTATGACAGGGCTCCGCCATGTGTGTGTATGAATGTCTGCCATTCTATGCCATTCTATGAGGCGTGTGGGGTGTGTGCTTTGTCGCCTGCGTTGATGTATTCAAAGGATTAACAGCCACAATGTTGCGGCTTTAGCTATTTTCGCACGCTCAACATTAGCAAGCAACAACAAAAACAGCAACAAAAACAGCAACAATAACAACAACCAAGTCAAACTTGCTATTCGCTGCTTTTTTGCTGCTGCCATTTTCACAGCTTCTCTGTCTTCATATCCGTCGCTGCCACTGCTTCTGTCATTGCCACTACAGCAATTTGTTGCTGTTGTTGTTGTTGTTGTTACTGTTTAAATTGTTGGCGTTGTTGCCGCTGTTGCCGTTGTTGCCGCAACTCATGCTTGGGTTTTGCTCTTATTTGAGTTTCACTGCCTGCCTCACTGCTGTGCGCTGCAAGGCGAAAGGCCTTAAAGTGAGTTGCTCGACTGCAAATTAAATGATTTTATGGCGGTGCGCACACAGATCTATCATAAACTAATCATTAGACGCAGCCAAAGTGCGCACAAAATGCTCCGGAATGAAGGCGTTAACACGACAATTAAAAGCATAAATTATCCCATTGCGACACTTCATTAGTTTCTGCTGAAGCCGACGAAGTCAGCTCAAGGCGCTCTGACGGCCGACTTACGCAGACGTTGTGCATGACATGCTCCGCACAGCTCAGCTTCCGCTTCCGATTACTTATTGCGAGAGCCCTCCCTGTCCTCCCTGTCCTTACGACATTCGTTCGCAATTAATTTGCTTTCAAGTGGTCGCCTGTGTCCGATGCTATGTTGAAAATATGCTTTCACGACTTCATATTTTGTGGCAATCAATTCGTGCACACATTTCTCTGGAAATCGGAATTAAATTCGAAACTCGTCTTTATTGGTTATGGCTACTTTCCGGCCAGAAATCTTAAAATTATTGCGGCTAATGGCAATTTCCGTTGCGCAAGCCATTCATGTGCTCGCCTCTATTGCTGCTTTATTCACAGCAAATACAATTTGAAACGCAACATTGAATTAAATTATGTGAAAAGAAAACAGACAGGAATGAATGAAATGAATGAAAGAAAGTCGAAATGAGTGTCGGCAGTTAGGTGAGCAGCGCATAACAATGAAAATGGCAGTAGGCATAACGAGATTACATGGCGAGTGGGGGGTGGGACTGGCATTCGGCATTAGGAAGCGGAATCGAATTGAGAAGCACTGTCAGCGCTGGATTTTTGTGAACTCGAATGGCAAAGAGTCAATTAGGCATTTCTATGCCATTTCATTGCGATTTGAAATGCCATAAAAGCATCAACGCACAATCGCAGCACAGAAATCTGTTGCATAAATTACGCAGCCAGCAACCTGGCAGAAGCGACGCCGAGCAGGCGAGCAAGCGAACGGGCAAACCACCGAGCGAGAGCGAGAAGTCAACCTTGCATTGAACCCACATATAAATCAACATGTGCCGCTGTCATGCCAAAATCAGCTTCAACTTTGCCTTCCTTTTTTTCTTTTCTGCAATTTGATACTTCTTTTTTGTCCCTTCTGTTATACGGGCGCACCGATGGCGCTGGCCGTGGCCGGGCGTGGTTACGGGTCATGCGTGAGATAAGTTGAAACGTGGTTTTAAAATGTTCTACACTCACGGCCGCCGATAGCTGCAGAGCTGATATAATGAAGCAAATAATTTGGACGCAAATATGCTGCAGATAGATAAAACTTTGCATGGACGTGATCTCGAAGCAGGTGCGTCGTCACACTGTGCGCTGCACTGTGAGAAATAGTTTGCCCACTTTGAGTTTCCTTCACAGATACCCCAGTATGGAGCGTGTTTTGTGTAGTGTGCTCAGTGTGCTCAGTGTAGTGTGCACACGTTTATAATCGCCATTGGACAACTTCGAGTATCGTCCATGACTAGCCTTGTCCTGGCAGAAAACACAACTCATTAAATCACGCACGTATGCAGCGACGATTTCGCCAGCTAAGGGCTACGACTCAGGCACAGCAAATCGCCAAACCGTTCGCTGGTCAGCTGTGCCGCGTGAATTGCGAACCGTGCATTTTAGGCGACGCTTATACCTTTTCGGATTTAGGCTTCCAAGTTGCCGGCACAGTTGCAATTTGCATCTCGAGTGCTCAATGCCACTTGGAATGTTGCGGCAGGCACGTACGCACAAGTGCTTCCGGCTGCCTATGAATTGATGTGCATTATGCCAAATGTCAAATGCAAAGTTCTGATGCGTGTACAACACAGAAGTTGTTGTTGTTCTTGTTTTTGTTGTTGTCAGCGTTGGTTTTGTCAGCTTTTTTGCATCTGCATGTGATTTAATGTTAAAGCACAAACCAAAAATTGCCATGCGAAATCAGCCATTATAGATATGCAATCGCACATGCACAACTGCAAGGATAGCTATTACAGCAAGGATTGCAGGGGTAGCCAGGGTTGCAGGGGCTGTCTGCGTGCATGTGGCATGCAATGTTGACAACATGTTAGTTGTGTCATGAGTCCTTATATTTGTGTGCTTGTGGTGTGAATGGTATGTGTGTATGTGTGTGTGTGTGTGCGTGTGTGTGTGGGTATGGGCAGCCGCCAAGCTCGCCGCCACCGAGTCATTTGTTAACAACCGACATGCGGTTTGTTCGGCCAAATGCGCGGAAGTAGTCGGATGTGGTTACGCATACGCCATGTTGGCCATCATCAAACCGAACCGCACCGAACCCAAACTGAACCAAACCGAACTCAACTCAACTCAACTTCACTCCATTGCATAAACTAAACTAAACCAAACCAAACCGCGCCAAGCCGAGCAGAGCCAACCAAGCGCAAATTTATCTGCGCAGTGTGTGCGCCTAACTAATTTTAAACGCGACTAAAGGATGAATGGCTGAAAGGATATGCAGTAATAATGCGAAATTTATTGCGCACAAACGTGTCTCGCAGTGACTTTATGCCAGCCAACGGAACTTTCCTCATTTTGAATTGTTTTGTCGCAGTCGACTTTACTGTTAAGCCGCCGCTGCGAAGCCCAGGGAGCCGGCAATATTTCGCTTTAAATGCAATTTCGTATAAGCATATGTTGTATGTTCTGTGAAAATGTTTTGCACGTAACTAAAAGCTCCAAACAAAAGCGAAAAATGCAAAAAATAATTTAACTAAATAAAAATAAAACATTTGCGCATAGTTATCCTGCTGACAAGGCGTGTGAGTTTCGGCCCTTGCTGGTTATTTTTAGCCATTTCCCCACAAAAGTATGCAATGTAAAAGTGAAAAAATTTAAACGAAAAATGTGCAACTGACATTTGGAAGCGTGGGAGCGCACGCGGGTTGGCCGAAATAGGCGGCGATTTTATTGCATTCGTAACATTTCATTTATGAGATTTGTTTTGAGCCACTCCCTCCCCACAGGCCGTCGGGCAATGTTACAACAACAACAGTACTCGCTTTTTTATTGAAAATTTTTGAACAGATTTCGATTTAGATGTTTTTGTATTCGCACGCGCTTTTTGCGTTGTCTTTGTTGTCGTTATTCGTGCAATGAACCACAACAGCAAATGCTAAACAACACAACAAACAACATCGACAACAAAAAAAAAATAAACAAAACAATACGAAAAAACTACAAAGGATACTGCATGGTCTGCAGTGTGTGCAAATTTTTAACATTGATTTATTGTTGCGGTTAGTTTTATGCGGTCTGATCAAACTCAGCCGAATGCTTCGAATTTATTTATTGAAAAATGGACATAGACAAAACAAAAAAAAATCAAGTTTCTTTTTTCATTTTTTGTTGTTATTTATTGAAAGCATGTCAGCAATTTGAAAAAAATTCAAAGACAAGTCTGTGGAGTTTCGAAGTGATTTCTTGGAAGCTGCAGCTTTGACAGCATCAACATCGAACTACGTTGTGCTAATGAAGTGTGAATTCCATTAACGCAACAAGTAAACTAATAAAATCACTCAAAGCAGCAGCAGTAGCAGCAGCAGCATCAGTACTATCTACAACAACAACGACTACAGCAACAACGAACAGTTAAAAGCAATGACACTCAATGCGCTCAGCTCAAAAGGGGCAAAAGTTTTTAAGCTTGTTACACAATTTGCGTTCCTTTTTTTTGTTTGTTGCTGTTTTTGTGAATGGCTTTTATTTTTTTTTAATGAAAAAGTAATAAAATTAAAGCTTTTGTGGTGCTTTTTGTTGTTGCACAACTTTGATAAACTAAGCTCGGAAGCGGAAGTTCCTCCATTGAGTTTTGGGAATATTTTACACAAACAAAGCACAACAAACAAAAAATGAAATAGATGGGGCGGGATGGGAAATAAAGGAAACGATAGAAAGAAGGCATATAAAAGCCGAGCACAGAAGAGTCCGACATATAAATAAATAATTATTTAGTATGAATCATATTTAAAGCCAACAAATGACCTTCGACGGTAAAAGTTAATTAAAAATTTGTGGTCCCGCGTTTAAAGCGACGCGCAGCAAAGCGAAAAAGGCCAATTGGGAAAAGTTTGTGCGCACACATTTTATTTTTTATTTTTTTTTCGGTTTTTATCTGTCGGTGGGTGCGTGTGTGCGTATGTCCTTTGTCTTCCTTTCTGCTGTGTGTGGCTGTGTGTGTTGGGCGACGTTTAATATGAAAATGAACTGCAATTCAATTAAGTTTGAGGCCATAAATAAGACGGTGCGGGTCGCCGATGTTGAGCTGGGCCGTTTTATAGGCAAATATTTGTTAGGCTGTGCAAGTGTAGTCCTGCGAGTGTGCCTATGCCTTCGCAGCTCCACAAGCATAAGACTTTGTATCATTTTGCGGTTGCTGTCTTTGGCTTTTGCCTTTTGATTTGGCTTTTCTTTTCGGCTTTATTCTGTTTTGTTCAGGCGCATGTTGCTTGGCTTTACTTATTTTTTCTCCTTAATTTATTTTTTTTTTTTTGTTGTTTGTTTTTTTTTTTTTATGAACATAAAGTCAAAGTTTTGCAAACAGCGAAATGCAAAACTTGGTCAAAGTAATTATTTTTAATAATTGACTTGGTTTGTTTCCTTATTCTCTTTTGACAGGCGAGCGGCATAAAAATATTTTTCACTTAATTCGCTTACTTTTTATTTGAACTCTGTTTTGTTTGTTTCGCTTTCAAAGTTAGTTTTTTCCAGGGGTTTTTTTTTTTATTTTTTGTGAGGCTATTTTACTTAAACTAATTAAATTATTTATTGCTTTTAAATAATGACAACTTTTTGCAAAGCAATCCATGCGTGTTATGTCGGCATTGCCATGGTTTCATCATTTTCTCACTTTATTTGAATTTTTTGCAGTTGGCCTATATTTTGTGTAAATTGTCGCCATTTAATTGAATTAACTTTTATTTAACGCACATTTGTTTGCTTTGTCGTTTTGAGTAAAAAAAAAAAAATAAAACCGACACGCACACGGACATGCATACACACACACGCACGCACTCAAGAGTGTGCGCAAATATTAACATAAATAACAAATCGGCGGCATGCAGCGCGTGCAGACAATTTTAATTGAAAAGCAGCATCAACGCGTGCATTATATTGTCAATAAATATTGACTGCTGCTGCGTGTGCTCTGCTGGCTTAGGTACTTTTATGTTTTTTCGTGGATGCAACGTTGAGGAGTGAGTAAGCGCAGGAAGAGTGAATGAGCAAATAACAGGGAATAATCTTGAATTTATATAATCAACATGCACGCATTATAACGCATAATGACGCATATATAAACAGCAAATGACAGCGCCAACGCAAATGGACAAGATACAGCAGACACAAGCGCCATGGGCAGCAACGCTGCGTATGCGTGTTGTGAAAATCAATTAAAAGTACACATACGAACTGTATGCTGCTTCTGTCCCGTCGGCGCTCGCCGCCAATCTACATTAAGTATTTGCACAACGTAAGCATAATATTTGCTAATTTTTAGAAAATTCGATAATTAAATTCACTTACAGAGGCACACTGGCGTGCGAGCAAACCCACGCACAGGTGGATTGGATTGACGCGTGATACACTAAATACGCATATATGTCGGTGCGTAGGTGTTCGCCGGAGTGAGTGTTGCGCTGGCGTGTTTGCTTAACCTATTGGGACTTGCATCTGTTGCCGTGTTGTACTTTCGGCTCTGCGCTTAAATCATGAGTTTGCGTTTTCAATCAAAATATGCTTTTGGGTCAGTTGACAATCAACACAAAACGTTTTGATGATGACGAAATACTATCAAAACGCACACACGAAAAAAAGACAACGGAAAGCAAAATACACAACCCTTAATGGACGGAAAGTAAATATAGAGACTAAATAAACACATCGCTCTTGTTGCATTTTAGAACATCAAAATTGTTTACACATATGCAAAGTGCTAGGAAAGGCCATAATAATATATGAGCACAATTTCAAGCCACTGTATCTTATATGCCAACTGATATTGCTTACTTCTCATGCATAGATATAGTTAATCAGTTTCTAGAACGTGCATACATGTAGTAGAGTAAAATCAGATAGAACTTAATAAAAATGAACAAGAAGTATTTAACTTCTCTTGAAATTGTTAGCAAATTATTCTCTAAAAAAATTACATACTGAGCGAGCAACGTTAAATTATCTTAGTCTGTTAGTGATATGCAGTCAGATGGAATATTTTTGCAAACAAAAATGCCAGAATAATTTTCATATACTCTTCGGTGTCATTTTCATTTCTTGCCTTGACCTTTAGTTCGAAAGTTTCCGACCTTCGTCTGTTTACGGTGAATCAAATGATATGCAGCTAAAAATTTAAACTTTGCCCAGCATTTGCTTTTCTGGCCATCTTGTTGTCCATTTTCGTCACATCCACACCCCTCCCGCGATCTTTGCCTGGTATCGTAATGTTTCAGCACTCTACAATTTCTGCAGGAATGCACGAAATTTAAATATTATTTCTCAGCAGTTAGAAATGAATCGCTGCAGCGAGCAGCAGCAGTCAGGCGTTTATTAAACTCAAAAACTTTTGCACGAAAAACACAGGCAATCAAAGTGCACACAACTTTCCATGCGAAAACACGCACAGACAATGCACAGAGAAGCCAACAGAGAGCACAATGCGCATACGCCATGTATGTTTTCCTTTGAATGCAAACAAACAATTGTCGGAACAAAGTCTGACTATCAACCACTTGGCAAGGCAAAGTCGCAGAAAGAAAAGCCAAAAACCAAAGAAGTGAAAAGAAAACACAAACAGCAAACGACAAAATGAAAAAGAATGAAAAACCGAACTTGAAGATCGCATAAAGTGTCTGACTGTGTGCATGTGCATGTGCGTGTGTGTGTGAGTGTGTGCGTATGTGTCGGAACTAGTGCCAGTCACACTTGAAGCTGCACACTATGCGACCGCGCCGCGTTCACACTTTTGCAGCAGTTTTTCCGACAAAAGTCAAACTTAAAATCTGAAACCCAAAGTCGACTCGAGTCGAGTCGAGTCGAACCGAAACGAGGAATGTGGCAAGAAAATTTTTGCAAGCAAAACAAATGAAAATGAACTTATGCAGTTATCTTGACAGGCGAGGAGTGTAAGCAGGCGACATGCTCATGCACATAGCTATGAACACGGACAGGGCGGTGGGGCAGGGCACTGGCAGAGGGGTGACGCAGACGCTGGCATTGCTGTTGCGCTTGCAATATTTTTAGTGACATTTATATCTTTTAAGTTAGACGTCATGTCTTGTGATGCTTTTTTGCTGCTCGCTTTCGTTTTTTTTTTTTTTTTTGGTTTTTCTATTTTTTCTTGGCATTTTAGTTTTTAGTTTTTGGGTTTTTCGTTTTATTTGTTTGTGCAATTTATGCAAGTCCTGGCGTCGCACACTTTGTGGCAGATCGCTATCAAAATGAGTTGTAGACGCTATGACAATGACAATTTTCGTGCCACTTGGCGGTCGAATTGTGTTCACTTGGTGTGTCTTGCAGCACTCCGCCGAGCAGTTGAAGTTGCCAAAATGCTTTAAGCAGCGGCAAGTGGCCGCATCTGCCTGCATGCGAAATAAATCAGCACAACACTTGACAGACGCACTGAGTCACTAATTTAATTTACATTTTTAATTTGCTTTTATTTTTTCCCATCTTCTTCTTTATTTTCTATGCTTACATTTCTTCACATTTCTTGGGTCTTTACGCTGCGCAATGAATTCACTTATGGCACCACGGCAAGGTTCCGCCTGCTGGCTGTTCTTTTTTAGCTGCTGTCGGTTGGCGACTGGCGGCTGGCTTACTTCGCTGCAGAGTCAGTCTGACAGTCAGTCAGTTACTTTGCAGCTTTCTTGGACGCATACATTTGGCTCATGTTGCTGCTGGATTCTCGCATGCGAATGAGATCGCCTGCGTTACTGGCAGCTTTGCACACCGCGTACACGTTACGCGTTCACGTCAAGTGAATAAGTAATGAATTTGAAAGTTTTGCAAGAATTTCAAATTAAAAACAATAACAAGAAGAAGGCGTTGCAATGCGCGAAATGAGGCAGGCGCGCAACAAATTACAAAAAGAAAAGCTAAGCAGAAAAAAGGCAGAGAAAACGCGAGGAAAAATTAAATGAAAAGCTCTTAAAATCAAAAACATGAAACAGGTGTTTGAATTTTGCGCGCTGATGAATGCCAAATAAGCAAATGACTAATTAAAAAACTCTGCACACCAACGAACTCCAAGAGCGAGCGAGAGCAAGTAAACAAATGCAGGAACCAGCGAAGCAGGCGAACACCAAGTGGGCGGCGTCGAAAGTTTAGTTGCGTAGTTGGGCCATTGGATGTTGCGGCAAGGTTGGTTCAGTTTATAATAAGTTTTCGTTTCATTTGCCGGCGCTTTGCATTTGCTGTGCGAAAATGTTTTCTCATTGGGCGCACATAAATTATGTAAGCGAAATTCCGCATATCATCGCGTTGTGTTTAATTTATGGCCCATGCCGACTTCAATTGCGTGCGTTCTGTTCCTGCCAAGGACTTTGCCATACAGGCCAACCGAAGCACTGCACGACTGTGCGAGACTGTGTGCGAAATGAGCAACTTACCATTGCCAGGTGCTTCACTGTAGGTTCCGTTTTGCTTGGTTTTGCTTGGGGTCGGCTTGCAAAAGTGAATTTATGCATATGCAAATCAAGGAAAAACGAGTCGACTTTTGACCAAGTTGCAGTCGCCTGCATTGTCCTGGCTGCGATCTAAGTCGGCTTTTTTCCTCATGTACTGCATGGCAGCTTACGTTGGCTTACGAAAGTTGTTTGCACAAAGGCTCAAAAGCAGGACCTGCATGTGCTCGTGTGGCACTGCAACACTCTGATATCCTTTCAACACTCATACGTAGTGTCGTACACATTTTACATTCAACTTTTTGATTTTTCTACTTTTGTTCTCTTCTGGTTTTTTTTTTTTTTTTGTATTTTTTTTTGTCTGTGATAGTTGCCAAGTTTGCAAGTTTTTGGTTTACGCATGTTTCTCCATATACAACAATTATGGCAAGAAAACTGCAATTTTGAATATTAGCATAGCATAGCATACTTTTGGGCATTTAACCTTTGACATGAGACACAACTGGGCTTGTGAGCATTTTAAATTTTGTGTCATTCGTTGGACTTTATCACGCATTAGTAGACAAATTGCCCAGCAACGTCCAGCAGTCAGTTTGTAGCCCACGCACTGCATAAGTCTGCATTGCATGGCAGAGGCAGCCAACTCTGTGCGCCGAAAATAGCACATCCAATCCAACCCAACCCTTTTGGGATTAAAATTTTTCAGACTCCTACAACCTTTTCGGAATTTTCTTTATTTTTTATTTTTTTGTCTTGTCGCTTCTAATAATAAAAATAACTTTGTTAGCAGCAAAACTTATTTAAAAAGTCAAAGATTCAAATTTTTCTTCTCTTCACGAGGCATTTGAGACGTCCACCCCCTTCTTTTCGTGCTGTAACACGAAAAAACAGCAAAGGTCGGTGAAATAAAAAAAGAAGAGCAAGCAAAATCAAGTGATGCCTAAAATTACATTTGCGCGTAACTCGTTTACTTACGACGCTAAGGCCTCGAGTCGCCAAAGGGAGCCAATAAAACAAGCCCCAAAAGTTGGCTGCGCCACCCGACTCCATGTCAAATGACAATGTCAGGCAATGACAGCCGTTTGATGGTCATTTGTGTGTCTTCCAACAAAAATAAGAAGAAGAAAAACGAGCAAATGTTTGTAATACATTAAAATGTATTTTATTTTATTTAATTTCATTTTATTACTCGGTCAATTCCTTTTAATTAAAAACATGCACAGAAAGTCTGCGGTGCACAGGCGCCGCAGCACACAAATGTATCTGGAATCGTATAAACGTCAACGTCTGCCTCACATATCCGTGACATTAAAATGTTAATGAAGCCGCATTAACATATGATAGTCATAAAGTGGCATTAGCCAAATACGAATATAACGTGTCAACTTTGACCGCTGACGTGGCAGCGTTCTCTGCGTCCTGTGCGTCGCTGCTGATTCTCCTGCTGACCGCATTCATTGTCAAAACGCACACATTAGCTTTACTTTATGTTGCATAATCCTCCGCACAGACGGACGCAGTCCGACGCGCGAACAGCGAAGCAAGCGAGCGAAATAAAGCTTCATACGCAGTGCTGCAGGATATTACCTTTGTCAACGGAATTAACATAACTGTCGGCATTAGGCTGCTGCTGTTCATTCTCCAGATGCCTACACCCCTCAGCAGTCAGCATGCAGCCCACATGGCAGACAGACAGACAGTTAAACGAACGAACAAACGGACAGGTGAGTATTTGGGAAGTCAGCTAGCAAAGGTGAACATGGTATGTGAGTGTGTGTGTGTGTGTGCGTGTGTGTCATGTGCTAATGCTGCCGCAAACCCCGCAAAGCAGTTAAAGTTCGTGCTGAAAGGTGCAGCAGCAGCACACGCAGTCAAGCCGACAACCTGCCGGCAGTTCAGCTCAATTCGGCTTAGCGCAGTTTCTGCTTCTGCTTTTGCTTTTCCCTCAGCTTCAGCATCGGCTTAGTTTAGTGCAGAAGTTCGCTGTCAACGCGGCTTTAGCCAACAGCCAACAGCCAGCAGCGCGGCGGTATCAACTTAATTTCGTTTTTAGTTGGATAGACTCGCAGTAAAATGCCGACAAAGCTGCGCTAACATAAATATGCATATAAAATACTCTGGATTCGTTTTTCTCTGTTTTTTTTTTTTTTATTTATTTTTTCTGTTTGTTTGAGGTTTTTCTTTTTGCCGCTGCCTGCTGCGTGCGTTGCTGTTCGCCATATTTGCTTGCATTTACATTTTATGCATGAAAATGGCAGAAACTTTTGTTTTGCTAATAAGTTACGCAAACTGCATTTTGTTTGCCTTTCTTTGCGCCATAATATATGTATATGTGTGTATAAACAAAAGGAACTTTATGCGCTGCAAAGCAGGCCGGGCATAAAAAATTGAAATTTGCACATTGAAACAAAGAAGCAATTTAACAGAAAGCAAATAGAAACCTTACAAAAGTAAATAGTGCCAATGCGCAGTTGTCGGGCGCCAACCTGCCGCCGACGTTGCCTGGCTGGCGACTTGCTGCTGTGGCTTGTATGCCACCTCTCAATAAAAATGCATATGAATACACTAAGTAGTGTGTGAGCATGTGCTTGCGTAATTCCTGCTCCTTTTCATTCCACCAACAAAGATGCCAGCCTTGCCTGGCTGGAAAAGGTTGCACACAACTCGTAGTATTTTTGGTATAAGCATCGTCCTGCACGCTACTGTATGTCCGTCTGCATTATGCATCTTGATATTTCTATGCATTCATTAGTTTGCAAGTAATTTCGACTTGTGTTTGTCTTAGCCTGAACCTTTTGTTTTGACGCGTTTGCCAAGGCAGCAGATAATGCAAAGTAGGCCATGCACCATATGGAGCCAGTGCATGACGGCGCCCGGTACTATAACGAAGTGCCCGCAGCAAGGGACAGCTGCCACAGCTTATCAGCTAATGCATGTGTCACGTTTCTTGTGCTCAATGCCGAAAACAACTAACAACAGACAACAGACTCCTGCCATATTCTTTTACATAGAAGTGCATGGCACTATTATTAAGGCAGCCACAACATAAGGCTTCGAGAAACAATTGCTGGAAAAAGCCACAAATTTCCAACTATTGGGACTTCTGCAATACATCAGCCGGAAAATGTTGTGTACATGTTATGCTGGGACAATGGCAACGCTGTTGCCCCGCTATGGAGAAAACTCCTTTTGCAGTTAACTGCGAACACGTAGCAAATGCTTTTATGTGCATTTTAGTTTCTCAATTTTTATTTTTTGGTACCGTGCTGACTAGAAACAATTCGATAATATTTTCGTTGACTGTTGAGCCTTAAAATTTCATACAAAAAGCATAAATATTTACCCATAAAAATTTTGCATCCGGTTTGTACGGTTTACTGTGCAGTCACTGAGGTGTGTGTATGTGTGTGTGTGTGGGTGCGAGGTGAATGGAGGGATATGGAACGAATAAAGTGCCGAGTGCATTTTGTTGTGGCAAGTTGTTCTCTTGTTACAAAAGCAAATGGCAAAATGGCAAATATGTGAAAATATTAAAAATTAAATAAAAAGTATTTTATGCACTCATTCGTGCAGCCAATTTAAAGGGTGTTGAAATTACAAGTCTGCAGCTGCTTCTACTTTAGTGAATTGAAGTCTTGAAAGCTTATCTTAGTACTAATCTAAAATGTATGCCAACTTTCGTATCTGGGGTTGGCTAGGATTAATAATAGACTTAGATTTGAAGTCAGGAATATTCGAAATTGAATTGAAGCTGAGTCACCCTGTAAGTTGATTCGGTTGTAGCACGGATACGCTTAAAATACAAAACATGCAAATTTATAAATATAAAAATATGCCAATATCTCGCATGGCATCGCATAGCCCCGCAACGCTTCGCATAACGAACGCATCAACATGCAACAAAGCAAGCGGCTTACGGCAAACAGCCAGCGATCGACTGAGCAGTGAACAGTGAGCAGTGAGCAGTGAGTCAGTCGGACGCAGCTGTCAATAAGTGCGCCATAGACATTAAAAAATCAAGCATTGAAAACGTGCGCCTGCGAGCGTGCGGGTATGCCATCCGTGAGTATGTGTGTGTGCGAGTGTAAGCGTTTCAAGGCTTGCACATGGTTACCGTAAAAATGTATATTGTTTAATATTTTTTTTGTTTTTTCTTTTTTATGCGTTATGCATTAAAACTGAAATATGCAAGTGCGCACCTGCTGGCATAATTTTTTTTTATTTTGTTCTCATTTTTGTGATTCTTATTTCAACGCTTGTGCACATAAATTGACTTTTATATATGCATATTTTGCATTTGTGTCTGTATGTATATAAGTGTGTGCAAACATCGACAGTAAATAGTGAAGTTTTTTAAGCTAATATGTTAACCTCCGCTCAGTGCATTGATTGACTGTGAGTGCGCCCCGCCGTGATTTTTATTCAATTTCCCACTTGCCGCGGCGCCATTGTTGTTCAATGATTATTTATAGGTTAATTATTTACCTTTCACTGATATACGGTATTTGATTTATTGACCCTTGCTTTCAATGGCTGCTTATCAATGGGAAGTTGGCATGGGTTTGGGAATCTTTATCCAAATAATTTAATGCTATTTAATTTAAGTTGTTTTCAGCTTGTTTTATTGAAAGTTGCTAGATCAAGGGGGAAGAAGCTAAAGAAATATTCAACATGCGAGTAACTTCGTTTGCATATAAGTACTTGGCTGCACTCATCGAAACTATGTTGGACAAAACTTTGGCAAAGTGTGCAAAATCTACATAAGCTGCGAAAGGTTTCACTTCGAAACTAATTTCGGTAATTTAAGCCAACTTTTTAGTTGCAAGGTTTACTGCGTCAGTGCAAGCCAAGGACTTCGTGCAGACTGCTCTGCTGCTTCTTATAATGTTTTTAATACAGAATTTTCTAATTGCGTCAGCTACACTTAGCCTGGAACAAAAATAAAAACTTCTTATGTGCTCATTACGGCAAACTCAAAAAGCAAACACTCCAAAAAACGCATTGTCAAGGAATTAGAGATTCATTACTAAATTCACTTCCGCTTATATTGGCCAAACTTTGTTATAAACTTTATTACATGAATGTATCCTCTTTTAACAAATGGATATATTAAAGTTAATGCTACAGAGTCCTATGACACCGCATTAGAAAAGGTAAGAACGAGAAAATAGTAGGATTTGCAAGACGGAAGGCGATCAACTGGACACATTTTAGCAGCAGCAAATCCCAGAAGACGATTGGGAATGAACGCACGAGCGAATAAATAAAATTAACAAACAAACTAATAAAATAATAATTAAATGTGTCAAAGTTTCCAAAAAGTAATTAATTATTATTAGACAGGCCAACTTAACCACCAACAGCGACAACAGACACAAGCAGCAAATGCGCCAACGGAGACGCCAACGCCAGCGCCAAAGAGGAAGCTCGAGCATAAGGAGCGCAACTGCTGGGAGCAGATGAAGCTGAAACTGAAGCTGAAGATGAAGAATAAGAAGCGGTAAAGTTTTTCGGGCACGCGCTAAATAAATAATAAGCATAAGCGCGTGTGCGATGAGAAGTGTGAATGGTGTGTGTGTGTGTGTGTGTTGTGTGTGTGTGAGTGTGTTGTGTGTGTGTGTGTTTGTATATGTGAAATGTGGTGTTATGCATGAATGCTACCTTTGGCCCTAAGACTTTAGAGCGGAGATTTTACAGTCATTGCTTACGCAGGATATCGGTCCTTGTGGCCTCGCAGCAAATGTAAAAGAAAATCTTTCGGTTTTCACCTAACCACACACATACATTGACCGCAATCAATCAGTTGAGTTAGTTACTTTAGCTTTACCTGGCATAGCATATTTTAAAATAATAAATCATAAAATTTCGCAAACGGCGACGCCGGCAACCGAGCAATGTAAGCAGCCTCTTCGAGCAGCTCTGGTGTGTGTTCCAGGGCGGTGTGCGGCGCATATTGTATTGGCGGCGTTGACAATAAAGCACACCTGTGTCGCAGCCGCTATGAGCAGAACGGGTAACCGACGGCGTATGGCGGATGGCGGAGGGTGTGCCAGCGCGGGGCGGCATGGGTGCGTCGGGCGCAACGTGACACGCACAGCGTGTTTTGCTACGTGAGCAATGCTGCAAACTATTTGGCAAAATTTATTAGAAATGTTTGCGTGCGACAAAAGGCGAGTAAGTGGGTACATGGCACAACTCAAAGCGTCTGTATAAACACTCACATAAAAGCTTCGAGGCAGCAGCACACGTTAACTCGCACGCAGGACGAAGTGTTGCGCAAGTGTGCGGCAAATGAGTTTAATCACCAGCGCCTCTGCAAGACGCGAGGAGCGCCCACCCAGGCACAAACGAAGCTTAGAGCAAGCGAAGAAAAAGAGGAGTGTGTGAGAGTGTTTGTGTGAATGTGCGTGTATGTGTGAGTGTGTGTACGTTGGAGTGACAGCAAGTGACATGCTTCGAGTAATTTACAAACATTTGACATGGTTTTTGGGCATGCTTATGTAACTATGACTTCAAGTGTTATTTAAACTTATACTCTGAAGCTGCAGCTAAATGTTGCAGCATGCACACACACACACAGTCACACTTTGCTGTGTGCTTGCTGCAGTCAACTTATGCACGCCACATCGTAGCAACAACATCACTGCCGTATATGCCATATATTTTCCAGCCAACAACAAACGATTCACTTTATTTAATGACCCTACAACGGCCGGAGGAGAAGTCTGTTGGCAAACTTGCAAATCACAACTTTGGCATGTTTTGGCGAGCTCCTACTGATAACCGTCAGCTCCCTGCAGGCTGGATCATCTTCATCAATGTTTTTTAACAATCGGGTTTGCATTACATGTACAACTGCTTCATCCAAAGCAACAAAATGTCGCTTACTTTAGAAAATTTCTCATAACATCTCCCATTTTAGCATGGTGAGATCAACTCATCCTAGCCTTCCTTCTCAAGCCTTGCCAGTTAATCCTGTGGCTCCATCTAACTAACTATTAACGTAGTGACCCGGCCCATTGTTGACGTGACCTTCTGGGTAATGAGTACCTATGTAACATTTAATTAGTCGGTTTTTGTGTAATCGAATCCGACATTGCGGCAAAGCACTAAAAATCAAGGCAATGAGTTTTCTTGCGCCTTCTTAGTTCCCCATTTAAAGGGGCGCGGGTTTGTCCGACTTATTCAAGCCGTGTGCGTGAATTGTCCCACTTTGTTTGGTCCTGAGGTTTTGAGTTCAGTTTCGCTTTCAGGTCGGCTTTCGATACGCACTCAAAGTGGCATACAGACGCAGTTGAGTGTGTAAAATGATGCTCAGGCAATGGCGCC
This sequence comes from Stegana nigrithorax, assembly GCA_037044495.1. Taxonomy (NCBI): domain Eukaryota; kingdom Metazoa; phylum Arthropoda; class Insecta; order Diptera; family Drosophilidae; genus Stegana; species Stegana nigrithorax. The sequence goes on from JBAMBQ010003584.1 coordinate 138,044, forward strand.
AGGCACTTTGCTAAAGTAAAAGTACAAACAAAAATCTCGTATTTTTGTTTTTTCACTCTCTGCAGGCTTTGAAACGTTCTCCTATTACGCATTTCAGATTCCTCCTGCTCGAGTATGCCCGACGAATGTTGACGAAAAATTAAATTTCGTAAAGTATTATGGCTATGCCGAAAGTCAGCTATCGATTACAGTATGGAGCACTGCGCTCACCTACTCAGTGCCACCTAGCAACTGTGCGTGGCGACGGGGCGACAGGGCGCGGGTGCGGCGTGAAGAGTGTAAAGTGAAAGCATAAAAAATGTCAGATAAGAGGGGAGGAAAGAAAACTTTACTAATACAATAATAAAAAGTTACGTGCATTGTTGCAAAAGTAAAAAACGGGCAGCGAAACTTTCGCCAGTCACTGCTGACAAGTTTTGCTACTCTGCTACTGCGTTTGCGATTTTTGCCGAAGTTTTTCCTTTTCTCGCTGCTTCGCCACCTCGCACAAAAGTTTCTTTGCGAAAGTGGAAAGCATACCTTCAAGGCATTGCTTCACTGCAGCAAATCCTAAGAATCGCAGGCTCAGTCGCTTCCCCTTTCAGACGCTGCCCCTTGCCGCCGCCCACTTGCTGCTCCTAGGCTGCTCCACTGCAATGCACCTCAGCCGTGCGCGAGTTTTGAGTGGTTTAAAGTTGCATCGCGTCGCAGTTTGGTGCCAAGGCTGACTTGTGTTGCATCGCTGGCGCAGCTTTGGCTTGGCTTCGGCTTCAGCTTCTGTTTCGCTTTCGCGACTGTTGTTGCCGTCGTTGGTGTTGGCGTTGGCGTTGCATGTTGACGTTGGCGTGCCGCATTTGCCCAACTGGCAACACCAAGTGTCAACTTGCGCGCAAAGTACGCATAAAACTTTAAAGCCGCGACGCTGATTAGATTTATCAAACATCAACTTAATGCCAGCAGTCAACCGAAAGACGAATCCACCCTAGCCACCAAAACATCTACACATCCCCCATACTCACATGCATATGCCTTATAAAGCTTATGACGCAAACATGACACGCGCAATAATTAGTTAAGGAAAATATAAGCCATGCATATGACAATAAAACAAAATAGAAATAAAAAAGGGAAAAACAAATAAACTTGCTGCCATTGTTTGTTGCATATGCTTTTGAAATTGATGGGCAACATGCAAATGGCAGCATATCAGTAGCAGACTGACAATTGCCTGCATATCATTTACAAATGCTCTTATTTGCCCTGTTGTTGTTGTCAACGTTGTTGCTGTTGTCGTTGCTGCATATTGTGTACAATTTATTAAAAATTGGCATCGAATGACAGCTCACAGCAACTAATAACTCAACTAGCAAATTACGTCAATGGAGTATAAAAAGACTGCAGCCAAAGCAACAACAAACAGCTAAAACAATTGCAAAAACATGTTCATGCTAATGGGGTGGATTGTGTTACGCAAAGATGTTGTTTGTTGTTTGCCAGTGGCTTAGTGCCTTTGATGAAGGTGAACGTTTCTGGGTTTTTCCAGTGGATCCAATGCACGAGACCCATAACTTCTTGGGGCACATTTCATGTGTATTTATAGTCATAACGGGCCAACTCTCAAAATTCCAAAGATGGATGCAATTTTCGAAATAGTTTAGCTATTGAAAATTGTGGCATCATCAGATATTGGCCTTGTATTCTAAGCAATTTCTCAACCCTTCTGAAAGGGATTTTCGACGGCGTATCTGGACTTTGTGTTTGTTCAATTGCATCCTGCGATGATAACGAACGCATTACAGCACAGCATAGCCAAGCCATATCACTGACAAGCTTTGTTGGCTGCCGTGTTGCATGGCTGCCATATAGACGCCGCATTGTTGTTGCAGCCTTCAGCATTTTCTGCGAATATGAATAAGTCATATCCAATAACTTGTTACTTCATTGATGAAAAATGACATTACGTAATGCAAAGTAGTTTGGCATACACACATCGGCATCAACCTACACTGAGTCTGCCAGTCTCTGCGACTGCCCGCCTGCCCACCTGCCCACCTTCCCGCCTGTCAGTGAGCCAAGAGAATGTCATTTAAAATGACAGATGAACAACTCAGGCGAAAAATAGCTAGCGATAAGCGAATTCCTTATCAGCAACAAAATGAACAGCAAGCAGCCAAAGTGCTAGCAGCAACAACTGCAATAATAACAACAACAACAACAACCACAACATAAACAACAGCAAAAGAAATAGCAACAATAATATAAGCACCGTAATGATGGCGCATACTTTATTTTACAATCTTATATACGAATAGCAAAATATCACGTGTCCAAATCATAAATGAGCAATAAATAACACATTGGGTCATAAAGCCAAACACACACACACACACTCTCGCACTCACACACGCACACACACACACGACACATCTGTGGGGCATATGTACAAACGCACTCGCACATTCGGGCAAATGTAAGTGCGAGGCCGTGCCTGGCGTGCTTTTCTGCGCTGCTACGTGTCCGTTCGACTAATGGCATGGGGCTGAGCAAAGCGGAGCAGTGCAGAGGAGAGCAGGGCAGGCTGGGGCAGGGTTGGGTCGTCGGCATGAGGTAACATGTGAATCGGTTTGTTTGTTTGTTGCCTGCTCGTTGATAAAATTTAATCATATTATTATTTTCCTTTACGGTCTGTTACCCACACGCCAACCTTGCACTCGTGCACGAGAAACGGCCAAATATCCAATTTGAAAATTAATGCCTTTAGGATATTATTCATAAAACTCGTAAAATGTTGTTTAAAAATGTACGAGTGTGCGCGGTGGATGTGTGCAAGTAGCAGCAACAGCAGCCATAGGAGCAGCAGCCGCAGCTAGGTACGAAGCATAGTAAACAAGCGCAGCAGCAGCGCATAGCAGAAGCACGAAAGCACGCAAGGACGCCAGGCTGCCAGGACGAGAATGCCATGAGCGCCGCTGACTGGCCTGGCTTGCTGGCAGTAATGGTGGCCATGCAAAGGCTGCTACTTGAATGGCCGGTGCCGACGGTTCGCCTATGACGATGTGTAGCCGCATGAAGTCCTGCACACATGTGTGCGCTCTTCCCTCGGTCGTTTGTGCGGTAATTGCCTTGCGGTATTTTTGCAGCGCTGATGCGTCTTTTACATTTTTTTTTTATTTTGTTTTTTTTTTTTTTTCGACCACTGTTTGCTTGCTTGCTTGCTTGGTATTTTTTCTTCTTCCTTTTTTTTTTTTTTTTTGGCTCAGTTTGCTTTGTGCTTATTGGGCGTCCAGTTTTTGGTCGCCGACTGGCAAAGGAAACGGCAAAGGCAAATGCGAGGGCAAGGGCGACGGCATGGGCAAGGACGCAAAGGCGCAAAGACGCAAAGACGCAGTCGCAGATACTTTCACGAGCACAAACTTTATTGTGCGCTATAAATTATGGTGTATAAATGAAATAAGTGAAGTATGCCGGAAATGCTGTAATTCAATTTAAACTTTTCTGCTCTACGCTACTCAGCTACGTAATACAAATGAAATGTTTGCCATGCCACAAATGCCGGACAGCCCGAGGCGAGAGCGACAGCGAGAGTGACAGTGAGAGTGAGAGTGAAAGGCTTGCAGCAGCGGCCATTGGCAGTCGGGCAGCAGGGCACTGGCGATGGCGATGGCGATGGCGATGATGATGACGATGGTGATGGGGAAGGCGTTCAAGTGTGCAAAGGCAAAGGTTCGAAAGTTTTGACAAGAAATTTGCAGCCGAAAAATGTGTGCGCGTGCGAAGCAGGCGAGGTACAAAGTGTTCGTGGTTTGGCAGCAAAGCCGCCAGAATCGTTAAAGTTGTAAAGTTGTGTGAGCGCGCGCGCATTGCTTGTGTAATAAAATTTGAAGGAAATGTTGGCGGAAGTGACACTAAAAGCCAAGCCAGCCCACGCGACTAAGCGGCTAAAGTCAAAAGCCAGAGACGCCAACATACGCCGACATACGCGCAACTAAGCCCACGTGGCGTATGAATAATGCGCAGAATATTCTTAGCAGGCTTTCTCCGGCGACACCCAATGGAGGCGACGCGGATCTGCGCGGCAAAGTGCCGAATTTATGCGTTGGCAGGCATTGCGTCCACAAATAAAAATATTATTCAAATAAGTAAGAATAACCTGTCAGCGTGGATGCCTCAGCGGAAGCGCACAGACCGTTACAGTGAAGCATCGCACACTTGTGCCCCTTGGCGGCTTATTAGTGTGCAAAAGAAATGGCACGGCGCCCACTGCGTGCAAAAATCGCTACCTTACCATAAATAACTCAAATTAAGCCTTTGCCATTGCCATTTGCCTGCGCTACACGCAATGAGCGTGTGTGTGAGAGTGTGCATGCGTGTCTCTTCTTCATGATCGTCGTTTGTTCGTTTACTCGTTTGCTTTAAATTCTCGGAACGCAACATTTTAATGAGCACATTGCCACCTACTAAGTAAATGCCATTTATTCCGAGTCATCAATTTATCGCCCTTGCCTGTGCCTGTGGCTGTGCATGTGTGTTTGCCTGCGCCATAACTGGCGTCGTCAGTATGGCCATGGCGACAGCAGGAGCAGCAAGAGCAGCCGGAGCGAGAGCAGGAACAGCCGCAGTGTGAGTTAGTCAGTTAAGCTTAGCTGTTAAGCGATTTGCTGCCGCTGCTCGCATCCTGCGAGACACGAATTATTTATTTCTGTCGCGTGTCAGGCGGCAGCACATTGTCACAATGTCAAGCGTGTGGGCACACGTGGGCTGCTCTGGCGCATGTAAGCTCTTCATGTTCATGTTTTTCGCTAACCCTTTGGCATGTGGGCTAAGCTTAAGCTCATGTGGATATTGGCAGGCGATGAAAAAAAAAAGAGCAAACCAAAAATAAAAACTGTTGATGTAGGGGCTGCCTCATGCATCAAGCCACATGCCACATGCAGCAAGGCATAAGTCAACAGACCAGAAGCATACTTTAACAATTTATAAAAATAATTGTATAAATTTTTACATGCCGTCAAATGAAAATAATTTCCATTGCTGCTGGCATAATTGATAAATTTTTAATTTCGTATTGACATAAAATGTTAATTCGCAAAATGTTTTAATTCCAAATTCTTTTTTCTGTCTGCTTTGTTGTTGTTTGGCAAATTGTTTGAAAATTGTTAGTCAAATATTTGCTAAACCAAATACTAAATAAATTGTTTTAAAATTTATTAACGCAGAAATCGCTGCCAGCTGCTGTAGTTTAACGTAAAAGCCAAGCAAAAAACTAACAAAAGCAGCAAAATAAAACCAAAAAAAAAAAAAAAGAAAACGAGGGCAAATAGAAAATGTGGCGTAAATAAATTAATTTGCAATAAAAACTAATTACTTGGATTATTAATAAATATTGTATAAAATATTGTTTTAATGCAATTACATGTTGGCAAATTATGCGCATTTGTTTTCGATGGATGTGGACATTGACATGGACATGGACATGCGCATGCATAGCGCAGCAGCAGTTGTGATAAACTGACATTATTCCGTGAACTCATTGGACACAAGGACCGCTTGTCGACATCCACAACAACAACAACAATAGCAAGACACGAACGTGCAGCATAACAATAATAACAAACAATTTTCACAATAAACCGTTAAACTAAAACAAGTAAAATCAATTCTCGCTGCGAGTCACTCGAAACGCCGCAGCGACGGCTTCTCGTTTCGCTTTCGATTACTTCACTCGCAGTTTGGCGCACGTAGCGGCCACTTTGGTCGCATCGGACAGCAGCAGCAGCCAGAGGAGGCTGGGCAAGGCCAGCAGAGGTCAGCGGAGGCACGGCGAGTGCACATCAGCTTCGCGTGCTTCTCGTGCTTCTCGTGCTTCATTGCTTCTATTGTATCTAATTCGTGAGCCACTCGCTGCCACTGTTGTTGTTATTGTTGCAAGTGCCTGCCATTGTGGTCCACGTTGTGTGCTGTTGCATCATCGCTGAACGCTGCGCTGCACTGTCAGGTTCACCTAAGAAATACACGTCCAAGTCCACAGCACAACGTAGCCGGTTGAGTAAACTTTGCGTCGCTGCTTGTTGCTTTTTCCACTTGGCTGGCGGCGTTGAGTTATGTGTTTGTCAAACAGGTCACGTTGCAACGCAACTCAAATGACGTTCAAGTGTTTGCCGCAAACAACGTCTGCAACACACACACAAACACATACACACACACATACACCGACACTGACACAGCCCATTTGGTATGTCGCCACCGGCGGCGATTTTAAGTGGCTAGTCAAAAATTAAATCAATTTATGTGCTTTGCTTTCATTTTTTTCTTTTTTTTTGTTTTGTTTTTTCGTTTTTCGTTTTTTTTTTTTGGTTTTAATCAAAAATTTTATGTACAGCGAAATAATTTTTGTTGTAAAATTGTAAAATTAGCCAAATGAAGTCGTAAACGTGAAAACCGAAAAGCAAAATAAAAATGGTTGACATATTGGGTTAAATATTGTATACGCGCAAAAACAAAGCGACATAACAAAACAAAACCAACAGAAAGCTGAAATAAAACGAACAAAAGAAAACAACGCACAACAAGAAAAGCCGCGTGCCGCAGAAATGAACACCAAAATAAAATAATGACGACTGCCGGCTGGTGGCTGGTGGCTGATGGCTGATGGCTGGTGTGGCGCTTGTCACAAAAGCCAAGCGAGTCTATTTGAGCCGCAGCCAACACCGGCGTCGCTGACACTGACGCTGACTCCGGCGGTGACGGTGATGGTGATGGGCGACTGTGCCTGCTGCGCCTTGCTGGAGCGCGCTCCGACTTCTGTGGCGGCGGCAGCAAACAAAGTTTTTCAATTTTTGTCGCATAATGAACAGATACGCTTGGGAAATGAAATTATGAGTGTGCGTATGCGAATGCGTTGGTATATTCCTTTTTTTTATTTTCATTCCATTATGCTCGTTTTGTTTTCTGTTTTTTTCGGTGGTTATTTTTTTTCATTGCTTTTGTCAAGGTGTCATAAATGACGCGCTCGGCGTCGACTGCGACGCAGTTTGAGTCGTGCAGACCTTAACCGAGTCGAGTTTACTTGGGCTGAGTGTCTGTGCCTGCGCCTGTGTGTGTCCGTGTGCGTGTAGGTGTGCGTGCATGCACGGCAGGTGTGTGTGCGCGCACGTAAGTTAAATAAATGAGTCTCAGAACAATAGAATTCGGTGTCATGTCATGTAGAAATAAATGAATGTGCCTGCACACAGCACCATGAAAAAGAAACACACAAAAGGAAAAAATAATAAAAATGTTTAATAACTGAAAAACACAAACACAAAAAAAAAAAAAAGAAAAAAAACCAAAATAGAAAATGAGGTAGAAAAAATTTAATAGCGGCCGCACTTGGTTTATGCATGCAGTCGCAGCGAATCTAACTGCCTCCCACACCCCCTCGCGGTGTTGCGGCTGCTGTCAAGCAGGCATATGCAAAAGAATGTGCAGAGGATATCGCTTGGCTTATTATTTAACTTTTTTTGCTGCATGATATTCATGTGCCAGTTAGAACTGCGCGTCAGCAGAGCAACAGAGCGTTCATCATACGCCATGTTAGTCGCGTTGGAGAATTTATACGCCAATTTAATTAAATCGTGCAGCGCCGCTTTAAGTGCAAACGAAATAAACAAGTTTACTTGAAATTGCGAGTCCATTACTCGAACAATTTCAACTAATTTTCAAGTGACGCCCAATAAATCTTTGGCGTAAAGCGAAGCACACACACACACAGACACATACACACAAAATAGCAGACAAAAAATAAACGGTTGGGCCGAAGCTCAAGGAAGGTTTGCCCGCACCCACGTAGCTACCGGCTCGCCTTGATTTTGTTGTTGACTTGTTTGCGCTTACAAGAAGCCAGCAAAAAAAAAAAAGAGGGAAGAGAAGAAACAGAAGAGAAACGGCAATAATGAACTAGCGGCAGACGAGATGTTGGCAGTAGGCGAACGAGACGATGACACCGTCGGCGACAGTAGCTAAAAGTAGACAGGCGGTGTTGATGAAAGAGGAGACGCAGAAGCAGCCGAAGAAGAAGAATGTAATTTTGTGTAATTGAAACCATTTTCGTGTTAATTAAACTCTTTTCTCTTTGTTGGCTTAAAGTATTTTACACTTGCCATTAACGTGGAAAAGTGACAGTAATGAAAACAAAGGCAAGGCAGGATTCGACTATTTTCTTTCTTTTTTCCCCCAAGTCTTTTTTGTTATTTTGTTTTTTTTTTTTTTTGTTTTCATGGTGCTGTCTTCGTGGCTGTTTAACGTTTTCTACTTTGGGGACCAGCGCACGACTGAAGCAAATGTCCGGCCACTGCAGTGCCAAATATTTGAGCAGGGTTGCGATTACAACTCACAGACTGCCTAACTGCTGGTGTGCCATGGACATGTGTGTGTGTGTGTGTGTGTGTGTGTGTGTGTGTGAGTGAGTGAGTGTACGTCGTTCGACTGCTGCAGTCATTAAAACGAATTTCGTCTTTACTTTGTTTACATTTTTGATGTGGGTGCCATGGGTATCACGACTGCCACCGCCAAACCTTTGCCGCTCAACTTGCTGACCTGTCCTGCTGCCAAGCTGCTGATTTGCCGGCTTGCGGCAGCGCTGAAATTGTAATGAAGCCACTTTTGGGTGTTTTTCTGTGGCTCTGCGCATTAAAGAACTGATTTATACAAGTCCGAATGCCGTTTGCCTGACGTGCTGCAGCACATGGACGATGACATTAGCTTTAAATTGAAAATTAAATGCAACTATATACACGCGCTAATGCAGAAAATATATGCAATTTGCGACACGTTCGTTAAAATAATCGAAATATATTAGTGTCTGCAATGTTGTCAATTGAAATGTCGTGCATTGTTGCAGAAAACTAATTAAAATTATAGCAAATTAAATAAACGCAAAAACAAAAAAAAAAAAAAGGAAAAAAAAAATTACACAATGAAAAGCTACTTCCACCATTATTAGCCCGCTAATTTGTTTAATCTATACCCAACCTGCAACGCACAAAAAACACATCAGAAATAATCAACACACACAGAAAAAAAAAAAAAGGAAAATCACCCGATTATCAAAATAGCAAGAGGGAACCTGTGCATATTAATTAACATTTAAGTGAAACTTTTAAAATTCAATTTACGTTCATTTATGCGTGGCCAGCAGCGAGGGGCGGATGGGCAGGCGCAGCCAGACTGAGGCGGCTGCCAAAGAGGTTAATTAAAAAATTCAAATGCAGCGTCAAAGCGAAAAAGGACACAAAATATTGCCACATTATGTAAAATGCATAAATAATGCACTCTAAACGTATTTATTAGCTAATGTAGAACTTTTTGTACTTTGCAGCTTCATAATTGCATTTGCACGCATTGACTGACCCACTTTCGGCATGTTGTCATAAATATGAAGCAGCGGGGGCTGAAATCAAAATCGCTCTTGGACTAAAATATGCATTAAGAGACAACTTTTGATGCACAACTTATGCAGACTTTCATGGATCTTAGTTAAGCTATGCAAGAGTGACTATGGGAACTGCTGTGCCGAGTTGCTTACTCAAAAAAGGTTAAATGCTAAGCGAATAGATTGAATGACAAAAAAATAGTCGAACTGGACTTTGCTTGAAATCACGCTTATATAAATGAGCAGCTGCCAAAGGATTTCAGTCTGAATCCGTTAAATTGCATAACCAAAGTGAAATATTCCATGTATAAATAGTCCACGATGGGCATAGGCTGCCGCTAAACTAATGTACACGAGTAGAAGAAAAAAAGTTCATTCTTATTCGAACAAAAATGTGCACATGCAAAAATGTTCGCAGCACAAATAATGAGGTCAAGAAAGTTAAACAAAATAAAGCAAACAGCAGCAAATGAAAAGGATTCACGCGCAGGCTAACTTCCGGCATGGCAGCGGCAGAGCAAGAGGCAGAGAAAGAGGCAGCGCAGCGTCAGCAAAAATAGCAAAGCAGGAAGAGAAATGTATGAAAACATTAAATAAAACAAAAAAGCGCAAATAAAAAATATATAAAATATACAAAAAGCTAAAAGCAGTTGGACGCTAAGGAAAGAAATAAGTCAAAAAGGAAGCAAAAAGAAATGGCGTAAAGAAAATTTATGACTATTAAGCAAACTATGTGCAGTTGTTGCTTTTGTTGTAGTTGTTGTTGTCGCTGATGTTGTTTATTCTGTTGTTGCTGTTGTTGCTTTGTGTCTTTTGTTTTCTGCGCTGCTTGTGTTGATATGCAAAAACGCTAAAATATGCACAGCGCAATTGTAATTTTATGCTTGGCTTAGTTTACTGCCACACAATTTCATCGCGTACCAACGTCATTCCTCACACCGCTCGCCTCTTTGCCACTGCCACCGCCCCACCCACTCCATGCTCACACTCCCATTCCCACTTCCACTCGCAGTCGCAGTCGCACCCTGTGCGCTCATTACTTGTGCACTGCTGCCATTTGAATGCAATTCACTGCTCAAATTAAACTTCGCTGCTGCGTTTCTTCGTTGCTCGCTGGCCTGGGTTTTGCTATTTTTTCACAAATCCTACGTATATGCATAATGCACAGCAAGTATATATTTGATTTTCCTTTTTCCCCTTTTTATACAATTTTATAGAGCTGATAATGTCGGCAGCTTCTTATCAGCGGCCGCGCATCGGCTGCAAGGAATTAAAAATACATTAAAAATTCTTAATTGAAACGATGGCAGTGGTCAACTGTATCAGGTGAGTAGGGCCAGCCGGCAAATGACTCGACTCCCAGAGCAATCAACCTAATTTGTCATAAATACACTTGTTTGCTTAATGGATCACCAGTCAAACGGACAGACAGACAGACAGACAGTTGGCATACATTTGGTGTGTCAGCTCAACGGTTCATCAGCTTTGGCATGGACAGTTCACATGTGTCCTGGAGTAAGCAGCACACACACACACACACACACACACATGTGGTTTGCAGTTGCTTTTAATTGCTACTCAAACTCAGGACTTCCCGAGAGGCAAACTTATGATGGGCAGCAGCTTTCAAACAATACTTGATTTTCAGGCTTCATTTCCAAGCGTGCCCTCCCACATGCCTGCCCACGCCAAGTCACGACACTAAGCTACACTGTGTCCAATAAAAGAAGTAAAAGAAAAAAAAATTAACAGAAGAAAATCTGCAATAATTCACTTTTACACCAAAAGTACATAAGAAAATAAAGAAAAAAATATATAAAACAAGCCAAGAGCAAAAATTTGATTGCCGCAACGCTGTGGCATAGCAATCGGACTATCTCGGCTGCCTATTGGCGTGTTTGACCTCATGGGCATTTAAATTTTTAACAAGCCATAAATTATGCTTTATCAGCGATAAAAAGCAAATACAGTTGTAGTAGTTAAAAGCCGAAACAACAAGCCAACAACTGAGCAACAGCAAAAACAACAACAACAGCAACAACAACGATCAAGCCTAATACGAAATACATAAAAATGCCGTGTGTAAATGAATAATGCAAAGTGTCCTGCGTGTATACTGGCACTCTCACTTACTCACTTACAGTTGCCTACATGCAACGCCTACCTCCCACCAGCCATCAGCCACCACCCACCAGCCACCGTCTCCTACTCACACAGCACGCAGCACCATAGCACACAGCACAGAGGACACAGCACTCTCAACGTGTGGCCTGCGTGGCCTAGGCCTCAGTTCTTAAGCCGAAATGCGTAACGCACGCAAAAGATTACATAGATTCAAAGTACAAACATATCCTTCTGCCTTCGTCCTTTGTCCTTCGGCTGGCACGGCCGCTGCTCGTTCGCCGCTTCATTCGTTCGTTCGTCTGTTGGTTCGCTCGTTCGCTCGTTCGTTTGCAGGACATGTACAAATATTTAACATTGGCATATTTTCACAAACAAGCCTGTCGAGCTGAGCTGAGCAGAGCCAAGCTTATGCATGTTTTATCTGGCCCACGTGGAATTTGCGTGCGTTTAAACGTTCTTGATAAGAATGCGCACTTTATGTGCTTCTGTCCTTTGCCTCCACCTACGCACACTTGCTCCCCCCTCTGGCCGCACTGCGCTGGCTTCATGTCCTTTTTCCGATAAAAGACATGCCGCTGGTTAAATGTGCTGCTGCCTCCTGCTGCTTCCCGCTTTAAATATTTGCCAACATCTTCTGCCCCTTTCGCTGCGTCGCTGCGTTGCCGGGTCTTAGTTGACTGAAATGTTAAATAAATGCGACGCTCCGTCAGTGTTGCCACACAGCCAATAAAGTTCGAGGCGCAAAGCATTCTTATTGATTAAAGTTGTTGGCGCACAGCCTTTCGCGTATGAGAGTATGCATGTTTGTGTTTGTATGTGTGTGTGTGTGTGTGTGTGGGTGGGTGTGTGCGTGTGTGCTCATAAATTTAATGTCGCGCTTTATGTGCAATTTCCATAAGTCGTGCTTATGTTTCTGCTGCTCCACTGCGACTGCTGCTGGCTGGCTCAACTTCGTGTGCGTTGTGCTGCGCACACATGTCGGCGGGATAACATTGAATGCATAATGCTTTGGCAAAAAAATTCCAATAAACTTTAGTTGAAAATACACAAGCCGCAGGAGTAAGCCCGCCCGCCGGAGATCGCCTGCAGCGCTGCACGTCACGCCCAGCAATTGCGCTCTCGACCGCAATGGCAATGGCGATGACGCTGGTGATGACGACGACGATGGCGCAGGCATCCGTGCTGGCAACTTTGTCTAGTACTTAGTGCCGCATGGCATGTGCCTGCATGTGCCTGCATGAGCCTGCATGTTGGCCTTCGCCCTGTTGCAGCGGCTGCTGTTGCTGTGGCTGTTGCTCCTTCTGCTTCCTCGTTTGCTTCTGTTCGTGCCGCTGTTGTTCGTGTTATTAAATGCGGATTAAGTACACTTGCCACGCCCAGTTCGCATGTGCATAAATTATTCCGTTGCGCTTCCTGCGAATCCACCTCTTTTTCCTTTATTTTCATATTTTTAACATTTCTCTACTCAACTTTGTGGTGTTTTTTTTTTTCTTCCAATTTATATTTTTCGTCTTTGCCCCCATGCCTGTTTTTATTTTTCAATTTTTTCGCGGCATAACCAACCAAAAGGCGACTATTTGCCACGATTTCGTTTCAAAGCCAAACTATTAAAGCATGCATGCAGGCGACTTTAACTGCATGAGCACACACATGCATGGCACAGACACACACACACATGCAGAATAGGTATGTTTTTCGCTTTGTGAAGGGTCAAAGCCGCTTTGCTGCATTGCTGTTGCTTCGCTGCTTTGCCGTTTTATTGGCCAGTTATGAAAATTTAAAAAAATCACATGCACCATATGGGAAGTCTTTAATACAAATTTTATTGCTTTATTTGGCATTTGGCTAGCCAACGTTAATAACAACAGCAAAAACAGTAAAAACGGCAGCAGCAACAACAACAACAATCAACAAAAGCAACAAATGTATTGCTTGTTTTACATTTTTAGGTCTGCTTGTGTATGGCTTGAGAGCGCATTCGTCATATTTTTGGTGTCCCTTTTATTTTCATCTTCACTGTTTTGGTATGGTTCGGTTTTGTTTCTATTTTTTTTTTTTGTTTCTTTTTTTTTTATGTTTGTTTTTGTTTTTGTTTCGTGTTAGTCGCCCCCGGCTGAACAATAGTTTTGTGACTTGAAACGCAATCATGCAACATACGCTGTAACAACAACAACAACAACAACAGCAACGACAAGAGCAGCAAAAAAGCTGCTCAGCATTGTGGCACTAACAGCACCATCAGCTATGCCATTACGAACAACGATAACATTTACAACAACAAAAACAACAACAACAAGAAGAAGAGTAAGAATAACAACTATTTGCACATAGCACAATAACATGGCATAACAAATAAACAAAGCTTGTTGATATTTTTGCAGCGCAGCTGACTGACTGAACGTTATTAAGTATGCGACAGTGGCAGCCTGCGGCTAGAATGCCAACAAAAATAAATATACAAAGCAGCGGGATGCGGAAAACGCGCAGAGACAACAGACCAAGCGAGTATGTGTGTGTGTGCATGTGTGTGTGAGTGTGAGTGTGTTTGTGTGAGTGTATAGCAAGTTCTGCAGTTGGCATCGCCTGCGTTGCGTTTCGTTGCGTTGATAAAAATTCTTGTCTAGATATTTGTAACAATGAGGATTATTTGTTGTTTTAGTAGCAGTTTCAATTTTCGTTGATTTATGCCGGCATTCCGACAGATTGTGGTCAACATCTTTTTTATCGAATTAATCTAAACTGAACCGTATTTGCACAGCAACAACAACAACAACAAGAATTTGTTTGCCTGCAAACATTTGATTAGTTCCTTCAATAAACGATCTTACAAAAAAAATTCATTGCATACTTTTGGTCAACATTTTTTAAATATTTATTTTACATCACTCCTTTTGCACAATCATGTGCGTGTGTGGTTTTAGGCTTCATAGCAATGTAGCTTTAATTTAAAATTTTATTTTACTGCTTTCCAGATTCTTGAAATTCTTTTAGCAAATCTGTCAGAGTATATTCAGTTTTATTAAATGCAATTGTGCTTCCTTAAATAATTAGCAGGTTATGTGAATTTGAGCGTATTTGAATTTTATTTGCTTTATTGTAAGTAAATTTTGGTTTATTGAATTTAAATTCCTTTCAATTTAATTTGTATTTATAGTTTCAGTTTCAGTAAAATTTTTTTTTTGCTGTTTTTTATTTTTTATTTGTTTTCACTAACTCAAATTGAAATCAATTTTCACTAAAAGCTTTTGGACTAACAAAATTTCGTTATTGACGTATGTCATTTTACTGCAATTTTTACTGCGTTTCGAAATAATTCATGGCTGCAATAAACAACATAAATTTCACTTAATTTCTTTTTTTTTGTCCCACTATTTTGTGCGCCCGGCTTATGCGCAATTTTTAATTTGTATTGCCGTACACTTTTGCAACTACATAAACAATTTGCCAGTGCTCCATGCATACACTTGGAATGACGGCTCACGCTTGCCATAAATATGCCATAATTAAATTACAGTCAATCATGGTTAGATTGACTAATTGAAGTGCGCCATGCCGAGCATCAAAACGCATATGAACATATGCACGCACACAACTGACTGCTCGATTGAACTCAACAGCAGCAACGCAATGCCATTGCAATTTCTCTGCTGATTTTCTTTTCCTTTTTCCTTTCAAAACATTTATTTATGTGCATAAGCACAATTTAGCAACGTAATTTAATTAGCAAATCAGGCAGGCATTTGATGTATGCGAGTCTGTGATTAATTGAAGTTGATTTAATAAATCAGTTAATTGCGCGTTGACGAGCGCAGCAGCGCATGGCATCATGACACCTACCGGCCTCCTTTCACTCCAGCCAGTGAGGTGCTATCGCCGGCTTGCTGATCCTTCGGCTGGCCCATAACTTGCTCGCCTGCATGCAGCCCAGGTTGCGATGGCTTCTCGTTTTCCGGCAAGAAAGGCGTCTCCGTGCTCGTGGTGCCTATGCGCAGCACATTCCGCTGCATGTCGAGCAGACAATTGTGGCGCTTGAGCATGTCCAAGCCAAGCAGCATGTCAAGCGGTGGCCGCTCCAACACCACGAAGCTCGTGGTCAGATAATCATGTTCGATTTGCAGCTGTGCAATGTGAATGCGTCCCATGATGCGTGACGTGCCCACGCCCCGCACACTGCCCTGCCATCTACAAATCGGAGAGTATTTTTTTTAATGAGCGTACTGAAGGTGTAACTCAAAGCACACTTGACCTGGTGTCGATCAGACGCTGCACATTGCACCGCTCGGCACACCTGGCGCTGATGAGCGTGGCCTGCGCGCCCGTGTCGACGATGGCCTTCACGGGCACATCGTTCACTCTGCAATTGATGAAGCTGCAAGCAGAATATGAAGTTCATTAATTGAATTGCATTTCGCTAAGATTTCTACTCGCAGCATTGTCACTGTGCCGAATGTCTCCGGACTAGACTCCAAGGCAGCCAACATGTTGTCTTGAATATTTCGTTGCGCGATTTCGCTGGCGATGATTCGCTGCGCCTCGGCATCGAGTGGATCCGCATTGAGACTGCGCAAACGCTGTTGGTTCCGCTGCTGCTGCGCCGCCACTTGCATGTGCAGAATGCGCGAGAACAGTTGCGTGTCGCCTGTGTCCAGCGCCTCGGCCAGTTGCCCATTGTGTGCGCGCAGCTGCTGCAGTGCTGCGTCGCTTGTACGGAACATGTCCAAGACACGTGCCGAATTAATGTTCGCCAAATCGATGCCTACTGTGTCGCCGTTGGTTGTCAGAACGCTGCTCAAGTCGCTGCCTTCGAACAGAGCCGTGCCTGCGCCAGTCACACTCACGCAGTCGCCATCCTTGATGCCATAGTCTCGCAGCGTGCGAGCGTCGTCGAGCAGAGGCTGGCCGTTGTGAAAGACGAGCATTTCCACGGACGAGATGCCCGAATCGAGTTCGCAGCAAACCTTGAAGTTCTCCAGTGCGAGTTCCTCGGCCACGTCCAGCAAAAAGAAACGATCGCTCATGACTGTGGTCACGTTGACTTTCATTGCTCCTACGCTATCCTGTGCTATGCTGTGCCTTGTCAAACCGTAACAGTTTTTCAAGAATTTTAATTTGAGTTTTATAATGTTTAATTTTGGTTATATATTTTCATTTAGTTATGAAAACATTTCAAGTCATTTTGTTGACATTAAAGCGGCAAACACGTTTGCTCTTGTTAAGTTATCACAACTCTTGACAGGATTCGTAAATCGCAATAAAATTATTCAACATACGTCAGTCAAGCAATCGCAGCGACTTTGACTTCTTTGGAAACCAAACAAAACCTTTTGCAAATTTGTTTACCAAGCTGCCATGCGAAAGGTGCCCAGGCAACTTGAATCAACCTTTTCCCGTGTCCCGTGTCCCATGTCGCATGTCCCATATCCCATATCCCATGTCTTTTCGTTTTGATTTCCTATTCATATGCGGCGCATGTCGGCATTTATATGCGCTATTTTATTTTTGAATATTATTGTTTTTTATTGCCATTGATTTATGTCCTTTGTCGTTTGCCTTGTTTGCCTTTACTGTCTTGACTGCCGTTACCGCTGCTGTCGTTCTGCCGCTGCTCATTTGTAGGCATAAAACATTTATTTATGTCTACACGTCGTGAAGCGTTTAATTTCTGTCAATGCCTTATTTTATTTATGTTGTATCCTATCTGTCGCAAATGATGTCAGATAACAACGTTCTCCTATTTTATTTGACGCTGAGTTATCACTTTTCATGCGTAATTCGATCGCCTTGGACTTTGACTTCATTCAGCTCAGCCACTCTGCCGCTCTGCTGCTACGCTGTCCTCGCACAGTTCAGTTCGGTTCAGCTCCGTTCAGCTTAACTCAAGTCGATTCCACTTGTGACTTCTTGTGACTTGTTTGGTGCTTTGCGTGATTTTTCTTGCGTTGTAAATAATACGTTTTGATTTCTTCCTTTATCTGCGACATAATTTGCGCCTTGACCTTTTCCAATTTAACGTCGCACAGACCCCACACTCAACTTGTCATCGTTAAATTCAGCTTTGATTTATTATTATTGAAAAGTGAGACGTGACTTTTGACAAAGATAAAATTGCAAGGCATGCTGCGGTTTGCAAGCTTCATGTGAAATTTCCACACTATTTTCATCAAAATGAGTCCAAGTTTTTTATGGAATGCGTTTGAGTGTTTTGTAATTTTGCATAAAATTCAGGATGTGGGAGGTGCTGCCATGCTCTTAAAACCCTATGCAGATTATTTGCATCATTCCGTCCGTTTCTCATCGTTTTTCATGTTCTATTTAATTCATTCATCCTATCAACGTTAACATGTACAAAATATGAAATCAACTGTCATAATGTTTACTATATTAGATAAAAGATTTATAGTATATAAATCCTATTTTAGACAAATTCATATTATTGTTCATAATTTAAGCAATCTAACATAGGTTTTATCATGAACTTTTCTTTAATTTACAATTGTCATATCCGTGCGATAACTAGATTCACTCCTTTGTAGTTTTAAATTCGTCGTTCTTATTCTGCTTTTTTGGTTTTCAGTTCCAATTTTAGGCTCCAGAATTGTTCTTTAATTTTTTGCAAAAGAGCGAGTCGAAGGACATAAACTTAATAAACGTGAGAAATATTATATATATTAGAATTCCAACACATAATCAGTTTAATACAATCTGCTCTCGCATGTGAACTGTTATCAATGTTGTGTCTGCGAGCAGTCCAAGTCTACTTTAGGATTATTCTATGCTAAAAAGCGTCATTTGTTGTGGAAGTCAGTGTTTATGCCACTTGCCTGATGTAAATGTTCCCAGAGGGCATTTTAAGGCGCACACCTTCCACATCGCAAAAGTTTATCATCTGCTTTGCCTTAAATCACACACTTATTTGCCAACTTCTTGAAGTCTCCCCAAAGACAGGAGCGCACACTTAATCAATGCCGGCCGACATATGCTGCAGCAGACTCCTGCCACCATACGCCAGCGTAAATGGTTTAAACTGAGTAGCAGGTCGGCACATACTCGAATACGATAATTGGTTTCATGTCGTGCAAAGCCAAGCTAAATAATTTTTCCCCATGCACTCCACACTCACTCCACACACACCAGAGAGGGCCCCCACTAAGCTTTGCGCTTATATTCATTTAACTTATCCAATGTCACGTCAGGCGCTTATATGGCATGTCAGGCGACCTAACGAGCACACGGAAGGACACAGAAAAAGAGCTGGGCGAAACGCTGTTGTCCTTCGGAGTGCTCTGTTTAGTACTGACAGCACAAAATGCATGCCCAAGCAAACAATTTATGCTGCTGCTTCAATAAATATGGCTGTCACATGCTGCGATATTTGGTTTTCGATACTTTTGATGTAATTTTTTGCACAAGTTTTATTCCAGCTACGCTGCTGCGTCGGCTTCTGATCCGGTTCCTGCTGCCTCGGTTTGCTTTACTTTGCTTTGTTTTGTCTCGTTGCCGTGCGTTTGCCGTTCGCTTACATCGCAGTACACTAACAGCCACAGCAACATCAACACAGACACCTTCACCGACACCGATGCCAACACCAACAACAGCAACACCACCAACAGCAACAACAGCAACAACAACAACTGGCACTGGTACCATTGCCAAACAAGAATGAAACTGGCGGTCGCCTGGCGCGGAGTGACGGCAGCTAACGTTTTGCCTACGATATGTGTGTGGGCAGGCAAACGAATAGGGGGGGACTAGGCAAACACGCGCTCGCACTTTTGCCGGGTGAAACGAGAACCGAGCTGTCGAAACTGTCAGAATGTCAAATAAGCGACAGTGCAGCAGCAGCAGCAGCAGCAGCAGCACCAGCAGCAGCAATCCAAGTTGTGGTGTTTGGAGGCGGTGTGTGAAGGTGGTTAACGTTGGGTCAGTCAGACTGTGTAACTGTGTAAATGTGCTACGAAAAAGGATGCTGCGCGGCTAAGGCGGAGTGGCGCGTGGGGAAGTGGCGAGTAGAGGCAATGCGGGATTTTATTGGAAATCTGAAACACAACTCGAATGTCCAGGACGTGTTGCGAGCTGGGGCAGCTTTGTATGGGCTTCGGCACAGCTTTGCCAAGGATAACACACAATGTTTGTCCGTCTGCGTGTGCCACTGACACGGCCTCCTATCTGCTGTCTCCTGTCTCCTGCCTCCTGCATCCTGCCTCTGCCCCTATCCCAGCCAGTGCGTGCGTAGGTCTGTGCTGGTGTTTGTGTTTGCGTTTGATGTGTCTGTG
Source organism: Stegana nigrithorax (assembly GCA_037044495.1). Classification (NCBI taxonomy): domain Eukaryota; kingdom Metazoa; phylum Arthropoda; class Insecta; order Diptera; family Drosophilidae; genus Stegana; species Stegana nigrithorax. The sequence goes on from JBAMBQ010003584.1 coordinate 157,829, forward strand.
ATATATGGTCGACCTTTGACATCTTTTAAACGAGCAACATGATGCTGTAGATTATGTTTTTACTTTGTTTCAACATGTCTCACCCGAGTCGTCGTCGTCGTTGTCGTCGTCGTCGTCGTTGTTGCTGGTGTTGCTGTTGGTGTCGCTGTCAGCGTCGCCAACCGTCTGCTGGCCCACGACCCCGTCGTCATGGATGTCTTCGTTTACGGCCCATATCCATGTCCTGGCAGCCGCATATAACTCCACCGATATGTCAATGTGACAGTTTGATAATTTATTTTGTAAAAATTTCTTACGTTGCCGTTGTTGTCGCATGACTGCCGGTTTGCTGCTGCTGCAGCCTCGACGGCTGCTGCGGCGCGTCATCTTAAATAAGTTATAAACAAACATTATGTTGGTTGCCCTGCGTAGACGGTCGGTTGGTCGATCGGTTGGACGGTCGGCGGTGCTGCGCTGAGCTGAGGAGCTGCGGCTTGTCAGGCAAATGGAAAATGGCAGCACGTAATGAATAAAATTATTTTGCAACAAATTAAGGCAAATTTATGCCGCAACGACCCCACCAATGCCATGCAGCGAAATCCACACTGCAAACAAACCGAAATAAAATCGGCAGCAAAAAACCCAAACAAAAAGAAAAAGAAAAAGAAAAAATCAACCAAGCAACGCAATCGGGAACTGCCTGCGCCCATGCGGGTGGCCAATGCCGGGCGGCGAATGACGGGTGGCGGGCGCCTCTTTTAGTGGGGCCATTCTTTTTTTCGCTGAATCAAATGTCAATAAAGAGTACATTTCATTCAAATTTTTTTGTTTCTGCCATTTGTGGTTGTAGTTGTTGCTGTTGTTGCTTTTGTGGCTGTTGTTGCTTAGTTTGTTTTCAGTTGCTTTTTTGTTGTTGGTCGTTACTGATGTTGCCTGTCGCCTGCCGTTGTTATCCCAAGTTTGACTGCGTTTGTTGTTATTATCTGCGACATTTAATGCTTTGCTTTTACTTTGGCAGATTGGTTGCTATTTCGTTTTGTTTTTTGCGAGTTCCTTTTTTAAGCATAAACTTTGAGGATGAGTCACTACACTACAGTTCGCTTTGTTTGACTGTACATCCTTTCCCATTTCAGTATTTACTGCGCGGATTCTAACGTTTGCCTTTTTTCGGTCAGCTATTACTTCACTTCGTGTACCGGAAATGCAAATGAAACTCGGCCAATTCCGTTTGAATAATGCTGATCTAAGAGAGTTCCCCTCTTGTTTATTTTCCGCTATGTAAACAGTCTTATAGCAACAATTTTATAATCTTCTTGAGCGTTTTTATGCACTCGGTATGCAAACGATGTGTCTGGAGTTGCTGCCTTATTTGGTCGCTGTGGCAGCTGAGGCAGCAGTTAGCCTATGGAGAACTGTAGTTAATGTTCCCACAACTTCAAAGATATGCTGTGATTTGTTAACATTTGGTTCTGCCTGTCTTTTATGGAGCATATTTTAAGGGAGCTGCTCTGCAATGAGCCTTCAGTCTTGGCACGTAGGATGAAGCATAGTTTTGGCCAACGAATAAACTTGATGTGTTCGACTCCTCAACAGCATTTGATCAGTAAATTATCTTAAGCTAAACTCAATTGCTGGCAGGTGTATCATTTGCTTAGTTCAAGGGATAAATGTTTACGCTTTTGCTTTCGGTATTAAAGTCATAATTTGTCTGAAATAACAACAAACATAAATGCGCAGAACAGTCACAGCAGAATCCACTGACAGCTGTGCAAATGAACAACAAAAGCAGAAGCAATGGCAGCAGCAGCAGCAGCGGCTAGGGCAGGGGCAGAGGCAACAGCAACAGTAGCAGCAAGGGAAGAGCAACTGTAATCAACGCTTAAACACTCAAAACAGGCAAAATATTTTACTCGCATGTGCAAGCGAATGAGGAAGCAGACAACAAAGCCTAGCAGCGAGCGACAGGCACCAAACCAACAAAACAAACGGACGGACAGGCACGCAGACAGACAGACGGACAGAGGGACGTAGATGTAAACAGACATGCAGACACTCAGTGGCAGCGACAGTGAACACATAGACAAACATTGCGACACATTACTGTCAAAACTCATGAAAATATTTCAAAAAATTGTCGTCGAGCACATACGACAACAACGACAGCAGTAACGGCAACGACAACAACTACAACGGCAACTGCAACAAGAGCAACAACAATAAAGCAGAATGGGAACAACAAACGACACTAAGAACTATGCTTGGAAAAGGGGAAAACAAAAACTGACTAACAAGCATCATATGCCAACATGGAAAATGGCAACAATGCAGCAACTGCCCCCCTCTCATCACCACACACCGTCACCGAGTCAGTGTGTGTGTGTGCAGCTCATTAGACAGCGACATAGCGACGTCGCTCGCTTAGTCGGCATCTGCTGTCGCTGGCTCCGTATGCCATGTGCATAGTTTTGACATAGCAGCAGCAGCAGCAGACGCAGCAGCGGCAGCGGCAGCACGTGTACTTCGTTTGCCATTCATGCCGTTGCTTGTTCTCTTTCTCGCTTTCTTTTTTCCTCTTTGTTTCTTTTTTGCATTGTGCAGCCATTTTATGACATGACACAAAGTTGCTGATGATGTAATGTTGCTGTGCTGCTGCCAACGTGTTTTTGCGCCGCCGCCAAGCCATGAATATAATTGCACCTGTATCCTGTGTTAGCCAAAGAGCAAAAACAAAAACTCGAAAAAAGCCAAATAAAACTGAGAAAAACAGCAGAGCGAAGAAAAACAAAATAAAAGCAAATAATGGCATGCAGTCACAGTTGCGCATAAAACAAAGCATAACACAAATGCAGAGAGCCCAGCCAACTCATAAGACACGATTTGCACAATGACGTGTGTGCCTGTGCTTGGTCCTGTGCCTGTGCCTGTGTCTGTACCTCTACCAGTGCAGGTGCAGGTGCATGTGCATGGATAGCATCTATGTCTGTCGGTCAGCTTGTGCAACGCGGCGTATGATGAATGTCGACGCCTGGTGTCAGTTGTCGGTTATTGTGGCCGAACTAACTTTAATATTAATAAACAGTTGGCTTAGCTGCAACTGTGGAAGTGGCCAACAATCGCAGGAGTGCGTTGCCATGCACGAAGTTCCATGTCACATTCAGTGGAAATTAATTTCATAAGCCAAAACCAAAAATTGCTTTGTGCAAGTTCAAAGTGCCAGGAGTTCAAGTGTAAACTAATTTTATGTGCAGTCAAGCAGCAGAAGGCATTAAATTATGAGTTTTCTCTGAGAGAGAAGTGCAGCCAAGCAACGCCACTTAGAAATAAAAATAGAAATCGCATTCGCAATCATCCGACTTTTTGCCTTGCCTTGACTCGGCTCCTTTATAAATAACGTACGTGACTCGTTTCCTGAATGACTCCGAGCAACGCCTTCAATGAGCCAACTCCGGCTTTGCATTGGCATTGGCATCGACTGCGATTCCAGCTTGCGCTAATAAAAAGCAAATGTGAGCGAATTTCGTTTGCCGTTTGCTCATTGAAAATTTTGCACTTGCACTGCATCGCCGACAGCAGGATGCGTTGTGCATCCTGGTGGCCATGCAATGTAGTGTCTAAGCGTGACTCGCAGCACTTGTGCCCGGGACGGCGGCTACCTGAAGCCATTAGCAGCAATCGACGGGGACACTTCACTTCACTTCACTCGCTTCGCTTCGCAGTTGTGAATCAATTCTGCGGTTCGCTTTGTTTGGCTTTCGTCCACTTCACAGAAGTAGTCGGCTGTGAAAAGCCCAACAACTGAAGTTTTTAATTGTAAAGTTTTGGTAAAAAAATCTTCTGCTTTTTATACGTTATTCTCAATTGCTCTTTTTTTCTGCACATTTGTGTAACGTCACAGATTTTATTGTATTTTTTTTTTTATTTTATTGCTTCTGCTTCACTCGGCGCCATTTGCTCTGCGGTTTAAACTTTTTTTTTTTTATGTTTTACTTAATTGGAAATGGTTTCCCATTTCGATTTTTATTCTTTCACTGCCTTTTTATTTTTGCTTTCACTTCCGGGAAAATGTTTTGTTTGTCAGCGGTTTAACGGTTTTTTTTTTCCATTAAGCATCTTATAATTGGGTCGAGTTCATATTTGAGTTTTTTCTTATTTTTTTTCAACTGATCTTTTTTGTATTCGTTTTTGCTTTTGCATTCAGGGTAAGTGGGCGGTAAACTATTCACGGAAAAAATGATGGGGGGAAAACTGAAATGCAATTAAAAGCAAAGTTGAAAGGCGATTATGAACGCCTCTCATGGGCTCATGGGTAAAAGGTTTACCTATATAAATCGAAATGAAGGCCACCTGTTGGTCTCACAGTGCTCTGCTCAACCATCGACGCTGCACTTTATTCCGCTAAAAGCGAACATTTGAGAATCGCTGCGAAAATTAAGTAAACATCGATTACACGGGCTGAGTATTATTACTCAGCGCGCGGCGAGTTCATTAAAATTTGCTGATGTAGCAGCTCAGCTCGGCGCTTATTGTTCCGCTCAATGGAAATTGTGAAATGAAAGCTGGTTGAAACAAGTTTGTTCTGCACACTACCGTCTAGACGGTTAATGATTTATTTGTTAAAATGACTGAAGCGGCGAAACGCAGCGGGCGCAGAAACTTAGCGAAATCATACTTCATAATGATTGAAGAAACTCGAAAGGGTGCGCCCGCCAATTGAGAGCTTCGAATGCCATTAAAAGGCATTTTAATGTCGAATTTGAAACATTCAAACGTGCTTTTCCACTGCATGAAGAAATTTGTGCATTTTAAGGCAGCAAGGTCAAGGCTTCCGAATAGTGAAGATGCACACAGCAACATGACCGAAGCGACGTCCAGAAGGTTGGCTTGCTTAATGAAGGCTGTCTGTCAATCGTCCTTAAGGAAAGTTGAAATGTCACACTACTTACGCTGAAACGCGTAACAAAGCTAGAACAGCTGACAAGTTAACATTTCAAGAAATGAGAAATGCATACCCTTGCAAAATGAGCCATAGAAGCAGCAAGTATCAGATCATAAAATAAATTTAAACAATTTAAAGCAGCACAAGCGAAGCGAACCCAAGGCAGCGAAGAATATTTTACAACTTGAGGCCAAGGATTGGCTTTTCAACTCAGAATCAAGTCAATAATAGTGTTCTGCTGTCTACATGGGCAACCAGCCATGAAAGCCATTTGAATTTGCGTTATCCTTGTAGCTGAGATGCGTGACTGCTTTAAAGAGGATTGCTTATAGTCATGTCTAATTATTATCAGAAACCATAGCTGGCAGCGGCTTGGATTACGCATCGAAAGGGCCGCGTGCATTATTTAATATAAAAAAAGGTCAGAATATCCAACTTTTAATTCGGTTAAGCAATAAAGTTTATTAAAAATGTATGCGGCGGACTTGATTAATTACTTCGACATTAAGTCGAGCAGATTTAATCAAAAATCAATATGGGTGGTCGGTCATATACATAGAAAGGCACTTAAAGCGAGTCATGCTGATGGGCCGAAAATCAAAGATTGAACTGAAATCAATAAACAGAAGTGAGTGTGGGCTGCTTTGGGAATGGGTGGGCGGTGCTGAGTGTGCAACTTCTTGCAGGCCACTAAATAAAGCATGCACAACATTAAACGGAAAACTATTGCATAACATTAGGCGTGGTACATTCTCTAGTATGTAGTTTCGTGTTTTTGTTGTTGTTTTCTTTTTTCGTTTTATTTCTGTTTGTCATTCATTCTTTAACGACAGTTTTTCAACACTTTGCTCAACATCATGCTGACCAGCAATGGTGACATTTCCGGTGCCATAAGCACTTGCACACACAACTCACACAAGCACACACACTCTCGGCTGTGCATACGCGCGAAATAGGTAATAGTGGCCATGCGAAAAGAAAAAACCCGTGTACTCCTTGTCTGTGTTTAGTCATTGACAATGACGCAGGAGGCGATAATGTTAAGCGTCAGCCTTTTTGAAACAATTTCAACACAAAAACACTTCACACACACACACACTCGCACATGCATGTAAAACATGCCAGCAGCAACACCAACATCAGCAGTAGCTGTAGCAGCAACAACAACTAATGGTGACAACAATAATAGCCAACGAAGCCAAGCGAAGCCAAGCCAAGCCAAAGCAAGCATCCACAGGCAAACGCACAGCCAGGCGAGGCAAGCAGGCACCGGGCAAACAGGCAGACAGGCAGACAGGCCGACAGACGGACAACCCGTTGGATTGTACATCCAGACGACATTATCGTGCATAGTTAGTTATCCTTTGAATGTCACTTTACTCTTTGCACTCGACACACTCCGAACACACACGGTCACAAACACATACATTGGCACACAAACCTTAGCAAGTACCATACATTGTTTGGCATTCACAGTGTATCAGAGAGAGAGAGAGGGACGCGGCTTGGCTTGACTCAGTCGCTTGGCTGGACTAACAGCCTGACTCGATGACTGGCTGCCTTGCTGTGTGCCCGACTGGCCATTGTTGCCAATGATTGTGCGGTTTAGTGTCGAGTATATGTCGAGAGCACTTTTGATTGCTTTCATTCATTCATTCATGCCATCGTTTCATCGTTCCGTCTCCCGTCCCACGTATTTCTACATATTTGCACGTCTGAGCGTGTGTGCCTGAGCGTGCATTTCTATAGCAGACCAGAACCGAACTGACAGCGCAGCAACAACAATCGGCAACGAAGCATTTCGGTGCTCGGCGAGTGCTTTTGTGCAATTATTACTGAGATTTGTTAATAAATGAGTCACTCAACCCACGAGCGCACACTTGCGCGCGTTCTCTTCATACCCATATACAACTGAGCTGAAGTTTATGAAAGCGGCAAGCCGGCAAACATTCAAGTCAACTGCTGAAGGTGCAAATATGTGGTTCTCTTTTTTTCCTCTGCTTTTCTGCCTTTCTACTGTTCTGCTGTTGTTTTTATATTTCTTTCCTGCTGCTGTTGTTATTGTACTTAGTTGCGTTACGACAAGTTCTCGCTTAGTCAGCAGCTGCTGCTTTTCGTGGTGTTGCTGTTGCTGTTGCTGCTGTTGTTGCTGCTGTTGTTGCCATTTGTTGACCTTCAAGTGTCTTAAGACTTTGCTTGAGTGCACAAATTTGTGTTAACTCAGTTGTTGTTGTTTTGCTTTTTGATATTTTTTTTGTATTTTTGTTTTTGTTTTTGTTACTCTGCAATGTAATGTGCCTGTATGCCTGTATGCCTGTATAAGTGTGTAAGCGTATACACGGCATGGCTTAATCAACATAATTGTTTATTGCTTTTGTTGCTTACTTGCTTCGCTTGCCCGCTTGGCCGCATGCTCTGACTCGGCCTCATGCCCCATCGCAGCTGCTTCCATTTCATAAACTTACATAAACAGACAGGCACAATAAGCATAAGCATTTCTCTGCCATGTCCTTTCTATTTATAGCAATTTGCGTATGGCACAGAGTTCCATAGAACAGCAACCCAAGTGGGTTATCAATTGTTTCTTCATTTTAGCTGGTAAACTCATTGATATCCTCATTTCTATATTCTTAATCGAACATAAACAACAGTGTTTCTGAGTCGTTGCAATTATTGAATACGATCCTGAAATTACCTCAAGAGTTGAAATTAAATTCGTAAATTGTATATGTGGATCCTTCTTCGGTTTATTACATTAAAAGTAATCAAAGGCGATGATGAAAATTATAAGCCACACCAATTCAATTACAGCATCATCAAATAGAGTTTCCTCATATTGCCAAAGCGATTTTTTTTTTTTTTTTAATATTGAGAGCTTTGATATAATGCCATTTTGCTGATTATTATTTTGATGTACAGACTTAAATGAATATAAGTATGAATCCTACATAATATTCAACTCCATTCAAGTCTATATAGCTGAAAACAATAAAATAAATTCGAATTTTTCACCGTTGCCGCATTGCCGCATTGCCGCACTCTGCTTTCTTCTATGTATGGAGCCTGACGTATTATTTTCGAAACACTTCACACACAAGGGCACGTCATTCAGTTGACCTAAACCGAGTCTATGCTGCACGTTCGCATTGTTGAAAAATATGATTTATATGAACAAACAACTGCAAGGCAACACATTTTCGCAATGTAAACATATTCGCATAAGCATTGACCCAGTAATGGGCTTTACAAAACACACACAAGCTAAAACACAAAAAAACAAAGCCCAGCGGAACCGCCCCCGCACAATAAATGCCACAATGCGGCTAACCGAGCACACAGGCCAACAGGCGAACCGGCTAACAGCCGAAGCGACCAACAGTCAAACGGGCAAGCAAACAAGCTAACAAATGCCCAAAGAGTCGAACGAATTGCCGAAATATTTTGGCACAATTACATCTGACTTTTCAATTTAAAATAATTAATTATTTACATATTATTATATTAATTGTTCGTATGTGTGTCTCTTCGGTTGGCTGACGGTAAGCTCGCTCATTAAATAAATATTTCCACAGTCGTTAAAATTTATGTTTAAGTGCGCACACATGAAACTCAAAGGCGCTGGCGACGAGAAGACAGCCGCCGCATAGCAGCAACTCAGTTGAGTGTAAGGCAAACATGGCCAGGACACGTTGCCTAAGTAGATTCAAGCTGACATACAAAAGTACACCAGTGCATGCTTAAATATATGCACACGTATAAAGGCAGAGACAAAGAACGGCAGACAGTACAAGAGAGTGCAATAGAGGGGGTATACGTGGGGAGGCGAAAGAGGCTGTTGGCTGTTAGCTGCTGCGATATGCATGTGGTGCCGCACTTTATGCAAACATGCAACTTCCGCATGCAGCGCAGCTATGCAAGCAACTGTCTGCGCCAGCTTAAAGTTTCACACACACAAACACACACACACACACACACACATACAGACAAACACATAGCGAAGCAAGGCAATGCAGTGAAGTCATAGTTGTTAACACAAACACAGCAAACAGGATGCAATGTTTGTCCTGCTATGCTGTGAGCTTACTTAAAAGGCATAATGTGAAATAACTTATTGCCCTTAAAATGTCGTTTTGTGTCAAGCCGAGATAAGTTACAGTCTCACTTGCACTGACGTCAGCACCGCCTGAGGTCCTTAAATGAGACAATATTGTTGCACTGCTTTCTCAACTATATTGTTCTTGTTGTTGTTGTTATAGTTGTTGTTGTTGTCGTCGTTGTCATTATTGTTGTTGGCTGCCTGACTGGCTGGCTGGCTGGCTGGCTGCTGGCTAATGTTGCTGGTCTTTAACCAAGCTGACTTTCATGTCTTGGCGTGCTTCGTCTTAAGTGGTAATTTTGTTTGCTGAAGCAGGCGCAGACGTTGCTTTCAAACACAACAAAAACGAACACCAAACATAGTTCAGTAATGAACATTTCTTTTTCTTATACGCAGCTGATTGCATATTGTAAGTGCATTTTGAATGAACTTAACTTTGTAATGCATGATGCACATGACCACACTGCGTACAAAATATCATTGCCTACTTTTGTGCGCTGTCAATGATAACTGATCACATGTACGACATGACAGCAACTGAGCATTTGAAAAGTGTTGAACATATTTTACATGCAATTAGCTAGCATATGAATATGAAATTCAAGTCCAGGATTGACAGCAACAACAACTACAACAAAAGTAATTATAATAATGGCATAATGGAGAAAATGAACAATAAATGTTATTATTAAATGTTATTCAAATGACTAGAAGAACAATATGAAAATGATAATCAAAATGGATACTGAAACTGTGTAGCTAAGCCAAAGCCACTCACATTGGCATTAACTGACATCCACATGGCCGTCCTGGTGTCGATTTGCAAATGTGTAAACGCACTCGACACGAGCATGCGATGCCGTTGCTGTCGTGGGTGTGGCAGCCGACTGCCAACTGCCAACTGCCGACAGTCGACAGGGGCCAGCAGCAGCTTCTGATTGCTGACAGACCTTTTGCTGCCAGTTCAGCTGTCAATTGAGCTGAGCGTATTTTGTGCATGTCGAAGTGTTTCGGCTGCTTGGCCTGCCCTCCGCTCCTCTGCAGCTGTAGCCGAGTGCGGTGCCGGAGCAGGCGATATTTCATGGCTCTACTATATATCAATGTCATTTTACTTTGTTGGCAAACAGTTTCAGTTAATACACAATCAATGTACCAATGTGTTATCAATAATAAATTGCTGGCGATTTATCAGCGGCAGGGCGTATGGACCAATGCACGTATAGCAGCAACAGCAGCAGCATCAGCAACAACAGCAACAACAAGAACTGGGTGAAAGTCTTAACTTACTTTGCAGAACTCGCCCACGCCAAAAACAACCAAACAGGCGACCAACGAACGGTCGAACGAACGAACGAACGCAAGTCAAACATAAATCGCTGTGCAAAAATTACTTCACTCGCATGCATGTGCCGAGTGCGAAAGAGAGCGCACATGTGAAATAGTGCGGGCGAGTGATGTGAGTTTGCGTGTGTGTGCGAGAGTGTTGGATGTACGGGGGCAGGTGTGCAATGCATGTTGCGTGCTGAACCTCTGCTGACTGCAGCACACACACTCACGTACATACACTCACATACATACGTATGTGCAGACTCACGCTCGTGTGCATGCACGACTCTGTGCTGTGTGTCGCCTGTGAGTCGTCTGTGTGTCGCATCGAGTCATATCGGATGACAATTAGGCCCTGGTCATCAATTGCAAATGCACAAGCGATAAATCGTTGGTAATTGTATGCGAGCGTGAGCCCGGCAAAAGGGGCACAGAGAGCACAGCACTGGCCAACTGCGAGTGTGACTCGGGGTAGTCAAGATTTAGTGGTTTGTGGCGGTAGTAATTTAAGTGAGGTCAGCACCAAAGGCAATGCGCCAGAAAGCCTGTCGCCATTAAGATCGGACACATTTGCCGTGCACTAAATACCAAATTTAGTCACAGCTTCTGCTCGCAGTTACCTGCCAGCTAACCCTCAGCGCTTTGTTCGAACTAAATTATTATAATGGGAAAACTAAACAGCTTTTGTTTTTTAAAATTCATTGAAATAATTACACCTAAAGCAATGTCGAAAGTTGCATTTTGCTGAATAGGTTTGCATACAGTCAGCAGCAAATACCTTAATGAAGATCTAGAATAAGCGACGTTTAAATATATTGCAAGATTCAAAAAGCATCCGCGGTTTTTTTAAATTTTATTCAAGTACATTTTGGCCATTATTATTGATCTTCTGCCAATTTTCGTGCACCTTCATTATTTCATCGGTGTAGAACTGCTGTGTTCGGCTTTTTCAGTGACTGACCCACCAATGCGAGATGCATTTTTTTCAGCGGTTTTACCTTATTTATAATAAAAAATATTTCACTAATTTTCAAATCAAAATAATTTTTTAAACAAGCGACGAATTACTGAACAGTCTTTATAAAACAATGTGGCCTGAAATGCCACCTTGAAACAATCGAATCACGCTTTCACAATATATGACTATCAATAGCAACTAATGAAATAAACTGCGGATACTTTACAATATTTATTATCCATTTCAAATATCGCATTCGAGTTGAAAGAAAAATCGATATAAGATTATGAGTGTGTGTGCTTTTGCATATGTGGCAACTGCATGTTGTGACTGCAAGTGCTGTCAAGTTGGAAAAATGCTTATAAGAATTGACCTTCTAAAATTAAAAAAAAAATAACATTCGCATGCTTAATATTTATTCGAATTGTATATGAAGTTTAAATTACTTTTGTACTTTAATACAAGAATAAATAAATGGAAAAAAGGAATAAATTCATAAAATTGCATATTCGTTATATACGGCAATCAAAGCATTGCATAAATTCTTCAAGTCATGTCTGTTGTTTCTTTGTGTAATCGAATACTGTAAACTTCTGGAAAATAGGTCAACATTTCTTCTTCAATGATGAAACGAAACGAATAAAGAAGTTGTTGAACTTCTAGTGAAGTTGAACTAACGTGTGTCGGATCACTGAGTGACTCGTGCATATTGTTCCGGAGAATGCCTCTGCCGGTGCACATGCGGGGAGCAAGGAAGCAGGCTTCAGAAGGAGCACTGTCCTTTGCGATTCGTTTCATTTGCTGTAGACAATCGAACTTAATTCGTATGCCAGCTACGCTTTGTAAACCAAATAAAGCTATCAAAACGAGCAGCAAGCGCTGCACGGAGATGGCAGACAGCCGAGCGGAGCAGAGAATCGATTAATGCCGCGTTAGCAGCCATCAGACATATTTTTATGTGGCGCCCACAACAAAGGGCAACACTTACTGATAGCCAATTAACGATTCCGCACGCGATGCTTCCGGCTTAATGCTTTTCTGTGCCAATTAGAGGCATAATTAAAAACAGGCGTAAAGGCGAGAAATGAAATTCGCCACAAGCGAAGCGAAATGGACACATGGCCTGCATACAATCGGCATTCATGGCGATTAATTTATGATTATTGCTTAGGTAAACAAGAGCCACATCGGCAGAAATAATGCATGAGCCAGGCTGGGCGCTGATTAGCTAACCATTGGCGAGTGTCTGCGGAGTCGCTGGCCCAAAACAGGAATATTAGTAAACCAAATGCGTAGTCATAAATTACCACTCAGGATTCAATGTTCGAATGAATCAACGCAGCATCGCACCGCCGCCAACAGCCGCCGAGGCCGACAAACGTTGACCGACAGTCGACAGCCGACAGTCAACAGCCTACAGTCGACAGCCGATGGTCGACAGCCGGAACCGAAGAACCGTGGAACCGTAGAAAATGTAATGAAAACGTTGGACGCTTGTGGGCGCGCGGCGGGTGCTTCGTGCGTGCAACGGAAATGCTCGCAAATTCTCGCTTTGAATTTAAGTAAAACCAAATAAAAACGCAAAGTCGCAAGAAAAGAATAAATAGAAGCAAGCCCTAGAACCGAAATAAATGAAGAAAGAAGCGGAAGAAATGTGAGACGAAATGTGGTTTATTTGCGCTTTCAATCAACAAGCGGAAGTGTTTTCGTATCAATAAAATTATTGAAAGATTGATGAAATGTTTGGTCAGAATTTATGTGCGGCGGCTTTTGATGATTGAATTTTCTTTTCTTAGCTCGACTTTGCTTTGCTCCGCACAAGGACTGCGACTATGAGGACTGCGCTCCTGGTTTGCCTGTGTAGGTGTGTTGATGTTGCGTCTGACATTATGGCCATTGTGTGCAGCGACAGGCAGCACCATGGCGAATGAGACACTTAAGCCACACAAAAGCGAGTAATTTAAGTTAATAAAATCAAATCTAGAAAATGTTACACACAAAAGCAAGCTTACAGCAACGACAAACCGTGGCAAGCAAACAAACAAACGAACCACGAACGAGCGAGCCAACGAATGGCGACCGCAGCAGCGCACGCAGACACGCAGGCGGCCACTGGCAGAGTGGCAGAATGGGAGAATGGCAGAAAATAGAGAGAATGGCAGACAGTTGAAGTGAGTTACGATACGGACACGAAGGACATTTCAGTTGGCAGCAGGTACGCAGGTACGCATAAGCGGACGCCATTGTGTGACACTCAGGGCGTGCCGTTTGTAAGTACAAAGAACAACAACGAACAATAACAACAACAACAACAATGGCAAACAAACAAACAAACAAACGGACGACAAGAGCAATGAATAAAGCGACAAAGTGTACGCACATACCTTGAGATTTATGGCGAATTAATTAGTTTACCGTGTGCGTGGCGCTCGGCTCACACTTTGTCTCTCCCTCCCCCGCCTCCGCCCTCCGTCACCCACTCCTCCTCTCCGCCACTCGCACAGCACAGACTTCTCTCGTTGCCATTGTCGCTGTCGTTGTCGTTGCGAGCGAAGGTGTTTTAATTAATTAGCTTTGTTTCTCGTCGTTGTTGTTGTTGTTGTTGTTTTCGTTTTTGTTTCGTTTTGTTATATTGTTGTTGTACGAGTTTTACTTCTGTTGTCTCTGTCCTAGTCCCTGTGTTTGTCTCTCGCTCCCTCTTGTTTTATTTTATGTGCGCAAATAATTTGTGTAAATTAAATTTATCGACCAGCAAGCAGCAAAGCAACAAAAATGGCAAAGCAAGAGGCACTGCACGGCTCTGCTGATATATTAGCAAAATTAATCATACGCAGCGTATGTTGACTTTGCGCCGTGTGTGTGCTAAGCAAACAAAGGCCTGCGATTACAGGCAACGCCAACGAATTCAATTGTAACTAAAAACATCTGCACTTGAGCTACACTCGAGGCACTTTGCAGCAATATGGCCACTTTGCCATATTACGCATACGCACTGTCTGCCTGCTGGCAGCAATTTCTTGCCGAAATGAGCCACACTGCAGCTGTCGAATACCTTATGCAAAATGCAGTTTAATGCCAGCCCATTTCAATTTTATTAACGCCAACAACGACGACAACAACAACAACACGTGCTGTTATCATAATCGCCAACAACAACATCAACAAGGGCATATCGTTTGCTGTATACGGCTTGGCAATTGGCCAAAATGTCAATAGCTGCTGACATTTGCAACACTTAGCGAACGAAGACGCAGTAACTGCGCAGCACTTATCGCTGCTGTTGCCACCGTTGCAGCAGCATAAGCACATGTCGATTATTGCAATACTTTTGATTTTGTATTTTAAGCTGCCTGCCGCCTTGGCACAAAACACTTTAAAAGTGAATGCCGTGCAACTGCGCGAATTCGTTTGAGCCAAACTTCAACTAATAATGAACGCGACTCAAAGCCCCAACTAACCTTGGCGCGATGCCAGCACATTTTCATTTGTTTTAATTAAATTTTTAAGCCAAAAGTTTATAAGCGCCCTAAAACAGTACAGCAAAAAATGCAAAAAAAAAAAAGAATAACAAAACATAAAACAAAATTGAGAAATGCTGCTCATTTTACAGCACAAAACTAAGGACAACATGTCAGAAGTGCGCTCTGCCCAGCTTAGTAAGTTTGCGAGGTCTGTGAGCCAAGCACGGTTACTTGTTGTTTATTTAAAACAACAAAAAAAAAAAAAGAAAAAACAAAAAAAAACAAAATTGGAATAAAAAAAAACAAAGGCTATGAAAAATGTTGACATGCGGCATTACATCTCGTCTTTAGGCAAAGTTAGCGGCTATTAATTTCTAATGTCAGTCCGCCAGCAACACGCGATTTCAGGGCCCCTTCCCTGCAGCCGCTGCATGCCAATAAGTGAGAATTAGCGCGAAAAAATGCGACATTGCACAAAAATCAAGTTGACTTGCCTTGTGGCTGCTTTTAAAACATTTGCCCATTTCATACATTCACATTCATGCTGCGCCGCATTTACGGCGAAAAATAAAAAACACACCCAAACAATGCTTAATCAAATCAAAAACACACACATACACTCGCACACATACATATGCTAAGAATCACACTGCCATGGAAAGCGCTTAACGACAACAGAAGCAGAAGCAGAAACAAAAACAAAAACAAAGCTTAGCAGCTGCAAAAACATAACGTGGAAAAAATAAGCAGCAACTGTAAAAAGAGAAAGAAGCAGCTGCAGAAGAAGAAGAAGCAAAAGGAGAAGCAGAAGCGGAGGCAGCAGCAACAGCAACAGTAAAAGAAACAAATGCCATGAAATAAATTCAAGTCAAAAATTTTGCCATAAACTTAACCATAAATAATTCACAAAAGTGTTGCCGCGCATGTGTGTGTATGTGTATGTGTGTGTGTGTGTGTGGTGTTTAATGTACACATGTGCTTATATTGTTTCTGTTGTTGTTGTTGTTGGCGTTCGGTTGTTCTGCTTGTGTGTGAAAATATTCCGTGCTAGGATATTAACCCCAATTGCGCTTGGCACTGTTGTCGTTTTTAAGTGTTTCTTTAAGCGCCGTAATCAGGCGCAGCGAAATATTTTAAGCGACACGCAAATATGCAAATATTCTTTGGCAAACCCACCCGGCCCGCACTCGTCGCCGCTAAGCCCCGCAACGCTGCCACACAATCACCACATGCCGCACCGTCGCCTCACCGCACACCCAACCCGATGAGTTTCGTTGCTGTTGTTGCTCCTGCTGTTGTTACTGTTGCTGTTGCCAAGTAGGCGACTATTTCTGTTGCTTCCAGCGCTGCGACGTTTGCAAAGCGGCTGACTGTCGTTACGTCTAAGCAAATAACTGCGCCACAGCACACACATACAAACACGTACGTACTTGTGTTGGTTGGCGTGTGTGCCTGTCTATGAGTGAGTGTAAGAGAGAGAGTGAGTGTGAGAGTGTGTGTGTGTGTGTGTCTTCATATTCATATTCGGCTAAGTGCGGTTCATGCATGCTAAAAATGGTCTAAGTATTCTTGCAGTGGTGTGTTTATGCATGTGTTTGGCATAAATGTCTAAGCAAACAGGCAAACAGACAAACTAAGCTGTCTAGGGTAAGGCAGCAGACAGACAGACAGACAGACAGACACAAGCATGTGGCAAAATGCCACACACATACACATACGCACACATGTGCCACAGAAGGTATGCGCAACGCATCTAAATTCTTTTTTCTAATTTTTGTTGATTTTTTCATACAATTCGGGAGAATTTTGAACATAAAATAAAAGAAACAATAAAAAAAACAAAAATGTACACAACACATATCGGTCTGCTATGTGAGCTAAAAAGTCTTAATCCTAACAATGCCAGTCAAAAGTAAGTAATAAGCAAGAAAATTGCGCACAACTGTTGCGCTCATCGATCGTCAAAGTTTTGTGATCATTAATCACGCAAACCCAAATGGCGAACATCATCATCATCATAATCAAACGGCAGGCACTCGCTTATAATTGCTGCATAATGGCATTCATTTAGCATTTAATTGTGCATAAATATTGTATGCCCGTGTCTGCGAAACGCGCAGACGAGTGAGCAAATGCCGTTACTACATTATACTATAAGTATTTAGGCCAGTAAGACAGCCAAAGCGACCTTGAAGCGACGCCACATGCCAAGCGCCAAACGACATACGCTGAGCTGCGTACTGCTGAGCACCTGCCACGCTCAACCCATGTATGACTAATGCGACGCGCACACCTGTACAAGATACAGTACAATCGCATAAGCATGCATTGCTTATGACGATGGCGGCGGCAACAGTTGCCCATGCCTTATGCTCAGCCTTCTGCTGGGCAGCACATTAATGCAAATGAGTTGAGTTCTGTACCGTTGAGTGCTCAGTTGGCTCTTAGCCGCATTGAGTTGCATATTTAAGAACGCAGTCAAGGCAAGCAGGTTCAGGCAGCGCATTTCTAGCGACGCTTGCATAGCTGCAGTTAGCCTGTTAATAACAAATGCGTCCTGTGACTAGAAAATTGTAAGCGCGACTTAGTCAACGCTGAGGACTACCGCATCAAGCTGACTTGTATGCATAACTAAAAGCTTTGACTTAATTCTAAGCGCAGAAACGAGCACGCGTACACGAAGTCTCATGTCGTCGTCTTTGTAGTCTAGTTGCGAGAGCGCAAAGCAGCAGTCGCGAGAGTGTGCCAAATTAGATAGCTTGCGTAGGTTGCTCGCATGCTTACGCTCTCCTTGGCTCACATTCGCTCACTCATACAGTTCAACTCTCTCTCCAAGTCTCTTTCGCATTGAGCTTTGCTGTGGCACAAAATGGCAATGAAACAGGCAACAATAACCATTTCACAAGCAATGCCTGATTAGCATAAGGTATAAAGTCAGCTGCAGCAGCAGAGCATGGCTACTGCAATATTGAATTTAACATATTCGAAATCTGCTAGGAAAGCTGCGATTGCAGTTCTTATGCTGCTAAGACCTTCGACAATATATTATTCAAGCTTCTTTGAAGCAAGTAAGCAAAGCTGGCCACGTAACAAATTTGGCAGACACACTCACACATATACAGACCGTCGCACACCCGGCATACGTTGCACAGAGCACAGAGCCCAGAGCTTACGTTACGTCTTTTTAGCCGTTAACGCGTGACTTCGAGTGCCCTTAATGTCGTAAATGAATATTTAATGTTAAAAGCACTTGTCGAAATGCAGCACAGTCCGTGCAATGCCAACAATAACAACAGCAACAACAGCAACAACAACAACGGCGACATGGACGGTAACATTTAGCACGGCTGTAAACTTAACGAGTTGATTTTAAATTGTTTCTGCAATTGGAGCATGCATTAAAAAAGCAACAACATCGCCAGCAACAACAACAAAAATAAACAAACACAAGGCAACATAAATGCACTAGTGCAATTTGATGCAATTGCTGATGGATGACTGAATGGCTGCATGCCTGGCTGCGTGAATGGTCGAGTAAAAGCCAGCAAATCAAGTTTTTTTTACTTTATTTATTTTTCTTTTTCGCAATGAAAGTGACTTTAAAATTGAAATAGGTTTTTCTCCAAATAAACAACAACAACAACAACAACAGCAACAGCAACAAGGACAAACAAAATAAGTAACAATTTAAATTAAGTTTAACTGTGTCACATGCCAGTTGCATGCAGCTCAGCTGCCCGCCCCCTGCCTGCCTGCCTGCCAGCCAGCGTGCCTTGCTGGCTACCTGGCCTGGCTATTGGCCAAAGGATAACAAACTTTTTTTAAAACAAAAGAGGAGACAAAAAATAAACAAACTCATTTTGCAGCGATTCTGCATGCTTAACAAACTCAGCAGGAGTCATTAATAATGCGTAGCTTGCGCAGGCAGGATGCCGATCCTTGTCAGGCTGTGCAATAGAACAGTCGGGCACGTTTTGGCCACTGGCTGGCTAACGCAATTTGCCATCCGCACTTTCGGCAATCGACTCTCTCCTGTCATGCGGATATAATAAACTGCACTCTAACACTGATTGTGTACATGATGTCTGGCAAGCGAAACGCTTAATTAATAAAATTTCACTCAGCTTTAAATATTTGATCATTTTGCCTATCACCATTGCGAGTCACTTTGAACAACTTGAACACACTTCAGCAGCAGTCCGCTCCGCTCACGTTGACTGCAACGCAACAAAAGCATCAACACCTTTTTAAATACAGTCTGCTACTCACTTAAATACTTACTATGTGTGTGTGTGTGTGTGTGTGTGTGTTAGCATGCTCCATATCCGATCAGACAGTGGCACACACGCATGACGTCATTGTTGCGCCGTAATTACGTCGTTACACTTTACGCAATTCTGCTTCTGTTTCAGCGTCTGCTTCTGCTTCGGTGCTGCCTGTGCTGCCTTTGCTGCCTTTCTTTCATGTGCCAACTTGACGGCAAACTGCAATTATGGCGTCTCAATGGATGGCCCGGCTGCTCTGCTTGCCCCGGCTTTGTCAGCGGCAGACTTGCACAAAGGCGCCATTAGACAAAAAAGGCTTAGAACACCCATGGGTCGGCCATTAGCCTAACAACTCGAAAACAAGCAACACATACGACAACAACAACAACAACAGCAAATACAGCAACAAGAACAGAGCCACATGCAACGTCCTTTCACGCAAATCCTTGCACACACGTGACAATTGTAAAAAGTCCGTCGCCTTTAATAAACATTTGAAAATAGTTGATCAGTCGTCTCCTCTGAGACTACAGGAACAAGCAGCAACTGAACCGAAGCAAGCTCAACTGAGCTGAGACACTAAGTCTGCGTTTTTGTTTAATTGCAGCAACTTTTCGATTCGATTGTTTTAAATAAGTTTTGTGAGCATTTATGTTATTTAAAGCCAAAAAGAATTTCAAAATCCACACGAGCACATGAACTTGTGTTTCTTTGGGTATTTTGTTGTTATTGAAATGAAGCCAAAGCAAGTGCAGTGCCACAAAGCAGTTGGAGTCAAGTGCAAAAACGGCAGCTGCCGGCACAAAACTGCTGTCAAATCGAAGCCACCAAGTTCAAGACCCGCTGCGAGGCGCGGCAGGAAGGGACGAACGGTGCAAATGGCAAAGGATTTACGGCCAAAGTCGCATGTTTACCGCATAGTTTCAGTTCATGCAGCAGCGGCAGCAGTAGCAGCCAAGTGTGAGAGAGCAGGGGCAGGCTTACAGACTGGTGAATCGGCAGCACCATGCCGAACAACACACAAAACAATACAGCACAACACGGGTCAGCGCAGGGAAGGCGCAGGGGTAGCGCAGTCGAGACAGCCGAGAGGCCGGCATGGGCCAAGATGCGATGCTCGTGAAGTTTATGCAGCAGTCGACGATGCTTTGAGGTTTGCAATAAAACTGTTTGTCGTTTTAAACAACTCAAACACAAAACCACACTCATACACACACACCATCACACACACACACACACACACAGATCGTCCATTGGAGTATGTGTGCAAATATTTGGTATATTAAAAGCGTCTGCGTCCTGTACGAAACGCACAAGTCTCTGCCGGCGGTGAGTTGAATGTGCGGAGTTGTGTATATGTGTTTGTGTTTGTGTGTGTGAGTGTGTGTGTGTGTGTGCCTTCGTTGCGAGATTTATACGTTTGGCCACGAATAAAGTGGTTTATGCTTGTCTGGTCGCTTGACTCTGGGCCTGGGTCTGTTCCTGTGCCTGTGCCTGTGCATGGGCTTCGGCTTGAGCGGCTATAAATGCCAAAAAAGACATAATGCAAGGTTTATATGAGACTCGGATTTGCCACTAAACTAAAACGGCTGATGCTCAGCGTTCCTCATCCAAGCGCTCAGGCAGCTCGGGCAGCTGCTGACGCTGATGCCAATACAGATGCCGATGTCGGTGACGACGTCGATGCTGTTGTCGTTGCCGTGGCTGCTGCTGCTGCTGCTGCCATTACGTGAGTGTCTAGACACATACACAGATTTATAAACCAGCCTGCCACTCCACCCCCGGCAGATGTCGGGCATTCTCTGCTGCTGCAGGCAGTCGAGCATCCCATTGGCAAATACTTGCAGTTGCTGAGTGTCGGTTTTGCGCCGTGCGGTGGCGGCGGTGACGGCGGTTGGCATTTCATTTGCTGTTGCATAGTTTTGCTCTGAAACTTTTTCAAAATTTCCAAACAGAAATGCCTGCGCCTTGGCAATCGGGTCCTTTTTCGGCGTCAACTTATGGCGTAAAAATTAAATTTTATTAATTCTTTTTTATTTTTTTTCTTATTTTTTCTTTTTTGTTCTGCCAGTTTTTCGTTGTTTCTCGTTTCGGTTTTTCTTTTTCTGTTTTTTTTTGTTTTGTTATTTGGTTGTTTCTGTTTGCTGTTACTGTTGCTACTTCAGCCTGACTTCCTTTGTCGAATGTTGCTTAAACAACCGGAACTGGCAAACTTTATTCTGCAGCAGCAATAACAACAACAATGGCAGCAGGCAGCTCAAGCCAAGACTGAAGTGGGAGCATGAGCAATGGTGTTCGCGTTGGCGGGGGGTTGGGAGGGTGTTCTGCAAGCGACAGCAACAGTGTTGAAAATTATTTAATTAAAATTTTCTGTTAAAAATCTGTAAATTGTTTAGTTTAGTTTCGTTGATGATGCAACTTTGTTGTTATTGTTGCTGTTGTTGTTGTTGTAGTTGAAAATTGTTGTTGCAAATAGTTTGTAAGTATTTCTTCTTGTGGAAATTATTAAAACATTAAAAGCAAATAACCGAAGCAGGAAATTTGTCGTCGCTACTCCGACGTTTTATGCGCTGAGGGTCATGCGCAGTAATTAAGAAAAAGTGACAAAGTAAGCAGAGAACTCGGCTGGGATAACTTCATTTCTTAATTCTTTATGCTACATAACAACTCTTAGACTGGATGACAGTTTGTATCAGCCTCACAAGTCAGATTGGCTGCCTATTATTTTAAGTCCCCTTGAAACCACTTTAAATGAGAAAGTCCTTCGGAATACCCGATAATGGCAATGCAGTCTTTCAAGGCACGTGAAAAATATGTTCAGTAAAAATTTTGAAATAGTCCCTACTCCCATGCAGCAAAATTATCTACTGCAACTTAGCCAATGTCACAATGCAGTCGGAAATTGACACTCAATCAATTATTGTCTATCAAATCGCAAGAATCATTAGTCACTCCAAATAAAGAAAGTCATAGCAAGTCAATGACAGTTCAGAAAAAAATCTAACTGTAATCAAAAGCTTCAAAAAATATTCCTCCTTGCCACACTTGACCACGTTCTCAACATGCTAAATAAAGCCAGCATTCTAACCGTAAACGTGACCATAATCACTTAAATTGACATTTCACACTCGAATACTCTTCGCACACAATCCCGTATTCGGCATATGCCAGCCCGTCCCACCTCGTCGCATCGCTTGTCGTCTTACTGTCTGTCTGATTTACTAATACGCGCATAATGGAGTTGTCTCTGTGAGCGTAATAGTACGGATTGCTTTAAGCAGCAGCAGCAGCAACAGCAGCAGCAGCAATAACAACAAAAACAGCAATAGTAGAACACAAAATGCCAATCGAATTTTATCGATGCCAATGCGACGGGGGTAGAAAAAACGCCAATGCGGCACATAAAGCAATCAGCAGCCATGTGGAGGAAACGGAAACCGCATTGCGACACCAACACTCGAGCGTTCATTTCCGCTGCCAGTTACAATAATAACTGCAACAATAATAACAATAACAACAACAACAACAGCAGTAGCAAAAGCAGAAGCATTAAAGACAATAACAACACCAAATCTCAACGCAAATATATAAGTGTAGGTGTGTAGGTTTGTGTGAGTGTGTATATAAAAAAAAAATTATTCAAGTCAATGAACAATTTGATTTATCATTAATATAAAATACGACATACGACTTGCTTAAGTGGAAGACGCGCCGCCGAAGCGAAGCGGAGCCAAGCAAACCAAAGCCAAGCAAGCAAAAGAAATGACATGGCAGCGAAAACGCAGCCGGGGACACCAGAGCCAAGTGGAATCCGAACCGACGTTGGCTCAGCAGCAGACGCAGCGCAGCGCACACTTTAGATAATCATATATCATCGCCGATCTGCTTTCGCTGTCGCTGGCATTCGCATGCACCCAGCGCAGCCCCTCCTTCCCTGCCACAACCTATTCCAACCAAAAGAGAGGCAAGGCAAGGTACGGCAAGGCAAGGCAAGGTGACGTTTGCGAGTTTTCTGCGCACATTGACTTTTTTATACGTTTGATTTTACTTTCAAATGCGTTGCGAATTCATAAGGTCCTGCCCACCAGCCAACGTCCTGTGCCGTGTCGCCCCTGCCCTGCCCTGCTTCGCGCGGCTTGTCCACACTGAGCCTTGCGTTCAAAGCAGCCGCCTGTCATAAGCCATAAATGTGTCGCTTCGCCTGCGCTGTTCGTTATCCTGCGCCCACACACAGGACATAGTCGGAGTGTGCGTTCGCTTGTTTGTTCTGTCGTTTAGTTGTCGTCGCTGCGACGGAAATTATATAAAATACTGGCAAGCACTAAAGATCCTTAGATGTAGCGTCTGCTACTGCAGGACTCCATGTCCTTGCGCTGCCTTGCTGCGAACACCTTGAGCTGCGCGTGTTGACCATTAATACTCAATTGGCTGTGCTTCCCGTGTGACTTGCGCTACACACGTCAGCTGCGTAGCCGACTTCGTCGCCGTCGCCGTCGCCGTCGCCATCCCGGCTCTTTGCCATCCTTCGAACGCTTTGTGCTGCGCATACCTTGCGGTGCCTTGCGCTGACACTTGAATTGAATCGAAATTGGTTATTAGCAATTCTATGATGTCGTTCACGTTGTCGTTCGTTGTAGCTATTTTTGTTGCTGTTGTTGTTGTTGTTGTTGTTGTGGTTATTTTCGTCCTCAACTTCGTCGTCGACGTCTTTGTCCTCTGCGTCTGCGTCTTCATCGTTTCCTCACCGATGGGTATATCAGCAAATTGGAAAATACTTTAACACAAAGATGTGTTGTCTGTGTGTGTATGTGTGTGTGTGTGTGTGTGTGTGTGTTTATGTTTATCAATAGGTTTTGCTGCACTTCGACAGTAGAATGAATGCTTCTTGAGCTTAAATTTTTTAAACCTGTTCTGCTTCTTGCGCTGTCTCGTTGAGTCGCTGTGTCGCTTCGCTGCAAGTGCACGATGCCAGGTGTGCAACGCTGCGTATGCGTAATGTCTGTATCCCAATGGCATACGTATGCACATACAGCGCTCAAATGTATCATCAACGCAGCGCAGGAGTGTGTACGCTTCGTTTACTGCATTATTTTTGCATTTCCTGCGTTCGCCATGTAAATTGATAGCATTGATCGCTGCATGGCTGCAGCTGCCATTTTCCAAAGCCACTTCGAGCACCGTGCCGTGTTTGCGTTGCGTTTAAGTTTGCTTTTGAGTTTGGATATCGGCAAGCACTAAGCCAAACACGAATCCCAACAAGCAAGCAGCCAAGCAAACAGCCACAGATACTCCTATACACAACAGCAACAAGCAAATACACAAAAAAGAAAAATAAGAAAAGGAAATAAGGAAAAATCAGCAACTCAGAAATAGAAACAACAAAAAAAAAACTCTGAAAAAAACAGTAAAGGCAACACAGCGGCTGAAAAAAAGTATGCAGAAATCCACGCAGCAGCCAGCAGTCGAAAGCCATGAGTCGGCAGATGGGTGACGGGAGTCGGGAGACGGGTGACGGGAGACGGGAGATGGCAAAGGGGATTCTGTAGTCGCGTTGATAGTTGCACGCTGAATTGCTGCATATCAAAAGTCATTCATAGCAAATGAAATCGTTTTGTGCTACTTCCGTTTCCGCTTTCCCTGTTTATGCGTTCTCTGGAACTGCCGGGCTCTGCAGTAAATGGGGCTGGATGGGCGAACGTCTGCACAGCAACTGGTTTTTGATTTGTTTGCATTGCCATGTGTGCACTCGCTCGGAATATCTCGCATTCAGCACCTCGCCCCTCCACCAGCTCCCAGCCCACATAGACCGGTCATGCCCAGCACTCGCTAAGTCACAACAGTGTCTAAAAATTTCTGCTGAAGTTTTACTTTATGAATATATTGAAATCAAAAACCGAACCAAACCAAACACAAAACACAAAGCACCAAACACCAAACACCAAACCCTAGCAACCCGAAAAGCATCGAAACCAAATCAAAAACGCCAAAGTGGAAAAAAAAGATTGCGTCAAATCTCAAAACTCGTGTGAACGGATTTTGCTGACACAAATATAAAATAAAAAATACAAATACAAACAAAAAAACACACATATGCACATTCGCAGACGCATACGCAATTGCATTCGGTTGCGGATGCAGATTCAGCTTCGGATTCTGGTGCGCATTCGCATGCAGATTGTTTCTTATGTTCTCGATTTGCTGTTGTTGTTTCTGTTGCAGCACTCTGCCGTTGCGAAATCGTTTTGTGTTATGCATAAATAAACAAATCAGTCAAATCAAGTGTACCGACATTCGACTGCATCCAGCAGCCAGTATCCTGGTACATCCCAGCATCTACAATGCATGTTTATGCATGTTTCAGCTCGGTTTCAATTTTTGTTTGCTGCTGCCGCCACGCATAAAAAATGTTTATTTAATGTCTTGTGCGCCTAAGTATAGGCAACGATAATCACATTCGTACACATGACAATTGTGCGCATGCAGCAAATGTTGAGCACAAAAGCAAATCCATACCATCCGGCCTCGCTGATTCCATGCGAGGCAATGCATGCATCGACTCTCTCCACAATCACTTTACTGCGTTCGCTTATTGACATTTGGCAGCGTGTGGAGGCATGACTGCGTGGGTGTGGAGGAACTTGTCTTCCAGCTGACACAAAAAAAAAAAAAAAAAAACCAAAAATAGAAAATACCAATCCAAGTGACTTCAACAATTACTGTCTAACTTCTATAACTCATTTCAATCCGTTTCTGTCTTCATTATTCGAAGTCACTATAACTCGGAACTTTCATCAGTCCATTATGGGATTTTTTATTCGCCTGTATTTGTGTTGAGTAAATGATGTCTTATCAACTGTTAGTATTTTTTCAGTTCAGTTCAGTTGACTAATTAAATACCTGCCGGAGTTGAAGTCTGAGAGCAGAAGCTGCGCATTTGTGTTACGTGCCACTGCAAGCTTTGTGGCTCCAGCTCGTCTGGTAATTGCAGACACGTTAACTGTCGGTTAGCATGCATGCCAACGCATATCAGCTCAGCTTGACGTCGTTGGCAAGGCGTGCATTAGCATTTCATGAAGCTGCGTTCCACTGCTGCTTGGCTGCTGTTGCCACTTGCTTGAACTCTTGTTCATCGTCTGCTCAATCTTGACGATTGCAAAAGTAGAAGTAAACGTATATGAAAATATTTGAACCAGCATGGTATTCATAACTGAAATATTTCTGCCTCTGCTTTGCTCTATTCTGCTCTGCATAGTACCGCCTGGCGCTGATGCTTTTGATTCGGATTCCTACTCGCACTCGCAGTCGGAGTCGCTGTCGGTGCGTGCTTCCATTGCATGTTTTTGATGAAGATTGACTTCGAAACATGTTGATGGATGTGGCGAGCACTTGCACACATATACACACAAACACAAGAAAAAACGGCACGAGACAGGAAGGTCTGATTTGTCTGTGCGTAGCCAACTGTGTTGCAGACAGCCCGCTGTGCTGTTAGACGTGCAGCTTCGGGGCATAAGCGTAGCAAGAATGTCATAAATGCTAATAAGAAAAATACTTCAAACATTATTTCGAAATTTTTATGTCAAAAATTGATGGCACAATTTTCGAAATTATGCTAATGCGAATAGTGCCGAGCTGTGCATAAAAGGCGACCACACAGTGTCCCGACCGCCTGCCCACGTTAAGCTCAGTTCAGTTCGGTTCAGTTCGGTTAGGCTTGGCTTGGCTTGCTGCTTGCTGCTTTTGCCTTGTGGCTGTGATTTTCATGCATATTCATATGCTTGCAGGAGAAATCAACATACAATTATAACCGTAAAATTATACTAATTACAACTTTGAAATTAGAAATATGCAAATATGCATAAGCCGATGAAGAAGTGGCACCAGAAACGCCAAACATGCGACAAGCCGACACTGCCTGAGTAAGTGGTTGTGTGTGTATGTGTGTGTGTGTTGTGTGAGTGTGTGTGCCGAAGGTGCTCGGCATTGGACGATATGTGAAAGTTTTTTGATTAAAAACTGTTTGCATTTTGCTTTGCGTTAATTACGTTGGCGGCTGGCTGGAGTCTGTGCGAGGCCGCACGTCTGCAAGGTTGCTGATAAGTGGCGCTTAGCGGTAAGACGCTGCAATGGCGACGCCAGACATCACAGACTCTCATGCTGCCAGCAGGATGATGCCTGATGCGTGTATCACTCAGAGAAAGTGTCATGCATGAATTATGACACACACACACACACACACACGCACGTACACACTGACAGCCAGAGAGCAACGGTCAGAGCGGTGGGGCGGGCGTGTGGCTGAGCACAAAAAGTACTGTGGAAAAAATTAATTAAAACTAAATACATATTTAAATATTTTATGGAGCACATGAAGTGCAAATGGCTACGAAATCCAACTCACTTAAGCTTGTGTGCATTTGAATTGCTTTGCTTTCAGCTGCTGTTGCTGCTTCTTCTTCTTCTTCAGAATACAAAACCAAACGCACATTAAATATGTGCTGCATATACCATGCACACATGCATGCTTCCATGTGCAAGTGAGACAGTAAACACTTTTCGGTTAACTCACCACACGTCTGCAGTAGCCGCTGCGCAGCAGTGTACATCCCAGATACACACACGCAAATGTTTACACGCTGCACCTTTGAGTTATTAAAATTCCGCGGTGAGCATCAAATGAACTCATTTAGCACAGTTATAGAAAGCGGATAAAGAGATGCAGCCACGCTGTGGCCAACTCACGGCATGGGCATGGGCATGGGCACGAGCATGGCAATGAGTAATGTGCGCGGGTCTCACGTTGCTTAATGTTCGCTGGCACATTTGACACAAGTTGGCAACGCGATAAAAAGCCACGACCAACTTTTAGGAACCAACGAAGCACGAATGCGAAATGCGTTTTCAAGTTTGTTTTATTTTTATTTTTTTTTTTCTTTGTCAATGGCATTGCGGATATCTTTCGCATTTATTCAACTACTTTAGCTAATTAGTCTCAGTGATGCATGTCGCATCCGCATTTAACAAAAGTGGATTCGCTCGCTTTTCGGTTAACAAGTCACGATTGCAGTGCATAAATTCAATTGTCCGAGTCTGTTTGTGCAGCGCAGAAATACTATGAAAGGCAGACAATGTCAAAAGTCAGGACTTATCAGGGAAAATTGTTAAACTGAAAAATAGTTATTAAAGATTCTTAAAAGACTTGAAGAGCATTCAAGACTCGCAACACGTTCGACTATTAAAAAACAGCTTCGAATAGTAGGCAATGAATATTGCGTCACATAATAATTTTTGATATAATCAAAAAATTAATTTCATATTTTTTTGGGAAATTATATTTAGTATGCACATTTCGACAACTTTTATACAGACTAAGCGTGAACTTTCAATAGATAATTTTATACTTTTTTCAATAGCATAAAGTTACAAAACACTCGCACATCCTTTGATGTGGAGTTAAACGCATCCTTGATTTCAGCTCTATTTCAGTTTTATGTGTTTACTATCCAAACCTCACAAGTGCAATTTGCCTCAAAGCCTGCGCAAGTTGACAGCCCCGAGTGTCTATTCAAAGCCTCCCACAAAGAAGAAGTGTAGCGAATGCAGCTGCTTACGTCGAAAATGTCAGCGAAATTCAAAGAGAGAAGCAATAAAAAAATTTGGGAAATTTGATTAGCGAAGCGTAAATGAGTAAACTAGAAACTTTTCAAGAATTAACAATTGGCAACATGCGCCGAGACAAGGCAGCGCGTGCATAGTGTTGCCAACTACATGAGCACTACCCACTGCTGCCTGCGTGCAGCTGCTGCTGCTGCTGCTGCTGCTGATGAGCAAGGCAAACACGCACTCGACTACACTCGATCCGACTTGACTCAACATCAACGCGACTCAAAGGGATAATTTTGTAATTATTTAACTTAATGGAAAACAAACTTAATTTTCGTGTAAATTGAAAGCAAGGAAGCGCAGCATTGAGTCAGCCAGTGGGGGTGTGCGAGTGTGTGTGTGTGTGTGTGTGTGTTGGTTTGCTGTCTATTCGTGGGCGTGTTGGCAGGACAGGCCACGCTGTGCACCGATGCGAAGTTAGACAAGTTAAATGGAAAGCTGC
This sequence comes from Stegana nigrithorax, assembly GCA_037044495.1. Classification (NCBI taxonomy): domain Eukaryota; kingdom Metazoa; phylum Arthropoda; class Insecta; order Diptera; family Drosophilidae; genus Stegana; species Stegana nigrithorax. The sequence goes on from JBAMBQ010003584.1 coordinate 186,955, forward strand.
CAATTTTCGTGATAGGCATCGCCAATAGTATCCGAGCAGAGCAGCAGCAGAGCCGCAACAGAGCAGCAGCAGAGCGCTCAGAAGTTGAAGTGAAAATCAGACGAAAATGTTTTCTGTTGATTTCCTTATTGTGTTGTTTTGTTTGCGTTTCCATTAGTTTGTTTTTTATTTATTTTTGTTTTTGTTTTTTTTTTCTTTTTTCTTGCTTTTGTTTAGCATGCCTTTTCTTGTCTTTTCTCTTGGCAGTCGTTATTCATGCAACAATTAATCAGTAATTTTATTTAATTATGTTTACAGCAGCGCCGCGCAGTTTGCTTAAGCCTGCATGCCGCCATTTCCGTTTGCCGCCTTTGGCAGCTGTCGATTGGAAACTTAAAGCGACAGCCGCATTAAGATGCGCATATACACGCACACACACACACTCACTCACACTCACTCACTCATACTAAGCGCACAGCGCCACTCACACTCGACACAAGCCATTCAACCTACACGCAGAGCGAGCACGTCCACGGCAAGCAACGAAGGGCACGCAAATGTAGCGGAAATAATTCAATGCCACGCAGGCGATCCTAACCAGGCACTGTCGCTGTCGCTGTCGCATGTGGCCTGCTGAGGAAGGTCATGCCTGTGCATAAAGGTGCAACCGCTTAGAAACAAACGGATAAAAAAAAAAAAACCACTCCAAGAAATGTAAAAAGCGAAAAAGAAAAAACATGAAAAACGTCGGGTAAAATTATGCACCACAGGTGCCACGACTGCACTTTAGCAGGATATGCAGGGCGTTTCCTGTTGGTACATGCAAAATCCATGAAAAAACCAACTCAAAATAACAGCGCAGCGAAAAAGAAAAAACCAAGTAGGAAGCTCATACGCCGCGTGCACTTTGCCTGATGAAGTTGGCGCTGGGCATTGGCAAGCGGATGTGTGCTGTGCGGTGTGTGGTGTGTGTGTGCTCAGTGTGCTCGGTATGCCGGGTGTGTGTGCTGGCATTTAATTATGCAACAGCAACAGCGACGGCAGTCGTGAGGCTAAAAGCGCACTTAAAGTGCTTACAACACAGATAACAGAAGAAGAGGAGCGCGAGTAGCTTAAATTGAACCCATCGCAGCGCAAGGCAGAGCTAAGCACAGCGCAGCGCAGTACACAGATCCGCCGAAGCAGTAATTGCCATGTCGAAATACGAGCTCAAGTTGCTAATGAGTTTTGCGTCATAACTCCGAAACTGAGTTGAACAGCAGCTCAGCGGCAGTAGTTCAGTTCATAAACTGCTTTGTTGCCGAATCGAAGTTCATCTTTCTTGCATGGCTGCGCACTCGCTTGCCATCAATCGAAGCATGCGGCGCCGGCAAATGAAAACTGCAACAGAAGGAAACTTATTGCGAAAACTTCAAAGCTTGCTCCGCAATGAAAAGACGCACAAGTGCACAATTTGGCTGAAGTTTAATAATCTCCGCCAGAATAAAATAAAAGTTCTACGGCATCGCGCTGTCAATAGACACAAGTTCTGCATTTGGCAAAGATTAAAATTAATAAACCTCGCAGTCGCAGTAAGCAGACACGCGGCGTATGGAGGCAGTCGAGACGCATCCGCGCCAGAGCACTTTCAATTGAAGTCGTCAACTGCGAACTTATTTAAATGATAATTGGCCATTGAACCGACTATTCAAATGCATAATTAACAATCATAATGAAAGTCACAACTACAAATCGATTTGTAAGCGATTTTATATGCGAAGCGCAGAGGACAGTTTCAAAAGTTTGGGGGAGGGAAATGTTGGCAGTGTTCTGATGGAGTTGCTTTAATGTCCGTACTTCTGGAAGTCCCATTCGCGGTTGTCCAGCGGACACACCTGTCGTGTCTTCAGCCAACGCGAGATGCAATGAAAGTGGAAGGCATGATTGCAAACTCCCCACGCGACAGTGCACTCATCGGTCGTGGTCGAGCCCTGATTGGCCTGGCACTCGATGCACAAGTCCATAATGTGATTGCGGCAAATCGCACAATTGTCAACAACAATATCTAAACGTTGAATACGAGAACAGTCAGCCATATTAAATAGTTCCCTGATGTGTAGTATATTGGGAAACTCACCCCAGGCCCAGAGGGCTACAGCATTCCACTTCTTGATCTCAAAGCGTTTCTTGCTCGGCGAGGTTTTGCAGCTGCTGCTTGTCGACGGTTGGTCGTCTTCGCTCACACTCATGTCGTCCGTTGACATCTTGGCCTATTTCGAAACTTTTTTTCCCGTTTTAAAAAACACGTGTAATTAATCAAAGTGTCGAATCAAATTTGACAATCGCAGCAAATCAGCTTTCACCAAAAACAACTGACAACTGGCGCCAGGCCAACTACGATACGACTATAGAATTGTACCCAATCTAAAATTCAATGTTTTTTCTATTGCTTTAATATTTTGTATTACTTATGTAACAATATATCTAGATAAAATATTTTTTCTTAGCAAAAGTCATTATTCGCCGATAGTTCCCATAGCAGCTATAAATTGTAGTCAACTGAGATTAATAATAATAATAATAATTATAATTGAAAATTGCCCAGAACTATTAAATCCGAAAATTGGTAACGATGTCTTAAAAAACAAAAGGATATTTGTTAGTAAATGTGGTTTTTCAGTCGATCGTTCCTATGGCAGCTATAAGTTATAGGTTGAATATCGACAAAATAAAATAAACTCGTATTGCCTATGGGTTAGGAGAATCTTCGTGCCAAATTGATGCTTGTATGTCAAGTAATTTCCGAAATCAGTGCGATCATACGGACAGACAGATGGACAGACGGACATGGTTAGATCGACCCCTTGTGTGGTCTGCCACGCCTCCTTCTGCCTGTTACATACATTTGCACAACCCTTATATATCCTTCAGCATATTTTGATACAGGGTATAAAAAGCGGTCGCCAATCGTCTACCTTTTGTTGCAGTAGTTGTTGTTGTTGTTGTTTCTTTACTGTGGCTGCAGTGGTGCCCACATAAAATATCTATTTGCTAGTCCAGTCATTTTTCTGTATTCTACTTTATTTTTTTCGAGTTTCCTTTCTGTTTTGTTTTGCGCTTAAGTCAACATTAATTTAAATGAGTTGCCACTTAACTTTTAATTAAAAATTCACTTTTTATTTATTTTTGTGTTGAAATGGCATGGAATGAAATGTTAAGCAGTGGACTGGTCTGCGGCGGAGTTCTCTTTTATGCCATTCTCCCACTTAGCACATTGCACCGCACACTCAGCCGAAGCAACATTGCATGACCATAAAATAATGCATTATTTTTCTATTTTTGCGCAGTGAGCGAGAGAAGGGTGAGAAACGCTCAAACGGGTCTCGGTGCTAAGTGCATATAAATTAAAGTTTTCAGTTATTTTATGCCGCTTAAAATGGTTCGAATGATTTTAGTTTGGCCATTCCAGAAAAATTATGTTCAAAGATGTCCTTTTGCATATACACAATTTAAATTCATAAAATTTAAAAATATGGCTTGGAATAAAAAACGCAGACGTTGTGGTAGCGCACTACCAAGCAAGAGGACATACGAAACCAGACCTAGTGCCTGTTCCACAGCTACGACCAAATGGTCAACAGCTGCTTTATCTACTTAACAATTATTTACTTATAGATTAAAAAACACTAATTACAAAAATTAGACAAACTAAATTAAAATTAATACGACTATTAGTAGTCTAAATTAAAATAAGTATCTAATTCTATGTAATTTCATTAAAACTACAAGTAAGAAAAGATTTTAAAGTGTGGGAAGAGGCTATGTTATAAAATAAATGATAGTTAGAGTTATAAGCCAAACACATAACATAAAAGGGATCATGCAATAGGAAAGATGATCGTGCAGTGTTTAGTCTAATGGGCAAATAATATCTTGTTGAACGCGAAGGCACATTAAAATTTATTTTCCTAAGAAGGTAAGGAGAATTGTCATTGCCGTTTATCAGGTTATGAAGAAAAAGAATACCTAACACGGGTCTCCGACTAGCTAAGGTAGGAAGATTAATCAATTTAAGGCGGTAATGGTATGAAGGGAGACGAATTGCAGAATTTCAGTTTAATCCACGCAACGCAAAAAGCAAAAATTATTTTTGGACAGATTCAATTCGGTCAGAATATGTTGTGAGTTGGGGACTCCAAACACATGAAGCATATTCTAAAATCGGACGAACCAAAGAAATGAAAAGCTGCTTAGTGGTATACGGATCATTAAATTCTTTAGACCATCTCTTAATAAAGCCAAGAAGCTCTGCCTTTCCATTTTGCTCCGAATGTGCGAAGCGTCAGTGTCGGTTATTAATAATATTATTATAACAAGGTACTAATTGTTGATTTAGCTCTGACTTCTTGAAGTCCTTTATTAGGTAAGCCAATGAAGCATTATTTTTACCTTTGCTACTGCGGGCATGCAGGCAATCATTAGCAATCGCATTACACGTCCGATGAGAATAGTTTCTTGAGAAAATGTTGCAACTCACGCTAACTGCTCACAACTTTCGCCCCGACTAGCTTATCGTGCGCCACTCTCATGATTTCCCCCGTGGCCACTTTTGTGCGAACTCAACGCAAAACTTCGACCGGCATTGGCAATGAATGCATTTCGTGATTTCGAAATTTCACAGCTAATTGTTACATAATTCGTTAATTGTGCATTGCCCTACAGACAATTGCAATTGTTAGTCTCTGCGTCTGTCTGTGTCTGTTTGCGTTGCACTTGGATTTGACAGGTGAAGAGGAAGCCTGCTGCAGCTGACTGCCATATTTCGATCAAGCATTCGCCAACACGAACCACATGAACGTAGCCAAATCGATGTTACTGGCATTTGTGCTGCCTGTGAGTCTGCTGCCCAAATTCCCAGATCGTGTCTGATTATATGCATTTGGCTCGATAACACGCCTGTCAATGCATATTAATATGCCTCGCCATGCAATGCCTCAGTTGTCACAGCAATCACAGACGGCAGACTCTGCACCAGCCGGCAGTCCGCCCGACTCCGAGCTTTATAGCTCCTCCCTGCAGTCAGCAACAGCCTCATCAACGCTTCAGTGCGTTCTCGTCCATCTGAAATTGATGTATGTATATGTGGCGCATCCGTTTGTGATTTCCTCCACTTGGCATGCACTGCATGCATTTGTAGATTTTGTAAATTCAAAATTCACAATTTCCTTATGTCAACCCAACCGTCCCTAATTCACTGCGATACCCTCTTGGCCACGTAGTGTGGCCTGTCGTAGAGTGCCATGCAGTGCCGTGCAGTGCCGTGACGTGGGCTGAATAGGCGTGTGCCAGCCAATCGTATGCGTATTGCTTTAATTTCATCATTTGCAGCTTGGTTTATTCGAGGGTCCGAAAACTGTTTCTCAACAGCTTAGTCAATAATATTGATTACTTTGGCATTAGTTGAGCAATGCATATGCTGCATCCTAGCAGCGATAAGAGATTTGAGTGAAGTCAAGTGGAGGCGAGTCGAGTCGATGCGTGCCATGCTACCGTGCTGCCGTGGACTCGGCAGAGTGGCTTCGATGGCGTTGCCTGATGCCAGGCTGTGATGCGTGTTGGTGCATATTTCATGCATGTTATTGTTACTAGCGGCGTTGTTGGGCATGTTGCTGTTGTTGTGGCTGCTGCTGCTGCTGCTGCTGCATTTAGTTTCACTTACATTGTGCGCTTTGTATAAATGCCATAATTGAAAACGGCGCCCAGGCGTGGCGAGTATTTGTGTGCTTCTGATTGGATTTGCAACATGCAGACCGAGCTTCTCATAGGATTTAGTGTTCATTGTCGGTGTTGTTCATGTTGTGGTTGCTGTTGTTGTTGGTGTAATTGTGTTTGTCAACGCCGTCGCCATTCGACATTCACAATGACGCAGAAGTCGCGCGATACGTCTTTAGCAATTAGTGGCATCGCAAGGCGTCACTCACAAGTTTTGCCGCTGCCTGCGTTTGCCCGAAGTCTTAGACGTCTTCTCATTGGCATTCTCGCCCTTTGGCGTTGTCGTTGTTGCTGCCGTGATTTCACGCTGACGTTGCTGCCTTTTGTTTTGCTTGTTTTCTTGTTTTCTTGTTTGCTTACCACTCCTTGAGCTTAACTTGTTTGGTATTATAGCGTATTATAGCGTTGGCTGTTGTTCCGCTGCTAAGCTTGTTAACCGAGCCACAGAAAAGCGCCAAGCATGGCAACGCGTACCCTTCGTGCCAACTGAGCTAAGCCCTCTGCATGTTTGCTCTACGCCTGCCTGCATGTCACAGCTGCTGCCAGTTAGTCCTTTTCGCGTGCACATGAGCTTAGCAAGCAACTTCTGCTTGGCCCGCATACTTTGTTTATGTATCATGCACGTGAACCACTGACTTATGTCGTGTTCGCCAACTATATGGGACTTATCCATGGAATCTAGAGATAATCTACTTTATAAAAATTAAAGAAGTTTGTATAATGGCTTAATCTTCATTACGTTGAGCAGTTTATATTTTTCTTATATGACTGCCTTAACTCTAAAATTACCTGTGACACAGCGGATCAAATATGGATATGTGAGTCTCCTAAAATAAGGAAACTATTTTTTCCCAGCTATAAGGAGCTAAGGTTCTAACAAAGCATTCAAAATAGAGCAGTAGTTGTTCGCTTAGGCCTAAGCCGTGTAATTCATTTAACTATTCTTGTTGCCATAGTTTGCAGGGCACAAAAGATGAGTTAGCACTTTCACCATAACCATACTCAACTCAACTCAACTCAACGCAACTCAATGCCATAAGCCATGCGTATGCGAGGCAGCCTTAAAGCATTTGCGGCATTCGTTTATAAAATTTAATTGAGGGTAAAAATAATAAAAATCTATTGAAAGCACACGCAAACACATGCCTCGCACTGCCGAGCCCGCACTTGACGCACGTGCCGCAAGTCGCCACCATCCACATCCACATTCACATCCGCGCCAGGCCAGGCATGCACTACATCCTCGGTGCGGACGCCTCTTCTAGCGCCAGTCGCACGCCTTTATTAGCAAAACAAATAGCGAAATAGCAAAGTATTCCACGGCATTTTCTCACTAAGCCATGTTTTCAATAATAGCAGCAATGCGAAAAACTTGCAAAGTTGTTGCTGGCTTGCCACAATTCGTGGCAACCACTATGCGCTCCACGCTCCACCCCTCCTCTCGCGCTGGCCTCCTCTGTAGCTCTGCGCTGCCAGTTTCTTTCATTCCATTTCATTTTTCTATTATGCCGTTTGACGGCGATGCTTGCCGCTGCTCGCTTTGTTTCATGCATTCTTGCCTTCATTGGACTTTCATTTCATTGACACTTTGACAGCAGAATTGACATTTGCGTGACTCGAGTGATTAGAATATGCGCAAAAAGTGAGAAACAAAACGAAACAAAAAAAAAAAAGAAAAAAAGAAAGCAAACGAAAAAAACGAAAAATAAAAACACAAGTCAAGCAACTGAAATAAACGTGGCATAAAAATAACACGGAGGCCGGGGCTTACCGGAATTGCTGCAAGCTTCCAATTGTGCGCTTATTAGCAGAATTTAAACTGGCAAATGGTGCAATTGACTCAAATGCAATCAATTTCACGGCATTAAGTTCAGTTGGCTGTTAAGTTGATGTCTGTTTGGACACATCTGACGACTGACACATACGAAGTCCTTTGTCTTATCCCGCTGACAAAAGGATAATATTTATATTTTAATCTTCATTCTGTAGTTCCCGAGAAAACGAAAAAATTCAGTAGTGGTCTATATACTCCACAGTCAAGGATGATGCCCCACTAACTCTCAATGTTGGCAGTTGAGACCGGTTGCCTCGCTGTTCTGTACACGTCACTCAAGTCAGTTCGTTTATTATGATTGGCTGCCCGGAATGGTCTTGTACATGATGGTTGCTTCTTACTTTCAGCATGTCCTTTCGCAGCTAAGAATGCAATGGCATTAAAGTTTTGCAAATGAATAAAATGGGGGTGAGCACATTTTTAAAGGAAATGTTAAATATGCAGCAAAATTTATTCGCTGACGAAAAGCTGCTCCAAACATTCGTAGCAGCTGCTGTATGCTGACTGCGTTCCATAAATATTTCCAGTTACGCACAGTGCCCTCAGTAAGCGTTGCAGAACAATGGGCAACATTTATTTGCCACGTAATGCCATTCATTGTAACTGATAAAAGTCTGCATTTCGCATTTCGCATATCGCATTTGGCGGCTGTGCGTTGCGTGCTAAAATCAACGGAGAGGTGTGCGCGGTGGAGGGGTGCTTAAGCGTGCAAGGCATATTGCCGAAAAAGAAACTCACACAAAGGGCATCGAAGAGGCAGTTGTGCTGTGAGTACCAAGTGCGGAGTGGCAGGTGTTGATGCGATTCTCAGTTAGTCTTGACTTTGTGCTAAAGTCAATTGGATTGAGGATGGGGCACGCAATGCGTGAATTATCGCATGACATTTGTGCGTTAACGTTTTATTTCCGCGAATTACGAAAATAATTTCCGGCGCGTCTTGCTTTAACAAGAAGTTAATCAATCGGAATTCAATTGCATGTGTAGTGAGCCTCGCTGCCCCGCCAAATCGCTGAGTTGCAATATGCGCAATCGATTGCTAAAATCACTTCCGCAGTTGGCGAAATTTGCAAAACCGTTAAAAAAAAAGGAGTAGAAAAATCAACGCAAACACATTTCATCGATTTGTGCACTAGATTTGCTGAAGCGCCAGAAAGTATGCAATGGAATGCTTTCGCTTACATTTTTAATAATAACCAAATCGTATAACGACAACAACAACAAAAACCAGCCGCTTGTGTAGAGCACACAGCGACTGCACTCAACAACAACAGTCACGAGTGATGTCAGAAACCGCGTCTATTGCCGCCATGCCAGCGAAACCCTTCCTGGCAGCTATGTGCCAGCCATGACTTCCTGCCTTGGCCACTTTTGGCGTTAGACTTGACTAACTTTTTTTAATTTTTTATTTACATTTTGTTGTTGTTGGTTTTTTTTGGTTTATTATTAGAGTATGTTGCTGTGTGTGGCTTTTGTTGTTGTTGTTGTTGTTGTCGTCGTTAAGTAATAAACTTATTTCATATGCTGACTGGTTTTCCATTTCGAGTGTTATACGTTTTCCCATTTTGTTTTGTTCGTTTCGCTTCGTTCGCCTCGTTTCGTTTTGTGTTGTGACTTTCTCGTCTAAAATGAAATATATTTTGCTGCATACATGCAGGCAGCATGGTATACGACTCACAACTAACAACAACAACAACAAAAGCAGCAGCAGCATAACTGTAAAATTTTTGCAGTAAATAAATATATTAAAAATGCATTGGTAAATGCAGCTTAGCCGGAGGTGTATGCATGCATGCAGCAACTGAAATGCTGCTGTCAAAATTGCTGACACAGGCATAATGAAATTTGCACAGGCATCGCAAAAAGGACTGGCACCCAACTTTAGGCGGCAGCGGGGGCGGTGTATGCCAGCGAAGCCTGACATTTTAATAGAGTGTGCACTTGTTCAATTAAAAAACGAATATACAAAATGGCTAAACGAGCATGCTAACGGGATTGAAAGACAGACGGATTGACGGACGGACGTACGGACAGACAAACAGACAGGCAGGCAGGCAAATCGGCAGACCTATAAAACGACTGTGAGACAGACATACAGACAGACAAAAAAAGAGGGATTAGACGATTGAGCTAGGTAAAGTGCGAGGGGGCAGTCGACATAGCATTGCGAGGTAGAGGGGGAGAGAGAGAGAGAGAGAGAATAAGAGATGGAGACACACGTTTATGGCATAGATTGGCTTGGCTGTTGGCTTATTTTTAGAATTGCCATACATGGCGTATGCTTAATAATTGTTTGTATACAATTTGATTAGTGCTGCTGCTACTCAGCAAATCGTTGAAGCCATTTAAGCTCTGCTGTGACAACAGTAACAGCAGCAACAGCAACAGCAGCAACAAAAACAACAATCAACTACAGCAGCACTTTCTGTTTACGTTGACGTTGACATTGTCCTTGTGTTGCCAGTTTTGGAGATTTCTCTTATAGTATTTTCGATTCTGTTCCGCTTTCGTTGTCATACTGCTTTGCTTTGCTCTGCTTTGCCTTGGTCTGCCTTTGCCTTGCCTTGCCTTGCCTTGGTTTGCTTTGCATTGTTTTGCGCAGCACAGCCTACGCGAGCTCGCCGGCTAAGCCATGCTTGACGTTTATCGTTTTAGACAGCATAAAACTCAATTACCAATAATTGAATTTAATGTTGTGTTGCAAATTGAATCATTCAACGGAAATCTGTTTCATTATTTTATGCTTTGGTAACTTATACTATTTGCTTTTTTTTTTTTCTTTTTTCCTCTTCTTTTTTCGCTCGTGCTTGCACTTGACTTGGGTTTACGTATAGACATGTTACTAAACGAGTCAATGAGCGATTGGCTATATTAGCTGCTGCTGTTCCATGGCTGCTGAGGTACACTTTGAAATTATGTAGATGTTTTAAGTCGCGAAGCTGATGACTGCTAATCAGTTAAGGCTAATTGGCCCGAACAGCGGTTTTTTGTGGAACTCGGATGGTTTCGTCTGTTTAATTTTATTAAGGAAAGTTGCATCAAATGTTTGTGAAATGGAAATCTGCAGTAACTCGTAACAGTATTTTAAATTTTATAAAAAATAAAATAAAAATCCATAATTATTAAGTCAGTTGCATTTATTGTATCGTCTTCATTTATTCTGTATGTGTGTCTTCTTTTGTTTGAAACAATCTTGTTGGATTATTCTTGAGCAGTTTCCTTAAGCTATTCCCTTTACTGCTCAAATGCTTTTGGTTAGAAAGCTCTTCATTGCATAAATCCTGCACTCCCTGCATCTCCCTCTCCTTTGCCGTTGATCTGCTCGAAAACTTACAAATGTTTATTGCACTTCGTCTGGATCGCACACATAAATCTCACAACTCGACTAACACTATTAAACCGATTAGGCCAGCACTCAGCCCCAGTCCCTAGCCCCCGGCCACTGCCGTTTGTCTGTTCATTAACTTGGCCGCAATCAATGAATGCGTCAAGCAAAGCAATTCAAGAAAACACTTTTGGCCAACTTGAAGTGTGTAAGCGCAAAACTTTGCAGCAAAACTTTTAACAATTTTCATTCTTTAGCAAACGACTTCAATTGCGTTGCCATTCAAATAAAAATGCGCCAAAGCAAACTTGCGACGATGAAGAACTGTGTGCAGAAATGGCTCATCCCAGATCTTGCCTCAAAATGCTGAGCGCACAAAAACAAAACAACCGAGCGAAAATCCAAAAACGAACGAGAGACGAGCGAACATAAAAAAAGAACTTAAGAAGAATCTGAAGAATAGTAAAGATTGTCGAGGCGACAAATAAAGAAAAATGTTTGCGAACTGCAATTGACTCGAACGTTGAACGTTGAACATTGAACGGCGTCAGGCGGCAGACGTCAGGCGACTGGTGGCTGCTGGCTGGTTGGCTGGTTGGCTGGTGGCTCGTGGCTGGCAGCGAACGTTGCAGCATGCAGCAGCCCGACAGTGGCCAAGAGGCCAAAATGGATGGATGATGAAGATAAGGCGAGGTTAGCACGCAGCAGCGGCGTCAGACGACAACCGCTTGTCATTTTTCCATGAGCAGCAGCAACAAGAGCGACAAGAACAACAACATAGTGCGAACCACAACAACAAGGACGCACTGCTTGTCGCTTGAAGAAACTTAGTGGCTAAAAGTGCCGCACACAAATCTTTCTTGGCCAAGACACAAATTGTGTGCAAAATGACAACAAAAGCAATTGACATGACAAGGAAAAGGCAAACGCCGCATCGGGTGGCAACACACAAATGCGAACAGACAAATGAAAAAAATATTAAAAAAACAACAACAACAACAAAAACTAACACAAAACAGTGACAGCAAAAATCTTATAAGTGGAAAGTGAAGTTTTGCAAACTGTGCAAGCCATAAAAAATAACTGCACTGAAGTGGCGCGTGGTCCGTGGCACGGTATGCCATGCAGTGTTGTCTTGTGGCGTGGTGAGTTGTGTTGTGGTGTGGTCTGGTGTGGTGCATGCCTGGTGCATGCTTTGATGGCAACAAAGTTTTGCCAACGAGCCGACGAACGAACGAGGCAAATGAGTGAGTGCGGCACGCGTGCAGTTGGTGTGCATAATGTTGATTTTATGTTTTTACCAGCACTCATCGACAAATGAAAAAAAAAAACAAATAATAAAAAAAATCATATCATGTGTGAGATGGTATTTTAGTTTGTTTTTTTTTTCACTTTTTTTATTGTGTACGTTTGCTTACTGCATTACCGAGAATAGCTTTTAGGCCAACTGACAGCGGTGGCTTATGCGAATGCAACGTAAAGCTCAAAGACAAAAGCAAAAAATCAAAAAAAAAAGAAAAAAAAGTGCTGATGCAGCAGGCAAAGTGGTAAATCGTATTAGTCTCGCAGCTGTTCAGAGGCAAACAGAAATACAAAATGAAAGTGGGAAAAAATTTGAAAAAAGCGCATTAGCTTCAAACGGCTGAAGTGCAAAATCGAATTTAGCTAACGGCATTTTTCTTAAGCCAAACCAAACCAAACCAAACCCAACGAAACCAAACCAAATCTGCAGCAGGTAACCAATACCGACCATGAGGCGATCAAGCACTGCTCTGTAGCTGCTACTCGGCTGCTGCTGTTGCCGGCTGCTCTTAATGCACACAAAACACGTGTGTGCCAGTCGACTTTCGGGCGGCTTTTTTCCCATTACATGCGTCTGCACGGTCCACACGTCTTCGGCGCCTAAAAGGCGGCTATTAGTTGCGTTTGTTTTTCCATTGCCTCTTTGCAGGCTGCAACACACAGAGTGCACACCAACTCGGGCTCCCTTTTGGCCTAAGCTTAAAATGGCTGGGCTACATTTAGCTTACTTTGGTTCGTTGGCTTGGTCCTGTGTGCTACATGCGAGTTAGGCCACAAACTGATGCACTGACGGTTGCCAGTTCGGCAAGGATAGGTATGTATATACGCTTTGTAGGTAAGTATATGGCAGCTGCCAAAAAGCTGCAGCAACATGACTTTTCTATATGTAACCACGTCACTTCAAGTCACACACACACACACACACACTCACTCCATGATCCAGCATCCACAGCACCAGCATCAGCTCAACGCTCTTGAGGCTGCTTCGTAGACAAGCGTTGCCACCGATCCAACTGCTGCGTCTGTCCGCTCTCGTTGGTCGCCAGTGTGGCATGTCTGCTGTTGGTTAATATCATCACTCATGTATGCCGCATACTAAAGAGGAAGCATCATGTGCGGGTGTCTGCCGTCGTCGTTTCGCTCGCCAGTCGAGCTGCTGGCCCGGCTGCAGTATTCGAGTGCTCGTGGCACGAGAAGTGCTTGAGCAGCTGCACTGAGTATGCGGTTTATGTCGCTTAAGTGTTGCAACTTTCCTCTAAAGCCATCCATCCATCTATGGCCAATCCCTGACACGCCGCTCCATTGCTTGTGTCCTTGCCTTCTTGTGTATGCTGCAACATGCTGCCTTGCACTGCATCGCTTTTTTTTTTTGTAAATTGTTTTTTTGTTGGCCTTCGTTTTGTGCGCGCAGATTCGATTAAGACGCTCCGTGTGCTGTGTTGGCTCGCTTGCCTGACGTGCCCTGCCACTCAAGTATGCAACGTTCTCTTTTCTCGTCCTTCTTTATTTTCTTTTCATTTTTGTTTAAATTTCACCATGCCATGGCCAAAACCAACAAGCAAAATCGTTGGCAAATTGCCGCATACAATCTTTGCGGGTACGCACACACGCACACAGGCACACAGGCAAAGGATGCGAGGCGCGAGCAACGAGTTGTGCTGTTGTTGTAATGAGGAATTATAACAATTGCATTGTTATTGCTGTTGTTGTTGTTTGAATGGCTGCTGCTGCTGCTGCTGCTGCTGCGACTGCTGCTGGTGCCGTTGTAAATGTTTTCAATGTGTTGCTCTTGGCACTTTGTTTGCCGGCGTGCGGTATTGAGTTCATCGTGTTTATATTCGCACCTGCCTGCCGGTTCGCTGCACAACATTGCTTATGCGCGATATAATAGGTTTTCGCCTATTTGCAATTGGCATGTTTGAGCACAGTTTCCGCAATTAAAATGCAGCTGCACTCGCACACTCGAACAAGCAAAGCGACAAGCGACGGACATTTGAACTTTGCATCGGTCTCACGGAAATTAGACGCAAAACTGAGCATTCACCTCAATGGTGGCTCTATGTATGTGTGCCTGTGTGTGTGTGTGTGTGTGTTTGTATATGTGCGGGCGTTGATGATGGGACCACAAAGCGCGGCTTGGATGCAGACTCGAAGGCATTTAAGTACCGAAAATACGCACAACTTCCAGTTCAATGTGTCGAAATAATAAACATTAATGAAATTGCCGCCGAAAATCCAATCCAATCCAATCCAATCCAATCCAGTGCAATCCGTGGGTGTTGTCTGCTTCAGCGGCACAAAGCCTGCTGCCGAATTTCTCACAGTGGGCACAGTTCGGTCGTTCGCTCGTTCGCTCCAGTGTCGCCCATTGTGCTAAGTAAACAGCAAAGCAACATGTAATTAATGATAAATGACGCAGAACATGTCGCCATTTGCGCATTAGGCGCACACACAGCTCGCACACAACTCAGAGGACAAAGGACGCCCGTGACAATGGCCGAACGTCGGCTCTGTTCTGTGCGTATTTGCAAATGAATGAACGAATGAATAAATGAAAAACGAAAAGCGAAAAGCAACGGAAACGCAAAACGAAAAAAAAATAAACAAAAGCAAACAAAAATAACAAAAAAACAAAAAATGTTTTAGCAAATACAACAAATTGTAGACACAACAAAAACACAACAGCGGCGCAACAGAAAAAAATTGCAAAGAGAAAAAAGAAAAAAAAAAAAACAAAAATTAAAGAAGGAAAAGACGTAGGAAAAGTTTTCTTTTCGCAATAAGCAAGAACGTTAGACGAAATGCGTGTGAGAAAACGTGGCAAAAGGCAACGTTGACAGCATTTGATAAATTCACCAAAACAATAAGTACAAGAAGAAGAAGCAGCAGCCGAAGTCGAAGCAGAAAAAAGCGCAACAGGGATTGGTGCGCGGGTGGGTTGGAGTTGGGGACGTTGAGTGCGCGGTCTGCTCATTGCCGCTCTCATGTTGCTGCGTTGGTGTTCATTTCGGTTTGGGTGTTGGCGTTGACATGTTTTACAATTTAATTAAATCAATCATACGCCGTGCGCCGCAGCAAATAAATAAATGCAGCGGAAAATCCTACAAAAAACGAAAGAAAAAACGAAAGCAAAGTGAAAAACCTTTTACTCCGCCAAAGGTTGCCTAATCAGACGCAGGTGGGCGGGCAGCTGCTGTGGAGTTGCGCCACAATGCGCTTAGCATAAATGAATATTTATAATTTTCCACTGCGTGCGCAGCAGCAATAACAACAACAACAGAAACGATGGCAATCGCATTGAAAAGTTCGCATATAAAGTGCTGAGTGCCAACAAATATTTTTTTATGAATATTTATTTGTGTTTTGAAATCGAAGTTTTGCACTTTGCCATGCTGCCGGCTTCGAGTTCTGCTTCTTTAAGTAGGTTTGCCTCTCGCCGCTGTTGCTGCTGCTGTTGCTGCTTAGTTTGTTGTTGTTGTTGTTGTTTTTGGTTGTTATTGTTGTTAACATAAAATCTGATAATGGCTGCAAAGTGCGCCGAGAAGAAACTTTGCTGCCAGCTTAACTCTCGACCAAGGTGCGTGAGACAATTTAATTTATTTCATGCATTAAACAAAAAATATTAATGCCATAAATCAATATAAAAAAATATAGAAAACTTTTTGCTTATGTTTTGCTTACCATATGCAAAAGGAAAAATTATTCTTTTGTTTGTTTTCTTTAAAAAAAAAGAAAAAAAAAAAAACAAAAACATAAAATAAACAGAAGGAAAAAAAAAAAAAATATATATATATATATATATAAAAAAAGGCGAACTTTTTGCAGCTTAATTTATGTGCGCCGCATTTGACTTACACTGTGCGAAATTCCGCAAAGTGTTCAAGAGTTGCACGTGTGTTGATGGTGTTGACGCTGTGTGTGTGTGTGTGTGTGGCGACTTGTCGAAAGCGGATATGCGCCTACTTGACCCCAGACGCCATTTTTATTGTGCCTAATGTTTTTCGTTAAATGGATTAACTCGTTTTAGTTCGTACTTACTTGTCGGTCTTTATGTGCTGCTGACCACATTAAATTGCTGTAACTGTTGAGATTTATGGGTAATTTAGCACAGCTGCTGTGCCCTTGTCCTTGCTGATACTGTTGCTATTGTTATTGTTGTCGTTGTTATGGCTGTTGCCATGCGAGTCCAGGGCGTGCCATGCACATAGATTAAAATAATAACAAAACACAGCAATTGAGTTGTTTAATACGGTGAAGTGTTGGCACCTCTCCAGTACTCGCTGTGATGCATAAGCAGAGGCATGCTTGGGGGGTAGCAATTTCTTCGCTCTAGCTTATCTACATTCGGTCGAGTCACTATTTTTCTGTATTTCGATATACACTCATATGTACCAATGGCATAAATTCTTCGATTAATTTGTTGACAAATAATTTATCTTTTCTGTATTTTTCTTTTTTTGTTTTTTATATTTTCCAAATATCAAACTGACCTTTTTGAATAAAATTGTGCATGGCAATCAACCGTAAAACTAATCAGCAGAGTAAAACATAGTTTGTTTGTTTGTGAATTAATGCAAAAACAAGCCAGAATGCTCTGTAGGAGAAATGGCACCACAAATTTCAGTAGTTTCAATGATGTGCAGTTTTTGTTTTAAAAAAAAAAATGTTCTTCGACATGACTTCCATCATTTACGTCACTGAAAACAAAGTGACTTGGCAGCTTGGAACACTTAAATGCGCACAGCACAGTCGTCCTGTCCTTTGCTGTCCTGTCCTGTCCTGTCCTTGAAGTGCTTCAAGTATTTCCAACAGCAGCAGACACACGCACACCTGCAGCAATAGCAGGAGCAACTTCTTAGCACAAAGTTCAGCAGAAACATTTGCATACAGACCTGAATACTTTGCAGACTTTTTACTTAGTTTTGAAGCAATTTTTGTCACTTTTTTCGCTCGAATGCAAATCGGCCTTCGAGGGCCAGTGAGTGTGCTGCCCGTGGGTGTGTGTGTGTGTGTGTGTGTGCCAGTGTGTGCATATGCAACGGACCAATTGCCGCCTGCTTGCCTGCATGAGAACGATATGTGCTTATAAGTAGTTAAAAATATGCACGCAAGGAAAACAAAACCGAAACCGGAACCAAAACCAGGAGCAGATAAATCCTTTGGCTATCCGCAAACGTTGACCCAGCATGAAAACTCGTTTACGCTTTTCAATCCTGCGTTGCATGGCGGTTTTTTGCTAGCAATTTGCATATGTATGAGTCCAGGCAACGCTTGACTTTCATTCGCATTTCGTGCTTTGCTCCTCTGCCTGTGTGAATATACCGTATACCGTGTGTGTGTGTGTGAGCCACTGGCAGCTTCTTCAGTGTACGGAGTCGAAATTATTTCACAAACATTGCAAACTTAGTCAAGTGCCTTCTCGTTATATGAGATCTTCCTTTTGTTGTTGTTGTTTTTGTTGCTGTTGGCATCTGCACACATATATACACACACACACACACAGGAACGCATCTGCATATGTCCTTCGCTTTGTTTGCGCACATGTGCAATCTGCGAATAAAACTATGCAATGATTTTTCGCCAAACTTTTTTCTTTAGGCGTTTAATTGCATAATTAAACAATTAAAAATTGCACTTAATTAAAGTTAATTTTTCGCATTATTTTTATTTGCATTAATGTATGCCCGAAGTAAAAAACCAAACCGAAAATGAACAGTTTTTACTGTCGATTCATCGCATTCCACAATCCCCCCTCGCCGTCGTCGCGGTCTGTGTACTTGGCTCGGGCGCTTCGTTTGTGTATTCAATAGATAAAGTCATATATCATGCGTTAATTTAAACAATTGTTGTTGGTTTGCTCTTTCATTAAATATTGCGTTAATTTTCAATATTTATTTTTAAGTGGTTTCCAGTGACAGTTCATACATACATGTGTGCATTTGTTTCGTTTACACTGCGCATTTGCATAATTGTCCGCTGCCAGTTAATCAATTCATTTATTTTATTTTATTCAACTGTAATGAATTCTCAGCAGGCGCCGTTGCGCCGCCACTTTACAGCTTTAAGTGCAGCGTGGAGCAGCCTGAGGCATTCAGGCATTCAACGACTAAGCTGCCTGTCCTTGCGGTTAGCGCATCACCGGGCGTATGATTAATGCCGAAATATCACAATTATTGCGGTTTCGTATCGCTGAAAAACGCCAGTCGGCCCTAAACAGTTCCGATGCCTGCGAAATGCTAAAGCAGAATGGATTTGCGATTCTGTTGGACTATTACACAAATGGATGAAATCCTTTTCTAATTAACTGCATAGAAAAACATTATAATTGCGTTAGCTGCAGTGCATCGATTTGTATTTGCGGGCGCTTCCTCATGCCGCCCACTACTCTTCCGTTAACGGGTCAAACGCATATTGCATTCGCAGTTGCTCATCCGCCTGCCGAACACTAATTATGTTATAAATCGTTTAGTGCATTTCCGTTTGCCAATTGCACATATGCATATGGATATACTTTTAGGCGTTCATCTATTTGCAGGTTTATATTGAAACGGACAACCAAATTCGCATCATGGACGCATCCAAAACCGCATATCTGCAGTAAAATTTTTGTGAAAGCTATATTCAGTTATATGCTTCTTGATTCGCTGAACATTAGCGGGTTTGTTTGTTTTTTTTTTTAAACTTTAGCTGTTGCAAATGTGGAGTTCAAATTTAAGGAAACCGATTTCAACAACATAAAATCCACACAAATTCACCATATTGACTTTCATACATTCATAATATAGGGAAATGCTTATTGACACATGGCAGTTAGTTTGAAATAAAGCTTCAACTTCGCTAACATACCCGTTATTTTAACAGCAGAACTAAGAAAATTTTACAGATTTCAAATGCAACAAAAAATCACCTAACGAAGTCACCAAACCGGAGCCACACAAACCTCGTCTTTGCGTTCTTTGGCTCTCTGCGATAGAAAGTATGAAATGGAGTGTGAAACACTTCACTGACAAAAGCTGCGTCACGAAGTTGATGTCTCTCACATGCTCACAGGCGCTCACAGGAACTCATTCTGACATTCTCAAGCAGCAGACAACGCACGACTGAGCTTTTGGCTCTCAATAAGCTTCAGCCTAAGTATGCAGTTGCTAGTTCAGGCAGCCGTCACACGGTGGCGCCAGTTGGCAAACTCTTTTTACTGGCGCTAGAAGTTTTTTTAGTTACGATTTGTGCTCCCAAACGAACGCACGTCGTTTTTGCGCCGCGCCGTCAAACCAAGTACTGAGTAACGCCAACTTAAATCAGTAACACACAAGGCACAACAAACCCAATTCATTCATATCGCCTCTGTGTGGCTAAGTGAGCCACATGCGAGTGGCGTGTAGTGTGCAGCGTGTTTACGAATTGTAACGGTAAAAACAAAAAAACTTAATAAAAAATAAAAATAAAAATATTTTAAGGAACAAAGCAAAATTTTCTAACCAAATATGCTTGTGCAGAAGCACACGAAAATGTGCATAAATAATTAATAAAACCGAGTTTTAAAAAAGTTTAATGTAATTAATATCAAACGAAATTAAGCAAAAAGCGAAGTACGAAATAAAAAACATACAAAAAAAAAACAGCAAACAGCACAAAAAAAAAAAATTAATTAATTATTATTCCGCATTTGTCCGACGCCGACGACTTGTTGTGGCCTACAGTGGCTTTGTTATTGTTGGTGTTGTTGTAGCTGCTGTACGGACACGAGTTTGCATGTCATTTGTCAGCGTACGATTTTTTTTCGTTTGTTTTTGTTACAATTTTTTTAATGGTATATTTTTTTTTTTTGTTTGTTTCTTTGTTACTTTTTATTGTCGAGGAATCTCGTGTAATTCGCAATGTTTGTAGCTATTTTTAGGTATAGTGTTGATACGTTCTGTTGTTGTTGTTGTTGTTGTGTCAGTGCGCTGCGGTTGCGGTTAATTAAAGTGAACTAATAGCAAAACTGTTCGAAAAGGTTAAATGCAAAAATTCTGGCAGCATTTTTTTCGATGAAACGCACAGCTCAGTTGACAACTGAAAAATGGCACAAAAAGGAAACAAAAAAAAAAAACAAAAAAAAGAAAAACAGAAATATTTTCAAATGGCTGCCGTTTTATTTTTATAACTGTTTTAATATTTGAATTTTTTTCTTGCAAACTTTGAGCATAATTATCGTTGTCGTTGTTGTTGTTGTTGTTGTTGTTCGTTTGTCGCACGCTTTGCGAAGCATGGGGCGCAGCTTGTCTAATTTAACCTAATTAAGCTGTCGCTTTATGGCTGACAACATGGCGGCATGCGAAATGCGAAATGCGGCACGCGGCTATCGTGCGACATTGTGTTTACATTTTCGTGTGCATACTTTTGGGCAAACAGACAAAAACGCCAAGCAAAGCCAAAACAATGCCGCACCATAATAACATAATACAGTCGCCCGTTGCCTGCTTATTGTTATTTAAATGCTGCATAAATTTACAATTTCGCGGCCGCGTGCCAGCCAATTTGGCCCATGATGCAGACGGTTAGCCAAAAATAGCGTAAATGCTTATATTATGCAAATATGCCAAATCTTTACATAAACATCATTTTATTACATTTAATAAATGAAAAAAGAAAACAAAAACACAAAAAACACAAAAGCAAATTACACAAAGGAGCCTCAGTTAAGATGCTCAATGCAAACTTTTCCAACTGCGCTCAAAATCGACAAAACTAAGTACTGTGCAATGTTGGGAATGTGCAGCCTGCCGTTGAACTTCTGTTGCATACTTTTTAGAGCAAACGGTAATCACAGTTAATGAGGCTGGCGCGTGCAGCCCAATAATGGGTTGGGAAATGGGTCAACATATTTTTGGGTCCCTTTCGGCGGCCAGCGCAAAGGCAACTCGTTGCTCCTTTGCTGTGAGTCAAGCGACGCGTAAAGCATCAACGACGTTGACGACGATTGAGTCTTCAATTGGCCAAAACAGTGTCGCAATGAAATCGAAAAATGAAAAGTACCAAAATAAAAAGGCAAAAGTACTTGGCGGTAAATCAAAAACAAGAAACAACTGTGAAACAGCAAAAGTGAGGGAAGGCAGCTCCCGGGCAGGCAATAATCGCAATGCGAGGCCACGCTTGGCAATTGCAAAAACAAGAACAAGAAGAGGAAGAAGAGCGTTGCAAGCAAATGAAACGGCTGGAATTTGAATTTATGTGCTGCATTTACTCTTCGGCGCTTTCCAACCTTCCCCTGCCTTTTTCACAATTTTCCTTTCGTTCGGTTTTTTTTTTTGGATTTTTTTTCTTTTGTATTTGTATTTGTTTCAACAATTCTTCTGTTTTTCGCTTCTCTTGATTTTTTTTTCTTCGCTTTTTTGTTTTATTGTTCGCCTGAACTGTAATTAATCTTTGCTAAAAATGCTTGAAAATTTATGTCTTTAACTTTGTGCAGCGCTTCGCTGCCGTTCGCCAATTCGCGTTTGCCGTTTCGCGGCGCCCCTGAAAGTATGCCAGCATATTTTCGCTGGTGTGCTGAGCCCTGTGTTCAATAGTTTCTTTCTTTTAACTGCAGTTGCCGCGTAGACGCAAATGCTGCGATTAAAAGTGATTAATTGCTATGTTTTTATTATGCTACAGCAACAACAACAACCGAAACAACAACAATAACCATTACACTAACAGCAACAAGAAAGAATAAAAAAAATATGAGAACAGCTAGAACAACAGCACGAACAAGAAAGGCAACACTTGCGCCACTTGATGTCTAAATTAAATACTCTTTTCCCCAAGCGCTCAGCGCGCCTCACACCGGCCAACCCGCCAACGCGCCAAAGCATTCCGCTTCGCTTTTATGCCGCGTGGAAATTGTAGACGAGGCAACAAATTTCCGCAAATAACAAATTAATAAACACATTAAAAAGGCAAAACCAGCAACAACAACAGCAACAACAACAGCGACGGCAAGCCAGAGCAGCAAAACAACTCCCACAGCAGCAACAACAGTTTGTCCATGAACCCAACTGTGTATCCTTTATGGGCACATTAGCAAGCGACGCGCCTGGCCTGTGTTTGAGTTTTTGGCGTCGGTTGCTGTTTTATTTTTTCGTTGTTGTTCTTTTGTGCTGTTGCTGTGTACAACATTTAAGTAAATAGTTTTTATGTGAATCAGCAGAAGACGCTAAAAAGAAACTTCAACCAACGCAAAAAGCGCAACAAGCAGCAACATGAGTTGTGAACATCAGCATAGTCGACATCGACACCAGCAGCAGCAGCAGCAGCAGCAGCCGCAGCAACAAATAAATTATCATCATCATCATACTCATGGCCATCATCAGCATTATCATGCGCAACATCACAGCAGCAGTCATCTGCACAAACAGCGGCAGCTCCGGCACAATCAGCATCAGCATCATCATCATCATCAGCAACATTCACATCAGCATCAGCATAAACATCATCATTCGCATCCGCATCCGCATCAGCATCATCACAGTTCGCCAACGTCGTCGCTGCAGCTTTGGTATATAATTCATGTGATATTATTCCTAATCGGTGAGTGTATAATCAATTTAAATTGCTTACAATTAATTGCATAGCCAACTATTTTATAAATACTCATGCGATTATTCTGCATGCTCGGCTGCCCATGCCCCGAACGCTGCCCGTGTGCGCCACTTGTGTGCGTTGCTTGTGCGGCAGCTGGGCATGGCTTGGCATGAAGTGACCGCATCACTCACATGTGTGCTTTGAGGATTTGTTGCCCATGACGACGAACGTATCACAGTCGGATTCGGTTCTTGTTGTCTGTCTCTTCTTATTTGACTTGGCATTCGAAATAGTTCAGGTGAATGGCATTCGTGCACGTTAAGAGTTGCACATTTGATATGAAAATAGTTTAAATGGCCAATTTCAGACTTTGACTGCTCGAACATCGGAGCACTAAGCTGAGCTTGCGTTTTAAATAGTGTCGACAGACAGCATCAATGGCAAGGAGTGAATTGCACATTTATGCAAGGCACTCAAGCAATTTGTAAAATTGCCAAAGAAAAAAAAAAAAAAAAAATAAGAGCTGATCAAGATTAGGTTAGCAAGCAAACGAACCATTTTGTTCAAAGCATTAGGACATGCAATTTAATGTTGTCTTCGACCTTTTGGTCTGTCAAAGATTATCACAGGATACTGTGTGAGATATAGAAAAGCTCTTCATCGTGAGCAATTACTTCATTGAACTTAGTATTAAAGGAATAAATATTTATTCGAAATATTGCTAAGTTGCGTGCGGTGACCCTCATTTTCTGCCACATTTGTGCTTGCAAGCTGGTAAACCATGTCAAAAGTAATTTCAGTTTTGTACTAAGGTCAGTTCGGCAGCAATGAAAAGTCATTCATCATCATCAGTCATAGCCTTGCTACGATGTGTGCCAGATTTTTTCCCAATTTCCCAGCAGGACTTAAGTTACACACTTTGTTATTTCTTTTTCCCCTTTAAGTTACGTTTTCTCCCCTTCGCTGCACTGGCGCTTTTTAAAGTTTTCTTAAAGCAAAAGTAACAGCAGAAGGGTTTACACATGCAAGATGTCCCATGCAATGGGAATTGATAATTACCCCAAGCCTCATATTGAACACATTACTTCAGCGTTGGCTTGTTAAGACTCGGCATGCAACATCTTTCGGCTGCTTAAGTTATCTGAAGGTGAGCAGTTCTAATTTTTGAAATAAAATGAATTATAGTCTTCCCTTTTGGGGTTTACAGGAATCGCTGCACTAAAGTGTATTGTAGATACTCGGCAGCCAAGGTGAGTCCAGCTGCAAATAGTTGAATATTTTGTTTATGGCGAAACAGGCTGCCGAGTATGTCCTTTGAATATAAGCAACCCGCATAAGCATGTTGAGCGTTCAGTTGTCTGCTCGACAGGCAGCTGTCTCATGCTTTCTCTAAGTTAAGTGAGTAGTTATTAAGAATGTTCTTTTATTTTTATTTTAACAAGAGTTTCTTCATTTTATCAACAGTTGCTATAAAGTGACGCAGGCTTTGTTAACATTACGTTTAATGCTCATAGATATTCAACATTTTATTAAAGCCAAGCAAATCTGGCGAACTTGGCAAAGCAAACCGACACTTAATGCCACTTCAGCAGCCGTTGCGCGTGTCAGTGTGGCAGTGTGGCAGAGTGGCTGTGTGGCAGAGTGGCGGTGTGCTGCTCTAAGCTCGGTTAGTATTTAAAATTAAAAGGAAAAACAGCAGCGAAGCTTAGTGCAGGAAAATGGCAAAAAATAACTGTGTAGTCTCGTGCATGGTTGGGTGTTTGTACATAAGTATGCAGGGATATGCTAAGACCCATCAGCAAATTGAATGTAAAGTCAAATAAGCAAAGCCAAAAGTCACAGGATTCAATGCGCAAGACAAACAAATTATGTTACGCATGTTGCATAGAAATTAGCAATTTCGCTTGCTTCCTGCTTATTTTTCTCGTTTTGCTTCTTTCCTTGTTTACTTGTTTCCTTGCTTGCTTGCTTCCTACTTTCTTCCTTGCTTCCTACTTTAGTCCTTGCTGCTGGCTGTGCTGCTGCGCGCTCTTCACGCGCTAGACGCCGCAGCATGCGTTACTTTGCTTTATTTAACAAAGTCGATGCCATAACAAAATGTTAAGTTGACATTTCCGCGTCTGACTTTTCACAAGGTGCTGGCACCGCCTCGTATTTGCTGCCGCCTCCACGGCGGATGCATCGTTAGACATAAGTGAAATGGTTTGGACCGACAACGCAAAATAAAAAATCATAAAAAGAAAAAAGCAAGAAACAAAAATAAACAAATAAAATAAAAAAAAGGAGACAACAGCAGCAGCAGCAGCAGAAGCAGAAGCAACAGCACGTAGCAGGATGCGTACCATGTTAAAAGGATGTAGGACAGCAGGCAATGCCAGCAAGCAACGGAGCGTCTGAGCGCGGAGAGGACACGCAGCGCTTTCATTATTTTTAAATCATATCAGAAAATTTTTAATACAAAAGCATAATGGAAACGGATATGCCTGTACTCGCATGATCCAAGCTACAGTGCAGAGTGAGGAGCACGGAAGGAAAGAGGATTGCTGAGGGGGAGGGGGTGCGTGTGCGTGTGCATGTATGAGTTTATGCGCGCGTCGCGTGTATGCCGATGTTGGCTTTAATTCAACGTCTCATTTGCATACATTAAAATGTCACATTTTGAATGCCGTTTGGCTGCTGACTCTTGGCTCTTCGCTCTTCGCTCTTAGCTGTCGACTGTCGTCTGTCGTCTGTTGGCTGCTGGCTGCTGGCTGCCTTTTCGTTTCCTTGTAAGCGCCTCCCCGAGGCACTGCTCTGACGATGGGCCGCAACGAACATGCAAACGGCATTAGGCAACAGACTCGACACTTGTTCCCTGGTCGCGGCCATTGCTGCCCCCGCCACCCGCTCCGCCTCTTCGCTGGCATCCACGCGCAGCACACGCCGCTGCTCAGCTTACCTCGTCTCATGCTTGTCATGTAAGAATGGCTTAACGCGAAAATCTTTCAACTAAACATTAATCCTAATGGTTTTCAATTTTTTCTTTGCCACACCGTTGCACTGCCCCGCCAGCCGCTCTGCCAACGCTTAGTTATTTTATTTATTTCGTTGCCTTTTTATTTTCGTTTCTTTTTGTTTTTGGTTTGGCTTTTCCTTTCTTTTTTTTTTTTGTGATTTCTTTTTTCTGTTCTCGGAGCGTTTGCGGTGCTTTATTTTTATTTACCGCGATGAGTTGCGCGTGAGCCGCCAAAGCCGCTGCCAAGCAACGGGGCTGCCTCGCAGGCAGCCAGGCAGGCAGAGACAGGCAAATAGGCGCCTCCAATGCCAGCTGCCACCAACTGCTGCTGACTTCGTCCGGATCTTTGCGTTTGGCATTGAAGTTGAAAAGTTAAAAGCGCAAATGGCAACATTTTTTCTTATTCTTTTGGCGCTGCCGCCGACTTGCTCGTCGCTTCATATCAAAGCGCAGGGCGGGTCCATAGGCGGTGGGCGTTTGACATTTAGCTATTGCATCTGCTGCGGCTGCTTCTGCTGCTACTCTGAGGTGGGATGGGGTGCGGTGGAGTGAAGTGGTCGTGCTGTGGTAGCGCGCTTTGATATTTCGCCAGCTTCGTTTACTTATTGTGCCTGACAGTTGGCGGCATTTGCGCAAATACAAAAAGCCGCCAGCGAAGAACAAAAAACAGATTTCACAAAAAAAAAAAAAAAATCACTTAAATGTTTATTTGAAGAGGTTGTCCCAAGCAATATTCTTCCCTCAAGATGTATGTACATTGGTAACGGGTTTTCAGATTGCAAAAGGCAGCGACGCTTGTCACATAACTCTGCTGCAAATGCGCTTGCGTTAGCTTGTCTTCATGGCAATTTATTTGCTAAAAACAAAAATATTCCCAAAAAATGATTTAATTTGATTCATTTCATTCAACTTTTGTTTACTTACAAAAAAAAAAAAAAAAAAGCACAATTAACCAACTGCCAATGGGAGAGAAATAAATAAAATATTTTTTAAAAGAAATAATAAAAGATGCATTTTGAAAGTTGAACAATAAACGGTATAGCCAAAAGTTAGAACATTTCAATCGAAACTCAAGCAGACGAAATTTATGCAAAGAAATTGCAGCGCATTTTGTGAAATAGTTTAGAAAGCCAAAAAGTTTCAACAGATCAATTGGCTGATGCAGAATTTGTTGAACGCAATAAAGGGGAGTTTGACGAACCCTTCGACTGTGGAAACCGACTTTGCCAACTGGCTTAAAAACCAACATTTTCAGCTGCCAGGATATTGCAAGACACATTCTTCATTCTTCATGTGACGGCATTTGTGTCTTAAAGCTGCCAAGGCAAAAGTTAAAGTGTGATCCTTGCAGGTTTCCAGCAAGTCTTGACAGTGTCCTGCCAACAGTTTTGCCTTGAACTGTAGCAGCGCGTAAAATCAATCAAAGCGCCTTGTCCTTGTGCTGAGGCTGCGTTTGTTATCGCCAGCAAAGCTAATTTCATCATATCAACTATAAAAGCGCAACAAATACGATTATTTGTTATTTCTTGTGTTCTTTTTTTCTTTCTTCTCCTTTTTTTTTTTTTCTTTTTGTGAGGCTTTAAACACACACATACGCAACCGATTCGTGTATGTGATATGCTTTGCTGCCGGGCCTGTGATGTGGCATGCCTTGTCTTTTCATTTCTCATCATCTCGTGTCGTGTCGTGTCGTGTCGTGCCGTCTCATCACATCGCATCGTTCTCAAGTGTTTCTTATAATAACACTCAGCATTGTGCAAAGCCAAACAGAAAATTATACAACTTTGCTCGTCTACGTTTCATCGCTCTGCTGTCTATTTTATTATGCCCAGCCATGCCTGTGTGTTGCTATTTTCTTGCCTCTGTGCTGTGTTCTGTTGCTTTGTGCTCTGTTTGTTGTACATTTCATGTGATTTTGCTCTATTGTATGTTGTTGTTGTTATTGTTGTTGTCATTCAATGCTCATCGTGTTCATTGTATAAACAAAACTCAATCACTACTATTGTCGCTTTAAGTTTAACAAAGCTTAAGTAGGCTTTTGTTTAAAAATAAAGCAAGTGTTTTCCTTTGATTATCTAATAGAAGCCATACAGTGACAGCGACAGGCAGCCAGCCAGTCCGTCCAACACATACCGAGCGACATATGCGAGTGTAGGCAGTAAGGCAAGATAGGCCGACATACGAAGACACATATGCCAGTGGTGTAGGCAGTAAGAGAAACGGACAGACAGATAGACAGAATCAACTTATACCCATTCGTCGTAGGAAGTGGCTGCGAGGCACACGAGCGGAGCAGACAAACGCATTAGTTGCTAATCCATTGTTGAAGTTTATCTCGGCGTTTAATGCTGCCGAACTTGACTCGCAGGGGTTTGTTGTGGCAGGCTCATGTAGTGTCCCCGCTTTTGCCGGCACTTGAAGGTCGTCACAAATACACTCACATGTATATATACATATGTATGGCGTGGCTTATTTAAAGTAGTACTTTGAGTTTATTGACAATGCGTTGATTTAGTGCTGCAGATACAAAATGGCGGAAGTGCAGCCGAGGAAACGAATGGAACAGTCACATGTGAAATGGAAAAGGAAAAGAAGCGGCTGCCCTGCAAAACAATTCAATTAAAATGAAAGCAAAGCCAGGCTAAAAGCCAAAAAATCAAACAAAGCACACGCGACGCCGCCCCCATAAGTATGCAATGGAAATTGTGTTGGATTTATTTGCACGCTCTGCGTCGGCAATCATTAGACGCAACAAAGAGAAAGTATTATATTTACTTACGACGTATCGCATTACAACGTGCCGGGGCGTGTGCACTGGGCTGAGTGACATGCCAGCCGCACGCCGAAGGTCGGGTGGGTGCAGGACCAAGCAGGCAAAATGGCAGGAAGGCAAGCAAGCAAACAAACAAACAAACAAACGACCGACTGACGCCTATTAATCATGCAGAGTTTACGATCCATTAAACACGCATATTTCAACAAATCAAGAGCAAAGGAGAGAACACACGCAAAAACAGAACAAAAAAAAAATAAAATAAAAACGGCGAAATAAGCAAAAGTCGGAACAGTCAAAACAGACGGACCAAAAAATTAAACACACACACACGCACATGCACATGTACAAAAAAAGAAATAAAGACGAACGCTTGGCGGCAAGTGCGAAGAAAAAAAATAACAAGCGAACTTCTTGTGTAAATAAGTGCTGCAGGATGTGCGGCATGCAGGACGACGGCTGCCAGGCTACACACAACATAATGGCAAAAATATTGTATTACAACGAATTTGTAAACGAAACCAAGGCAAAGCAAAGCCAACTAAACAAAACCAATCCAAACCAAACCAAGCCAGACCAGACCAGAGCAGAATAAACCGATCTAAAGCAATGCAAGCAATTCAAAGCAAACTGCGTTGTGCCATTGCCAGGAGGCGCCAGGAGCACGGCGCTAACGATATGGTAAATTTATCAAAAGCATAATACACAGCCAGCACACGCTCACACACACACATTCACACGCATGTGTTAGGCATCATATTGTGTATTTATAAAAAAGGACGAAAAGAAACAAAGAAGAGTGCCAGAAATTGTTGCCCGAAAATAAAGTGAAAAAAAAGGCAAATGTTAAGCTAAAAGGCTTTTCGGTTCACGAGCCATCGCTCCAATGATGAGCGACGTTGCTGCGCCTCGGGGCCAACTGACGTCTGGCTGCCAGGACTTGCCTACATTTACGCACATCTAAGCCTTGATTTGATTTGCAAGCGAGTGGGTTGCATTAGCTCCGGCTGCGCCAGAGTGTGACATGGGGAAGGAGAGCATAGCAGGCGCCACTTAGAGTCTTTTTAGAATATTTAAAATAATTGCAAAAATTCCTCAGAGACCGCGCCTTGACTGCTGACATGCGGGCATATATCATTTAAGGCGTTCATTACTCAAACTCAACGCCATAAAAGACATTAAGATACATGCAGCAGCAGCAGCAGCAGCAGAAACCACAACAAGAACAACAACAACAACAGCCACACAAACAGCCCTAACCCAATGCCGGCCACTTGGTAGCAACAGCGCGGCCGCTTGTCTCATCGCCTCATCGTGACGACTTCGCCAGACCCCCGTCACACTGCGCCGCTAAGCGGTTTTCAATCGATGTCGGCGCAATGTAAAAAATTTAGCTCGCTCCATTGCGCTAAAGGCAAACAATGCCAGTTACACCTCATTCCCTTACTCGCTTACTCACTCACTCACTCACTCACTCACTCACTCACTCACTCACTCACTCACTCACTCACTCTGTCGCTCGCTCGCTTGGACGCCAGAGATGGCTTGGCTAAGAATTTAATGCTGTGCAAATATTTTCACTTTTGTCATTTCCTTGAGCATTCCTTAAATTCTAAACGCTCGGAAATATGTTAACATATTTCCAACAGCTTCTGCGGAGGGGGATGAGTGTGGGTGGGTCGGAAAGTGTGAAAGCTGCTACATGCGCCTTTTTTGTGTCGGTGTGTGTGTGTGTGCCTGGCGAGGCAACTAATGGCAAATGGCCATGGCCCGAGCCCCAAGCAGAGATTTACCGTTTCGTTAGCTTTCTGCGCTGCTTCACTTCGATTCGTCGGAGAATTTAGTCCAAAGACCTGACTTTGGTCATTGTAACACTTTTGCACTTTTGGCCATAATGATGGCAACGCCTCGCACAAAGCTGTTCAAAATTTGCGCAGTGCTCAAACAAAGAAAAACGAAAACGAAAATGAAACGAAAACGAAAACGACGAATGAAATGAAAACGAAAACGTATAACGGGAAATTGTTTTAAGAGCACAGCACTTGGTGGCAACAATCAATTGGGTGGCTGGCAATCGAGCAGGAGGCGATCGGCAATCGGCAATCGGCGGAAGGTGGACTCTGGCCGGTGGAGTGGCAGGATGCAGGATGCTTTGAGCGTAAATAGAGCAGAAAAATGCTTATTGCAACTTCCAAGTGTTAGTTAGTAGAGAAGTGCTGCGAGTAAGTAACGCAACTAACTGCTGGAAAAATGTGCTGGCTTTTCTTTTTCATTTTCATTTTCCTTATACCTTTTACTTTTTGCTCTAGTTTTTTGTTTTTTTTTTCGACATTCTACACTTGGCAGTCATTTGAGCAGTTCATTGTCTAATCGATGGCATTGCGTGTGATAAATCGCTTCGTAATGGGCTGAGCTGGGCTCAATATGTTTATGTGTGTGTGTGTGTGTGCGTGTATATATATGTGTGTGTGTGTGTGTGTGTGTGTGTAAGTCAGCAATAGCGTTGTCCTTAAAAGTTTTGTTGCCTATGTAACATATGCAACCCTGAGCCATTTTGGCTAATAATGTTCCACATTCGCATATGCATATGCATGCCACATTAGATTGGCTTGACATGGCTTGGCTTGGGTTGGCTGGCAGCATGTGAAGTCGTTTGTGCGCATAAACATATAAAAATGGCATTTGCCAATGTTGCCATAACAAGGATAATGCACACAGCCTGCAACAAACAGCAGCAGCGCCAAATGTTTATTATGCAAATTATTATTATTGCGCGCCCGACTCGACTCGGCTGAAAACAGCAAATGCAGCGAAAAACACAACCAGAAGCATAGAAAGGCAATTGCAATGTTAGCTAGAGAAAATAATTTGCCCAGCGTTCACTTGTCAGCCGGCAGCTGCGTTTTGTGGTCTCCATTTTGTTGCACTGCATACAAGTCATGGCCACTGACTGCGCCGCCCATCATCGTCAGCGCAAGCGCCATCGTCATCGTCATCGCCATCGCCATCGTATATCATAAAATTTTAATTGAATTTTTTATTTTATTATTTGCAATACGATGCGCAAACTTTACACTTGTCAATAACTCTGATGTGATGCTTTATAATATGGCAGCAGCAATCATCCGCGGCAACAACTCGCACGCACACTTCCACACCACATCACACACCACGTCTCCTCTCTCACAGCCCAGCCCAGCGCACGGGGTTGGCCCAGACCAGCCTTGCCAGCGCCGCCTGCATTGCGGATGTGTGCTGCCATGGCAGCCGGCTTTGGCGCTGACTGCGACTCTGCTGTTTGTGTTTGTGTTGGCGCTGACGCTGACGCCGGCATTGCTGTCTGTCAGCATTGTCCCGTTAATCGTGCTCGTTTCATAGTTGTTATTACGCTGTCAACTCGTTGCGCCGCAGCCACCACAGCGCCACACCTACAGAGAGCCAGGCCGGCATGGCTGCCCACCCATGGCATGTTTTTGCATGCATAAAATTTTTTGCAGCTTTTGCCATTTTCATTTTCAGCATTTTCATTTTTATGTAATGCTTGTCGCTATTACTTTTTACGAAAAAAATGCAAAAAAGAAGAAGAAAAATAAGCGAACATTATGCGCCTTTCATTGTCACAAACTGGACGTTTGTCTTTCGCGTCGTTTATGGATTAATGCAGTAATGCTCACAGCGCATTGCTGCTGTTTACTGCATTTTTCACGTCACCCACATCCACACCCACACCCACCCCCACACACGCAATCACACAGCAGCCCGGCGTCTGTGTTGCCAATTGAAATATATTGTATATGGTTTTATTGGAGCATTTAATGCACTTTTAATATGCACGCGGCTTAATTAAATATTTATGATTTTTCTGGTTGACCAAAGTGTTCACAGCTGCAGACAATAATAATAATGATAACAACAACAACAACAACAACAACAACAATACCAACGACAACTATAACAAGAAAAACAACAAGTTCACTTACTGCACTCACCGCTGTCAGGCATCATGACTTCTGCCATAATGACATGGGGCAATTGCTGCGCTGCTCCGTTGCTCCGCTGCTGTGTTGCTGCATTGTTGCTGTTTTCCTTTTATTGTCCATGTCGGTTTCTGCCACTTAACACATAAATAAATGCGCTGCATGCAAAAAAAAAAAAGAAATCACCCTGTGTTACATGGAAATGTTATCAATAATTTTTTGCACGCAGGCATAATAAATTAAATAAATTTAATTAAGCATTGCGCATACGCCAAGTTGGCTCCCACACACACAGAACACGCACAGGAGTCGCTTATCAAATATTTACATTGGCAATTTACTGCAGTCGCGCAGCCGTTTGCGCCTTTAAAGCATTTAAACAAATTAAGACTAATGGCTCCGCACAGTGTAGATCAAGCAGCCCGGCCAAGCAGGCAAACAGACGCATGCAAGCCTCCTTGGCGCGTCTGCCAGCAAGCGTCGAGGACACACAATACACTCAATAAGTAATCACAACGTTTGATTGATTGCAATCAATTTCCCGTCAATGGCAGTTTGCTCTATGTGTGTCTTATAAGTGTTCATGAGTATGTGTGGGTATGTGCGGGTAAGCTTGTTTGTTTAGATACTGTACAGTTAAATACCGTTACGCTTGAGAACAGTTAAAGCAATGCATAAAAATTGCTCATACGCCACGTTTACCGGGGTTGCTTACCCAAACCAAGCACTCCTCGACATTTGCTGTCGTAAGCAGACTGTCGAGTTGGCAAATACTCTGACGTCGTGACGAATAAACAACATACAGTAGCGAGTACCCAGGACTGGCTGAGACAGCAAGGATAACTCCCCAGCAGTCATTACTAAGAACTCAGACCCACAGTTCTCACAAAATATTTACAAATTGTGTACATGATTAACTTTAATGCAGTGAATGCATTTGCAAAGTGGAAAAAGTAGAAAAAACCAAAGCCACTTTGCGCAATTTTCATGCCTTATGCAGATAGAATGCAACTTAGCAAAATGAAAGCTTATATCCTGTGCAAGAACATAGGACGACTCCTCCATGATTTGACAATAGCAAAAATATAAAGAACTAAGAGTTAGTGCCATCTTTTTATGAAACTTACAACAAAAAAATCAGAAGCGACATATTTAATGAACTCTATATTCTGACATACAATGCATCTGGGAATATGTTGAAAATGGCCCCAACCTTGCTTAAAGTCCCCATGGTTTATAAAAACTTCATCAACATTGACCAAAAAGAATTTGGCACTTGCTTTTTCTGTACATTTAGACATTTTCGTTCCCTTTGAAGCAAATGTGCATAAGTGTCATGTTAATGTTAATAGTGCGTGTATCCAGAAGCTCTGATTCCTATATGAAAGTTGATCAAAACATTTTAGTTTCATGACTATTGTATGAATGCTGCTCAGCACCGATGCTGCAAGTGCAGACTCAAACAGTCGTACGATAAATTCATCACATCGGGGTATACTCTGCCTTACTGTGTCATGTTCCGCTGAGAAGCGAATGTTGCCGAACCTATTTCGCAGCTAATGATACGCATATATGGGAGCTTTATCAAAGGCTTGTGTCTACCTCCGCTGGCACTGTGCACACACTGCATACATTTGCGCAGAGGAAGGCAGAGCCAGGCCATGACTTGCGTACGCAATCGAGTGCCGGGGCAAATGTTATTGAGGTCTTGTGCATTATTTATTGGTGTTTGGTTAAGACGACGCCTTCGAGCGAGCTTTGCGGCAAATTGCACACTTTCGAACTCATTTCGAATCGAGCGCACATAAATCGCAAACCGAGCAGCAAACAGTCGCAGCCCCCGCCGACGCATCCTGTTCCGATGGCGGGATGTGGCATGTATTTTTATAACCAAATCAATGTCTAAAGAGCATCCTTGACTTGCCAGGCTGCTGGCTGCCAGTTATCCTTTATTTTTTTATTTTATTTGATTTCTTTTTTGTTTTTTTTTTGCCGTTCATCTTGGTTTCATAAGCGCTGCAATGGCTGCCTTTTGGCATTTGTTTTTATTGTTTTTTATGATCATTTGTATTCATCATTTTCGTATTGATTTCATTGTTGTGTGCGCAAGAACGGAAAACAAAAGAAGCACAAATCGAAATCCAAAGCAGTCGCCGCTGCGGCAGCCAAGGCGCAGACGAAGACAAAGGCAAAGGCGAAGGCGTTTATATGTGCGCCAGGCAGAAAAATGGCATAACGTCGCTGTAAGGCGCCTGGCAACGCGAACGCCAAGAGAAAACAAATTGATGACTTATAAAAAAGCAGCTGCTGCTGTTGCTGCTGTTGCTGCTGCTGCTGCCGTTGCTGCACGAGACGAGGACTCCCGCAGGAGTTTCTCTTGAATTTTTGATTTTGTTGTTTCTCACGCTTTGACTACTTGATTTCACTTACCGTGCTCGCCGTGTACTTCGCTTGAGTTGCCGTTTGTTTACTCCTTGCGCGCATAATGGGGATGTCTTCCTGTTTGCGTTGTGCGCTTCTTTTATATATTAATTATGCGAAAATTTGTTAACGTGCTGAAATAAAAAACCAAAAACTTTTGATGATGCGCATAAAGAGGCGCAAACCTTTTTTGAATTTCTTTTTTATTTTGTTTCTTGTTTGTTTTTTCTTTAGCGTATTTTTTATTAACTTTAACACTGGCGCATTAAATTTGTTGACTTGGCGTGGCTTGACTTGGCTTGGGTTGGCTTGGTAACAAACATGGCTTGCATGTCCTTTGAGCGACCGAACAGCTGCGCTTAAGCGACAGCAAATTGCAACGCATGCAGTTGGCATTGCCAGGAACTGCCGCTGCTGCTGCTGCTATTGTCGACGAACGACGAAGGATGAACGACAAGCAAAGCTTCCGACAGCCTTTGGCCAGCTTCGCAACTGTGTGGCAAGCACAAAGCAAGCAAGCAAGCGAAGATTGTCATAAAATGTGCAAAAGAAAATGAAAGTTTTATGATAAATTGATTGATATTTGAATTTAATGATATTCGCCCGGCATCTTCAGTAGCAGCAGCAGCGGCAGCACCAGCAGCATCAGCATCAGCATCAGCTTCCCGCTCATCAGCATGGTGCGCAATTCAATTTTCCGTGCCGCAGAGACCAACACGAGCCGTTGCTTACTTCTTCTTCAGCTCCTGGCTCCTGGCACGTTGCGCGTCTGGCTTGGCTGGCAAAATTTTGAAATATGCATATTTTATAACAAAAGTTGCCACTGATAATGACATTTTTATAAAGCGCATAAAAGCGTTGACAGTGTTGTGCAAAAAGTAAACAAAACGCACAACATAAAAAGCCACCTAAGCAGCGGCAGTAACAGGCAATGGGGCGAAAAAAGGAAGAAAAAAATAGAGAAAAGTTAAAGCATTAAACTAGGCTGGGAAGGGGCGGTCGGCAGTCGGAGGTCTTGTGTTGCCTATGTCAGCGACACAAGTCTGTCCCACTGTCAATCTAACTGACTGGCTGACTATTTGTCAGTTTGCCCCACTGTCCTGTATGCTTCTTCTGCGCAATTTTCATGATTTCACTAAAAAGAGTCTTATTCCGTATTCTATATTTTTTGTAGCTTCTGTTTTGCCCATTCAACTTCACCTTTTGCTCGACAAACAAAATCAAGGTAAAGTTAAAAGTCGCAGCGTAACAAAAACCCTCAAAAAAATGGCAAAGCAATAACGAAAAACTAACAATGAGCATTCCATCAGTTGTCGGCAGGAGCGAGGACCGTGGCGCGCCCGCAGGCACCACACACTCACTTACTCACTTACTCACTCACTGACACACTCCCACCGACCGTTACAGTCAGAGACAGAGACAGAGTCGGAGTCAGAGACACAGTGAGTGGCACTGTCGCCGCAGCTACTTGCGTCGATTGGCAATCGATTTATATGCCAATTTGCATAATCATTAAGTTCACATACCCAAACGTGCGCACCCACTCATCTGCTCCTCGTATACTTAACATATATTTGCCATACATTCTGCTGGGAAAGTATCTCGATACATTTCTACGTATCTTTACATCGTTAGCTAGCTTGCATATACAATTTATACGTAGTATATGCACACACATGTATCGAACTTACACTCGAGTCGTATACATATATTTAGCTTGCCAATAACTTTTACTTTGGCGAAAAGGTTCGCATAAAATTTGCTTGAATTTTTTATGTGAAATTGATTTTTCGTCATCGAGTCACAGGCAGCAAAACATGCAGCCTACATTCTATTGCTTGCTGCCGGCTGCCTGCTGCCTGGTGCCTGGTGCCTAGTGTCATCCAAACCCATGTCAACTGAAATCAACTCAGCTGAACTGAACTGAACTGAACTGAAGGGAACGCAACAGCACAGAACTGAACAGGGCAGAACTCAATTCGGCTCGGCTCAACTCAAACCAGACGAAACCAAAGCGAGCTGAACCACAAATGACGACAAAATGTTTACCTTTTGTGGTATTCTCTCGTTTGCTTTGCCTTTCTTCGGAGCGTCAGCGTTTTTGCTGCTTTGGCCAACTTTTGCCGGCAGTCAATCGTAAGCGAGATGAAAACGAGTAAATGGCATAACCAGCTACGCTTTCTATGCATGAGCTTGAGTTTAATATGCCCTGGCACATTTTCATAAATTTCAAATTTCTTCGCTTGGCTGCGAGGCGGCAAAAGAAAACACGAAGCAAATGCTAAACGAATACGAATGCGAGAACGTGATTGGGATTGGGTATGGCAATGGCAATGGGAACGGGAACGGGAACGAGAGTCGGAGTGGCAATGGCAATGGGAATGAAAATGGGAATGGGCACATAAACTAAGCTGACAAAGTTATGCAAGTTGTATAAATTGTTTAAACTTTTGCTTAGCTTTGCCAGGGGTTGGGTCTGGTTGTGGGCATGGCCCGGCCAGTCAGGTCAGGGCAGGACAGGACCGGCTGCTCATTAAAACGCCGCCGGCTGATGTTGCTTCTGAATTATTTATAACAACCTTGCAAAAATATGAGCATTATACGCAAAGTACACGTACACTCCACTCGCATGTCTATATATATAAAATATAAATAAATTTGAAATATGACTCCGATGCTGAGCATGTTGCCATTGGCAACTTTGCAGAAAGCACCAAAAATAAAAAAAAATAAAAAACACCACAAAAAATTTGCATTTCGTTTGTGGCAGTTGCGTATGATTTCCTTTTTCCATTTTTTTTTTTTTTTGGTTGAATTTCGTTTTTATTTTGTTGCTGTACTTAATTCTGTGGCAATATGAACGGCATATCAATGAATGAATTCGTTTTCACGAATATTTTTTAATTAAATTTACCTTAATGAAATACCTTAAAATAAAATAAATGCCGCCAAAAATCACGCATACGCCTTGTTAAGCAAACAATTAAAAATAAAAAAAATAAAACAGAATAAATAAATAAATGAACGTGTATATTCGGTATGAGTAGAAAATTAAGAGTACTTCATTTAAGCGGATTTCATTTGCTTGGCAAACATTTTCACTCACAGCCACTTCAGCGCACCCACGCACACCCTCTGACGCGCACACATACATACACACTTCACTACTCGTACGCATTCAGCTACCTACGCTCCAGTGCAGGCATCCAGTTGCCCACTTTACTTGCTCAGCTTACGGCTTAGTTTGTGCCTTTCAACACGAAATTGCATTAAGCGTATTTAATTCATGCGCGCACAAAAGCAGGCTACACAATTTTGTCGCTTGTTGTTGATTTTTCGAGGCGCTTTTGCTGCTTGCTGCTTCTAATTATTTCAAAACTCCTTGTGCGCACATTTAGCTTAGCCTTCGCAAGACGTGTACTGAGTTTGCTTAAATTTTTTTTTTTTTCTTTTTGTTGTTTTAATTCGCAATTTATTTTTTTTTTTTTTATAATTTTGCTGCTTCGTTGCCATATCAAACACAACTCAAGCAATAATCCTTTAACTGTGCGCCCGCTTAAAAGCCGCTTAAACTTTAATATGCGATTAGGTGTGCGGCTTACTAGATTTATAAGCATCGACGACGCCTATAGAACTTGCACACGGGCGGTAATACGTAACTCAAAAGCTCACCTGTCCGTAGACAGACCGGGGCAAAACACAATTGCTTCTTGGTTTTGCCGTCAGACATCGGCTGTTGGCTGTCGGCTCTTGATTGTTAGTTTACTGTGTGGTGTGAGCAATCTCTTAAGATCTGCGACAAATAAACTTTAGCTTTGACTTTAGCTCTTGAGGGGATTTTCTGCGAACGCTTATCCTTGGCAGCCGCATGCCGTCAACAACAAGGAAGTTGTGTGCTGCAATTGCAGGCAGGCATCGCAACGCGCATCGTGCCGCAGCGTAAAGACAGACAAATGTCGCCATGTCGTGAGTTCAGGCGGCATAGACCGTCGTCGCTGAACCATTGCTACTCAGGTGAACTCGTAAATAATTAATCTGCCCGCAAAGTGCGATTATCAAAGTGTTGGAAAAATGTTAAATAGCTCCCGGGGGCATAGACGCAGGCAGCGCCATTACGGCAAAAGCGAAGGCGAAGGCAAAGACGACATTAAATGTGGTGACAGTTCGGTACAAAATGACAAATGCGCCTGGCGAACTGAGAGCTGAGGGCCGAGTACTGTGCTCTGCTGCCCGTCGGGCTGAAGCTGCGCGGTGTGAGTGTTTGCCTTAAAGGACTTGGGCAAATTGACTTTGAATGTAAGCAGTTGTATGCTGAATATGAATGAGAGAGACCGGCACCAACTTGGTGGGGGAAACACGATGTCTTGTGTTCCATTGCGTTTAGTTGGCCCGCCTGTGCGCGGCACGGCTTGGTTTGGCCTGGCTTGGCGTGAGTTGCCTGTTGGCGCATCATGATTTTCAATTATGCAAATAAAGGGCTTAACTTGGCTGAGGGGAGGAGGGGAGCAGGGCAGCAAGCAAGTCGCGACAGCCGGGGTCGCTGGACTGCCGACTTCTTCTTTATCTAGTTTGTAGATTTTTGACTTTGACAAGCGCCCCAATAATTGTTTTCGAGTGGCTACGCGCCCCTCAGCGAAGGTTTTGCCTTCTGCCTTCTGCTGACTTGTGCTGCCTTCTGTCCTCTGCTTCTGTTATTGTATGTCTGTTGCTGGCGCAACTTTTCACGCGCGATTTGAGTCTTTGCTGTGCACTATAAAAATTTCAATTACACTGTGCACGCACAGTGTGCCAATGGCGCAAATTGACTACATTAAATGCCAAACGAGTTAATGGCCGCTGGCAAGAAAAGGCTCGAGCACACAACATGCCATGGAACGGGGTTGGTTGTTGTCATCCTTTGTTGTTGTTGCAATCGGCAACACTTACTGGCGCTTCATTTAATTTTATTTGCCGAAATGTGTACGTCAATTTTTGACTGTGACTTTTTACTGACAGTCTGAGTGTCAGTTTTTGTTGTTAAAGACAGTTTTTATGTCTGCGTGCAAATTGCGTCATGGGTTGTGCCGTGTGCGGTGTGGGTTTTCGTAAAAAAAAAAAAACAAGAAAAAAAAGCTAAAAATAAAAAAAGGAAAACACCAAGCGAAACTGTTGGCTGGATACGACTGCAAAGTTAAAACTGGGGGCGATGCACAAATTAAACCCAAATGAAAATTAAACGATGCATGAAATTACTTCTTCTTTTACAAACTTCTTAAACGGGTTCGCTTCTTCTTTTTGCTGCTTGTGCTGCTTCTGCTTCCACGGCTGATGATGATGCTGCTGCTGCTGTCGCTACATCTTCCACTAAGCGGCTGTCTCAGCAGTGACTTCATCTTCGTCTGGTTTTGCTCTGCTTGCTTACCATTTTGCCCGTGTAGCTTTGCTTTCTTTTAATTTTTAATGTGCAGCACTTTTGTCGTTCTTTCGCTGTCTGTGTTAACTTGCAGCAGTTTTTTCCAAGCGACTTTGCTAAGTATAAAAAAAAATAAAAAAAAAAATTAAAACAAAAAAAAAAAAAGCAGCACGAAAATGAAAGAAAAATTAAAATGAAAAAAGGAAATTTCTTACGCACACCTACTTGCCCTCAGACATCGCAATGATGGCTGCAGTCAGCGCTCAGCATAAGCTTCAAAGGCAGCCAATTTGCAAAGTCAAATGTCAATGACTGCAATTAAACCGAATTAAGCCGCCGCCATGGAGTTCAACCCACCGACTTTTAAAGCAAATCTCAACAGATACACACCAAAAATAGATTGCCATTTAAATTGCTTAATATGGTTTCCGCTAACATATACAAATTCCACATATTGACATAAGATAACCTTAGGAAATCAAAAGGAGTTTTCTTCACCTACATATATGACCTTCTGAACAAACAACTTTGTACGCGATGCAACCCTTTTCTATAGCAAGCGACTGAATGATGTTCTTTGTTGCTGGTTCTAAAAGAAAATTAGATTCCAAAGCTAAAGTATTTGGTATCTTAAAAATGCCTACATAAACGATAAAAACTGTGATGACTGATATGAAAATCTACTTAAATTATAATTTGCAATTTAATTCTTAAGCAATTTAAGTAGGCTTTCAAAACCAAAACGCAAAACTTTAATACATCTGACCAATGAGCAGATTATCATATAAATTACTGAATTTGTCAATTTGGCCTGGAGCACTGAAACAACGGCACCTGACACGGCACATATTCATGGCGGCTTTCAATATTATTGCACTGAGAGTGAAATATCAATGTTTAATCTAATTTGCCAATCCTTTCTCTATACAGTATTGCAACGTGTTTAGCTATAAGCAGCTTTCCCATACCCCATACGGTACAAGAGCCGCCTAACTCTGCTCATCTACTGCAGCACATTACCCAAACAAATTCACGTCACAATCTATGCAAAAATTTTAGGCAAACAACAAAGAACTCTGCATGAATTTATAATGCACTCAAACGAGGATATGACGCGTAAAAACTCCGGCATCTGGTAAAAGAAACAAACCGAAATTTATCATAAATTCGAAATTCAAACTCACACTTGCACAGTGTGTGTGAGCCGGGGGGTCCTGCAACAGCGGCACAAACCGGCAACAGCAAATCCAGCCATAACAAACAACAAACGCAAACAAAAAGTATGCCTGGCATTCGTGATTGCCTGCGACACGCCTCGCCTGCATTGTTCGATACTCTGCCAGCGACGTCAGCGTCCTCACCGGCGTCAACGTCGCCATCGTCTGGGCCCACTGCACCCACGACTCCCACAGCTCTCACGACTCCGTTCATTCAGTGAGCGAATTGCTTACGCTCGGTACACTGACAGCTCAATATATTCGCCATTTGTCGCTGAATAATCCACGCTTTAATACTCGCACATACATACGTTTTTTTACCACTCTATCGGGAGCATACTGGCAGCAGTTGGCTCCTGCCCCCGGCTTGACTTGAGCTGGCTTGGCTTGGCATGGCTTGGCTGGCTGCCTGGTGGCAGTCGTCGGGAACTGCCGCCATATAAATGCGGTTTGCCAATGTTGCGAAACTGTTGAACGATGGCAACCACACAAAAGGCAGACTCACACACTCACACACACAAATGCCCGCATATAGTCAGAGAGTCGCATACGTGCAGACACACGCGCGCATATGAGCGGCAGGCAGCAGGCGGCAGGCGGGGGACGTATTGTTTTTGTAGTTGATTGCTGGCGGTTGTTGCTTTCGCTCTTGGTGCCGTTGCTGCTGAGGCTGTTTTTGTTGTTGTTGTTCTTGTGGGACGGTGTAGTGTTGCCGAGTAGTCGTCGAATAGTCGAGCTGTGGAAATGCAGGAAAATCAATTTCGTTCTCCATTTGCAGTTTGCAATTTGCATAATAAGGTCGTTTGGCGCAATTTGCATGTGAATGTGATAAATTCAACGGTGTACACATGCCGCTGACGATGCGCTATGACGACGGCGAGAAGGATCAGAATGACGAGGACGATTACGAGAATGTCGACGGTGTTGGGCTCGGCAGCGGTAACCGTGTGAACGGGGCAGGCATGCGATCAAGTGGCAGCCCACGTTACATGCATGCTTCGCCTCGGCATACGCTGCGTATACGTTATTCGACTCTTTGCGCTATTTGCATTTGTCTCATTCCTGACACTCCTCCTGCCCATTAGTTTTTGTTGTTGTTTTTTGATTTGCCTGCGGTCGGCTTCTGGCTTTTGGCTTCGTTTGCATTGGCATTCGTGCGTACGTCTGCTGTTTGCTCCACAAGACACGGCAACTCGTATTACCTTTGACTTTGTAACTGACTGCGGCGCGCGGCCAACACAGCAACAGACGCTGAAAAATGAGCCAAATACAGAAGGAAAAAAAGAAACAAAACAAACAAAAGCAGAAAATGGCAAACGACATAAGAAATTGTTATGAAAAGTGAAGCATTTTGCAGTATGAGTTGTTGCAATGGCAACGGCAATAATAGACAGAAAATTGGCCAGACTGCGCGACAAGCCGACAGACCATGGGCCGAGCAGGACGAAGCTCTGCAAAAAAACTCGCCATAAAAAATTGCATACATTTGATTTAAATGCTTCAGGTTGGCATTTCATATTTTGTTGTGTCGTATGTGTTTGGTTTTCTTCATTTTTCTTTTTTTTTGTTTTTTTTCCTTCGTCTTTCGCTTCGCTGTGGCAGGTGTAGCTGTTGCTGTTGTTGTTGTTTACTCTTTGTGGGTTTTTGTGAATTGTAGACTGCAGTGTGCTCGATTTCGTTTTGCATTCCGAGTTAATATTTGTTTTTGCATATGAAACCAGTTGTCGAAATATTAGTTATGCAGATTTGAGTCCTTTTTTCACCAACCCCCCTCCCTCTCGCTCAGAGTGGAGCTATGTGCAGTTATTCGCAAGTACTCTGCAGCAAGAAGTAGGCTGCCACAGAAGTGCACTGACTGCAAATTTAATTTAGTTGCATATTTTCAGTGTGCCAGTGCCGTGTAATTTGTTGACTGTTGAAGTTATTACAATTTGTTACAATTACAGTTTAGCTTTGCTTTTAGCTAGTCTTAATTTTTCAGTCCTCTAAACAGTTACTACACATTTCAGTACTTTGATGTACTTATACTATAAAATTGGTTTATTAAAGCATTAAAACTATGCGACCAACTTGACCAATTTTTTATTATAAAAAAAAAAAAAATTAATTAATAATTTAATTTAACTAAGACATAAAATTTTTCCTATGTAAATTAAATTGACGTTTAACGCAAAAATTGGCTAAAGCCAAATTGATTTCTACTATGACTTAACGTGTAAGT
Organism: Stegana nigrithorax; assembly: GCA_037044495.1. Classification (NCBI taxonomy): domain Eukaryota; kingdom Metazoa; phylum Arthropoda; class Insecta; order Diptera; family Drosophilidae; genus Stegana; species Stegana nigrithorax. Next base: position 230,684 of record JBAMBQ010003584.1, read on the forward strand.
TTACTTTAAATCGAAATTCCATATATTGTAGATGTGAAATAAATTTATTATATATATATAAGTTCTGTGCAATATGTATTTTATTTTATAATTTTAAAATTGCTTTCAAAGTATCAAATCAAAGTCTAATACACAACATCATTTTGTTTTGTTATTCTTCTTCCAACGCCATTGCAGACATAACAAGTTCGCTAACAATGACCGAAGTGAAGATACCCAATCACATAATGCGCTTCAAGAGTGCGATACTCGGCTGTCGCTACAGCCTCGACGGCGAATCGCTTTACTCGGTGAAATGGTACAAGGATGGCCACGAAATCTATCGCTATGTGCCGCGCGATAAACCGCCCGGACAGGCATTTCCGTTGCCCGGTGTGAACATTGATGTGAGTATCAAACGAACGTCTGCCCCTAGATAAGCAGCAACAAGTCGCGCTTTCCCCTCACCACACACATCCACATCCACGCACACAAACACATACTCTCTCTCTCACACACACACATACACACACGCGAAAATACAAAACTCATAGCAACGACGGCGACTGCGACGACGTCTGGCATAAGCGTTGGCGGTGATGGTGACGAAGGGCTGCGGGCGACCGGCATAGGGAAGCGGTATATAGACAGTTTTATGTGCACACTGAAGTCGCCTCATGCAGGCAGCCTCATGAAAACAGGCGGGCATGTGCGCTCAAAAATTTAATTTATTTTTTATTGCAATTTATGGGATGGACTTTGGACATGAGCAGCTTACTTGGCAGCAAGTGGAGCGTGGCTGGCGCGGAGAATGGGGCGAGGATGTTTATTAGATTTTTTACGGTATTTTTTTGATTTTATTTAAGAGTTTCGTGCCGTTTCTTTGCGATTTAATGTTATTACGTAATCATAATGATTATTTTAAAGCATGTAATTGCGCCACTTGCCACTTGCCACTCGCTGCTTGCCACCTGCCATCGGCCGCATGCCACATGCCGCTCGCCCCGCGCCAGTTACCCCTTGCCACACGCCATTCGACACTCGCCATCTGCTACTTTGTTGCACAGCTCTTTATTGTTGCCGTTGTTGTTGTTGTTGTTGTTGGCGAAATTGTATACGTGTATGGCCATTGCTGCCACGTAGTTTTGCCATTTAACAGCAATTTATGATTGTTATTTTGTTGTTGTTATTGTTGTTGTTATTGCTGCTATTATAGCATAAAAGCATTGCAAAATATTATGGCATGCCGGTTAGGAAAGGTCACGTTTGATTTTCACTTACGAACGTCGATAGTTGTTGACATCCACACACATGAAGCCTGGCTAACCGGCCAGCGCCATGCTTTGGCCCGAGGCACTTCACTTAAGGCATTTAGCTGAGCAAAGCGTGGCATGCACAAAGGTAGGCGCACATGTGGTGCCCCTTCCCCCGGCCGTGTGCGCCATAATGACTTGCCAAAGCACTTAAGTGCGTATTTTGCGTCTTTGTTGGCGATTTGTGCGTGGGCAAAGACCGTTTAATGGGCACATAGAATAATCGACGACAAGGTGAAACACTGCGTATGAGCAATGCAGATGCCATGTGAGTGCAGCATGTTCTTCTCTTCATGTTGCTTCTTTTTCTTGGTTGGCCTTTGTAAGTTAAATGACTTTCGAGTTTCTGTGAGTCGGACTAAGCACAGTGGGAAGTTGCTTTTCCTGAGTGAAAACTTAAATAGAACTGACGTTACTCGGCAGCAAATCCAAAATGTGGCAGCGTGTTTGCCAACGGATGGCTGCGGGTGCGCGATTCAACTTAAATATTCATAAAACTTCGTTTTCGTCAGAAACTTCGCAGTTGACCTGCACACAGTGAAATCGCTTGTGGCAAAGATTTGTGGCTGTGGCTGCAAAACTGCGTTGGCAGGCAAAGCAACTGACGTGGCGGCAACGGCAACAGCTGCAATAACAACAGCAGCAGCAACTGCAACAACAGCAGCGGCAACAGCAGCATTGGCAAAGGCAACATTAACAATAACCAAGAACAACGGCGCAATAACAATGCCACTATAGCAACAACAACAACAGCATGACCGAGATGAATAACAACAATTGCAAAGCATAACAATTGCAGCCAAACAAACCAAAATAATGTTGAACGTGACTTCTGTGATTGTGCGCTCGCAAAAGAATTTTCATAAAATTTTCTTTTCATTTTCTATGCTGCTTGCTGACGTTCTTGTTTTTCTTGTTGTTTTTGTTAAGAAAATTCGCTGTCAGATTTTCAAATAAAACAAAGAAGAAAACAAAAAAATGCAAAAAAGAAAGCAAAAGCAAATTCTGTCTCTTTTTTTTTCTCTCTCCCAACAAGTTTTTTCAAAATGAAAACTTTTGGCAGCAGTAAAGTAAAGTTCACGGGGCGTGAGTGCTGCTGGGGAGTGGGAGGGGGGGCGGCGTGCGTGCTGCATGTTTTAGCTGAAGACAAGAGCCAGTTACGCGCGCAGCGGCAATAAAACTGCAACTAAAAGCAACTTGGCAGCAATTCGACACAAGCAACAACAACAAAAAACAAAACGAAAACGAGTACGAAAACATAACGAAATGAAATGAAACAAAGCAAAACTAAGCCAAAGGAGAAGAAATGCGCCGAGAATTCGCTTTTACAATGCAAACGTGCTGCTGCAGGAGTTGCATCAAATGCAAGTGCTGCCCCTACCCCCACAGCATATGTGCCTGTGTAAGTCTGAGTGTGTGTGTGTGTGTGCACAGGCGCATGTGAAGTGTTACTTGAGCGCAACAAATTTCGTTATTGTTTCTGGATTTTACAATTCTTGGTTTGCTTTCACTGCTTTGCACTACTTTTGGCGAAATTCATTTCTTTTTTCATTTTGTTTTTTATTATTGTTTTCTTTTTTTTTTTTTATTTTCTCTATATTTTCTTTTGTGCAGTTTCATGTTTATGACTTGTATTTTTATTTCTATTCATTTCATTGCAGCTTTTCATTTTTTTCCATTGTAGTTAAAAATTTTTTTTTTTTTTTCATTTTGTATTCTGCGCTCTATGATGGCAAGCGAAATGTTGTGGCAGGCGCAGAAAAGCACTTGACCAAATTACATTTCAGCTATTTGCCACTGTTGGCCACGAAGCTGCTGGTGCTGCTGCTTCTTGCCGCTTGGCTTGCCTCACTGTATGCTCCAACTGCCCTCTCTGCCTCTCTGCCTTTCTGTCTGTCTGTCTGTTTGTCTGTCTGTCTGTTGTTTGTTTGCTGGTTGCTTGTGAGTTTGTTTGTGTGTTTGCTCGGTTGAAGCTTCATTTCTGTTGTGGTTTTGCGGGTTTTTAGCTTTGCTTTCCCATTTATAACCAATGGTCGTCACACGAGCAACAACAACAGCAACTACAGCAGCCACAGCGGCAGCCAAAGTGAAAAGCGTAAAAGCGAAAAAGCAAACCAAATGTCATTAATCTTAATTTTTCTAAGCAAAATGCAATAATTGCATGATTTTTGCGATTTCGCAGCTATTTGCTCGAACTTGTGTCGAGTCATGCAGTTTAGAAATACATTTTAGTGCTCGGCAGCAGTGATTTCAACTAAGAAAGCGCCTGAAAGTCTACTTTAAAATATTGTGCACTCAGATCCTACTCAGTCGACTTTTGACATAAACTCTGCATAAAATTAACTTTTGTCTGTTCCACCCGCTTCATTTTTGTTGCTTTTGCTCTCGTTCTGCTTTTTTGTTAAAAACTTTTTTTTTAATTGGATTCTTGCAGCTCCGCAATTCATCAGATACGCAAGTAATGCTGCGACGCGTCACACTGCAGTCGACTGGCCTCTACAGATGCGAAGTGTCCGGCGAGGCGCCCGCATTCAACACCGTCTCCGAGTCCGAGACAATGACCGTTGTGGGTAAGTTGATATGAATTTGTTACAGCAGCGCACGAACTGCGGGCGCAGGCGCAGGCGCCGCTGCAGGTGCCGGGGTCCACTGACAGACGACAACGTGACAGTTATAAAATGCGCGCATAAACCAAAGCCAAGCCCCGGCAAAGCCGAGCAACAAGACCGGGCAAGTCATGACCGGGCGGTAAACTAAACGCGCCAACGAAAAATTTAATTAAAATGCTAATAGTGCAGGCACACAGCAGACAGCAGCAAATTGTCTGCCAGTGCGGCGTGCGGGGTAGGGCGCATGTGATGTGGCATGGCTTAGTGGGCATGGCAACGCCTGCAACTTTAATGAAATTACGTATACGACGCGCTTGCCAGCCACTCGGTCGCGTTGATAAGCAGCCAACAGCAGCCAACGCCAAAGAGCAGCGTCTCCAATTTGTTGTGAACTTGCATTATTTTTTAGCTGCAGCACACAGCATTGCAATGTTGAAAAAAAAATATACAAAGAGGACATACAAAAACAAAAACAAATTGCAGAAATGAAAACAAAAACGAGAATTATCTGCAATTTGCAATGCACATGTTTGAAACGCCACTGCTATGCGCATAGATCAGACGCCTTGCCTCGCCTCGCCTCGCCTCGCCTCACCTCATCCCACCTTACCACAGCTCAGAGCTCACCGTGCGTCGCCTCGAGCCGCCTGTTAATGCCATACTCGTACCATGTCCTGCCCTGCCTTGCCTTGCATTGCATGGCTCTGCCTTGGCTTTGCTTTGCTTTGCTTGGCTTTGCTTTGCACTGCCTAGTGAGTTATTTTTCATGGCTTTTATGCTTTTTGTCTTGCTCAACTGTGTGTGGCAGTGAATATCTGCTGCTTTTTCTTGCACATTTTTTGTGCTGCTGCTGCTGCTGCTGCTGTTGCTGCTTAATACAACTGCATAATCTAAGCAAACAATTGAAATGGGATTTTCATCGTTCAGTCGTTCAACAAAGAATAAAGCGACAGCAGCAGCAGCAGCAGCAGCAAAGACAAATAGACAACCAGAAAGACAATCAGACGCAGACGGACACAGACACTGACACACATGTTGACGCTTTTGTGCCAGTTTTGTGCGAGTGTAAGCCGGCATGTGTGCTGATTCGTGTGTTGTGCTCGGCCAGATAAAAGCTGCTCCCAATTGCTGCACATCAGCAGATATTCAAGAGGCGTTTCCGCTGTTGCTGCTGCTGCTGCTGCTGCTTCTGCTCCTGCTGCTGTTGCTGTCATTGCAATTTGAAGTGAAATTATGTTTTCATGTTCCAACAAATGTGCCGCAGCGTTGGCAAGGCGTATGACTATTCAAGGATTTATGCTTTGCCTGTGACTTTTATTTTTGTAACTTACTTTCTGCTGCCAAGCCGGAAATTGTTTAAATATTATGCTATAATTTAGCTTTAACTTAAGCCGATCGTCACCTGAGGCCGCAATGCAAACGAGCCGACCTCCTTTCCTTTGTTTCTTCCTGCCACCATGGCTCATGCATATTCACATGCTGCACTCTGCATACTTTAATCAAGGAAGTGTAATTCAATGCCGCCGCTTATCACATTGCATGGCATCCCATAAGCCCGACTCCCCATACACAGCACTTCGCATCCAATCAGACTTATGCCGTGCATGCGTCGCGTAAGCTCCATGCCAAGTTAATCACAAATTTATAAACTCGTAAAAAATCAAACACTTATCAATATGTGCGAGAGCCCAAATGGAAATTCATGTAACAACCAAAGTGCAAAAGAAATAAAATAATAAAATGAAAAAATTCCAAAAACCGAATGCTGGGTGGCACACATTAGGCGTGGCAGCTTATCGTGACTGCATGGCATACAAATTTTATGCGCTCCCTAAGGCAACAAGGAGGATCGTGCAAGACGAAAGGAAGCCAGCCGGCAATCGCTCAATGGCACAGGGCGGCATGATGGAGTGGGCGCCTGGCTGTGTGGCTGCGTGGGTGTGCCGCACATTGGCTGGCAAATCAAACAAAGATTCTGCATGCATATGATTTTTACCGCCTGCCAACTTACCCCACAGCCTGCGCCGTCTTGCAAGCCACTGCCGTGCCAAGCTCGCCGCGGGCAAAACGCTGCATTAAGCTACACACTCGCACATGAATAAGCCAAGTGTGCTTTAGTGCGATTGCGATTCCGACTGCCAGAGCGACTGCGAGTGTCTTATGGCATCAGGCAATCGAAGGCATGACTCAGTCAGCCACACACTCGTCAATGCCAATAAGAATTCCTTACATGCTGATTTCCATGTGGTTTGCCTGCCCGCTGCCCGCCTGCCACCCACTCGCTTATCTTGCGATGCGGTGCTGCTCGTACTGCTACCGTTGTCATTTTTGTCATCTCTTAGTTACTTTGCTAAGGCTTTGCCAGAGGGCAGCTGCATGCCCTCGCATGTCTGTAGTTTTGTAGAGGAAATAGTTTTGCATACTAAACTGCAATCCACTTGGCCATGCACTTGACATAGACACTGAGCTACCATGCGGCCAGGCTAATAAATGCTGCATGCACAGCGTCCATCATAGCGACGCATCACTGTTCGCTGGCATTTGGTATGTAAGCGCGTATCTGCGTCGTAGTTTATAAGTGAAGCATAAAATATGTTTAAAAGGGAGCAGCAGCGGCAGCAACAGCAGCAGTTCCCGCAGTGTTGGCGACGAATGCGTCAGGAATCTTGGACCCGCTGCAGCTTTCAACTTGTGGCTGATTGCGCGCCCAATCGGTATTTTACATTATGACTTCACTTGAAATGCGGTTGGGCTGCTGCGTCTGCTGCTGTGGCTTCTGTTCTGTTCTGTACTGTTCCTCCTCAGTGTCACACGGAGTTCCTGCACTTCTACTTGCCAGCACATATGCATGTGCATGTGTGTGTGTTTGTATGTGCGCACACATTTGCATTGGCTGCTTAAACTTTTGGAGCTCATATTTCATGACATTGTTTGGAAAAAGCTTAAGCGAATCGCGTCATTCGTCGCATATCCTGGCGAGGTCCTTGCGCTCTTATCTCTGCGTGTACATATGGCTCCGAGTAGTGTTTCGATTTTTAATGCATGATGTAAGCAAGGAAAACGTTACTGCGCATCCATTTTTATTGCACACTTACCCGCGTTTACTTTTAAGTATCCTTACGACAATGTGAGTCTGTGTGTGTGAGTGTGTGTGCGCTTGTGTGTGGCGCAACGCAGCATCGCCTTGTTTTATAATTAATGAGCATGAAGCAATACTCAGCAGCTGAGTTTATCGTATCTGCATGCGTATTGAGAATTTATGGTTAAGTGCACTTAAAAGGACGAACACACATATGTACACACACACACACACACACACACACTTAGACAGACATGCCTGTACGCATCATGTTACATGTGTACACATGCATTTAATGCGATCGCTTATCGATTTTACAATAAAGCATTCGCCTGCCAACCTCGCTTCCCTGTTCCTTCTTCTCCTTTCGCCGTTGGCCGTACGCCGTTCACTGTTGGCTGCTTTCTGTTTTTTGTTTTTTGTATTCTGTTTCGCCTCCTGCGTTTTCAAGTTTTTTTACGAGTCGCGATTTTACATCGAAATGTTAATGGATTGGAAACTTTTGCCGGCGCCGCAGTCGGGCTGGCATAAAAATAACATTATTCCATTGTTAAGCGCTAAGCTTAATGCAAAATTAAAAAGCATTGTGCAATAATTCATTTCGCAAGATGTTTATTAAATTCTGCTTACGTGGTGTGACACCTCGCAACACTTAACGCCAACGGGCTGGCGGGATTTCCATAAGCCGCAAGTGTACGGCTACGTCATGCAAGCGACGCGATGTTCACGCCCACGTTCACGTCCACGCCCAGCCCCGGAACATCTGCATATAAGCTTTATGATGCCAGCAAGAGAAAATCACATACTCGAAAGTCAGTCGCAGTCGCAGTCACCGCCATGGCCATAGCCCCTACCATTGTTGCCGTCGCTGTCGAAGAACTCCCGCTTGGCCAAATTACATGGCGCAGCATATTAAAAGGAACCCCTGCCAGCAGGCGTTCGAGTCACTTACAGCAGCCGCAGCCCCAGCAGCCCTAGCAGCCCCAGCAGCCTCAGCGGCAGCAGCAGCCGGCTGTGCATGAGAAAGAAGAAAGGCAAGAACAAAAAGCACATCCGGCAGCCATGAATTCCTACGGCACTTAACGCGCTGTCAGTCGTTGAGCTAAGCTCGCCCACCTGCCCCGAGCTCTGGCTAAGCGCAGCCACCCCTTGCAGTTTAGCCGCTAAAATGGCATAAAATGTGCAAAAAGAAACACACGAAACATAAATGAAAATCAACGAAAAGAAAACCGGAAAAATAGACAAGCAAACATGAGAAATAAAGCAAAAAAAAAAAAAAAAAAGACAAATAAAAAAGAAAACCCACTACGATTGAGCACTTAAAATAAAATACAGCAACAACAACAACAAAAACGACGAAGTGGCTGAAACTGCTTACTCAGACAAAATGCCAAATATGCAGCAGCAAGGCTTAGCAGCTCCGGCCCCACCGCCAACACTACACTGGCGCTCTCCCCGCTGCCGCAGCCGCCGTCACTCGGCACTTGCCACTCCATGTGATACGCTTCGAACCGCTTTGGCATGGTTTGACTTGGTTTACCAGCTTATGCCGCATACTTGGCTATGGGCTTTCATGTTGTTGCTTTTGCAGTTGTTCATGGTATTGTTGTTGTTGTTGTTGCTTGCTTGGTTGGTTTGTTGATATGGTGTGGTTTGCTGTGGTGTGGCATGTTGGTGTAGCCCGGCTCGGTGGCGCTGCGCTTCGCTTCTGGCACGGAAGGTGTGTAATAGGCTTTGATTTATGTGCGAAATAAAATTAAAGTATGACAATATGCTAAGCAATGCTCTCGAAAATTGTAACTACAGCATTTAGTAGATGTTCTCCTGACATCAGGATGTACGAGCTTCCGCCGCCGAAACTGCCAACTGGTCATGTGTGATGACACTGATGTGTGCAGGTAGCATGTAAATATGCAGAAGTTGAATAATATTCACATGAAAATTTCAAATTTTCAAGAGACTTCGCAGAAGCTGGAAAATTTTAGAAAATATGTCAGTTCGCTATAGACATGAATTGCATTAAAAATCTTTGAGAAGTTTCGATAAGATGGTTGATTTGTTATTTGAAATTAATTTATGCATTTTCAACTCATACACAAAGCAAAGCAAAGGTAATATTCGATGTGAGATCTAACACTAAAATGGAATTGGAAGCCAATGAAAGAACTCATTCAGCCATTTGTGCTGCAGTAAAAGTAATTCAATTTAAAATTGCTCCCAGGCAGCCACACACACACACAGCCCATAGACACCTCGTAAACACCAAATATCAATGCTCTGCATTGTCCTGCATTAGCTGCAAATAAGTGAAGTAAAGCATGCTTTAATGACAAAGGAAGCTTGGGAACATTGACAAACCAACACATTCGGCAAAATTACAGTTGCTTTTTTTATTGGGCACCGATTTGATGCACTATTTATATAAAACTTATTATATAAAAACACAAAACACCTAAAGAAAATTTGAATTCACTTGTCTATGGTAAACGAAAACGTTTGCAAAGAAATTGCAAAAAGCATTTCAAAGGTAGTCATGGTTGGTAATCTCAAATTAAAGTAATTGGTAAATACAAAAAAAGCATGATTTGGCCAAAAATGAAATGCAAATGCAAACCATCTACGTTGGAACTTCTGCCAGCGTCAAACTACTCGGGGCGCTAACTGTTTGCACACAGAATTTATAACAGCAATTTGCTGAGGCATTACTGCAATATGCAAGCAAATGCATGCCCATGTGAGTGTGTGTGTGTGTGCACATACAGGTGCAACTCGGCAACTTCATAATTTAAACTACTGAAGTGCCGCACTCAAGTGAGGCGCTCTGCCTGGATAAGCAAAAAAGGAAATCATACCGAACCAAATCAAGCGAAACATTCAGGCATAGAGTGGAGTTCGGCAGTCAGGCAGTCGGACAGTTGGGCATTCTGGCTGACAAACGAGTTTCGAAAGAAAAGAAAATTAATTTTTAGAAAATCATCAAAAATTAATTTCATTTTATGGCAAAAGAAGCCAGAGAATGCGGCATCAGTGCCTTTCAACGCCTGTTCGCTGCCCCCTTTCATATTTGTACTTTTGTAAAATGAGAATGAAACAAAAATAGAAAAGGGGCCAAAGTAACTGAGGAAAGCGAAAATAATATGAAGAAATTTTTGCAGGCAACAACGTATAGGCTTGAGTGGCACACAGGACTCATCGCATGGCTGTATATATCGTATATACGAGGATGTAATATTTATAAAGCAGCTACAACAAAAAATACTTGAGACATGCTACACTCGACTTGCTCCTGCGAGTTTATGCCCAGCAGCTGTGGGCTGGTCGGCCGATTGGCATTGTTTCTGGCTCTGCTGGCGCCTTGGTGCCACTTGGGCTGCTTTTGCCGCATCAGCTTCTGCTGACCACAAATAACATATACGGAAGCATTCGTATTTACATATGCGCACACACGCTCAGATACACTTTGAATAAGCATTTCGTATGCGTATGAAAATGACTGCCTAGAACAAAACAAAACAAAAAACAAAGAACAAAAAAATCAAATATAATAAAATCCGCATACGAATGTTCGCATATATAGAGACATAATCATCATCTGCATGTCGGCGGCAGTTTGTTGGCAGACAGGGAGCGGAGGGCACACTGCACACTGCCCACTGCTTCCTTCACGAATCCGAACATAAATCTTACACACAGCTTTTGCTCCATTTTTCTTCCAATTTCATCCGAACCCACCCACGACAGCGTGCGAGCATGTAGAGCGCTTCATTTTTATTGTGCTGCATGGCATGACTTTTGCTGACTGCCCGCAGGCGCAGGCTTCTACATGCTCGTGCACCAACAAGAACAGCAGCATGAACGCTAGCCAAAACAATAGCAACAATGGCGCAGTGAAAGACATGGCCGCACGCCCCGTTTAGATCCACATAGAAACAATGCGGGACTGTTGTGCGTTTTGTGCGTTTGCCCGGCAGGGTGGGCTGGATTGGGTCAACCGGTTTTGTCTTTTGGCTTAGCTGGACTGCTGCGGGTAGGCGAAACAAATGTATGCTAGTTTAATAATGGCCACGTAGCAAGCCATGAATGAACGATTGACAGCCTGCTGCTCCCCTACGCTGCCGTCCTGTGCGCTGCCATTGCCATTGCTTATGTGGCAACATGTTTTATATTTGCTTTCAACGCAGTTTCTCTCAGTGCACAAGCAAATAATTGTAGCATTCATTGATATTCGTTCTGTTAATGCTAACAGAAATGGATGCCGTCGCTTGTCTAGTTTCCCTACTCATTAAAATTAAATAACTGACAATAAACAGCAACAACGAACGCATAAACAAGGAGCCGACTTTGTTGGCTTTATAGGCACGTGTAGCAGCTTGGCAGCAGTCTGCAGACTGACTTTCGTTGCCGCTTGTTCGTGGTGCCCGGGGCGCGTGGGGTGTCGCGCGAGGCGCAACTGAGAATGTATGTAATTACAGTTGAGGGCTTTTAAATGTCCGTCTTGTGCAGCTGCTTTGTGTTGCGATTGCTTCGCTTGGCGTTGTTGTTGCTGTTGTTGTTGTTGGCCTGGTTTAATTATTCAAGTGTGCCTCGAATGTCTGCCTTTGCCTCACAGCATTGAGATTTATGAGCATTTTTGTGGTCAGCGGCGCTTATTTATTGTGGACATGATTTCCGCACCGAACTCAATGCTCGCCTGCAAAGGGCAACTGTCGCACACGAATAATGTTTCGACTGGCAAAGACCGAAATTTAATTAAATAATTAAGCATTCACCTATTTAAACTCAACTCGTTCATTTCGCTCACGCTTTACTATCATTTTATTTGCCATGGCCTCCCCACAGTGACACCGAATCACGGCCCGAAGATAACCGGCGGCCAACCCCGCTACCAAATTGGCGACTATGTGCGCGTCAACTGCACTTCCGCACCGTCCAAGCCGGTCTGCCACTTAAGTTGGCTCATCAACGGCGAGCCGGCCAATCGCTCGTATCTGAAGCAGTACGACAAAGTTGTGCTCAATCGCGACGGTCTGGAAATGGCGCGCCTCGGCCTGGAGTTTCGCGTGCGACCCTATCACTTCAAGCACGGCGACATGAAGCTTAAGGTGAGTAAGACTGGCTGTGCAATGAGGATTTTCTCTAATTAGGACAATTTCATGTTCATTCGTTTTTTTATTTTTTTGTTTCGCAAGTGTGTGGCAAAAATCTCATCGCTTTACTGGCAGAGCAACGAGGAGAGTGTCGAGAGCGATCGACAACAACGCGCACCTGCCCTCGAGTCAAGGGAGACTGTAGCAGCCAAGTCGAGTACAATTGGTAACCCAAATTGATGTCTTCTCTTTTTGCAATGCCTAACCTTTGCTAATCCTTCGCTTTTCCACTTATAGCCGCTTCATCAACCGCCTCGACAACGCTGCACTTGCCGCCACTGATGCTGCTGCTGTTGCTGATTAGCTTGGCGCCAGGACGACAACTCCGACATAGGACAGCGTACAGTAGTTAACTTAGCATAGGTCATGCGCAAAACTAAACTAAACAAGAAAGACAACAATTTTTTCGCAAAAATAGAGCAAAAGATTCTTAAATTTTGCAAAGATAAAATATCACAGATGAAGAAACGCATGCAAGCGACTCAAAGAACACTAAACAGAAAATTAAACTCAACTCAACTGTAAACATAAACGTAAATAAAAGAAACAAAATGCAAATGTTTTAAAAATAAGAAAACATATCCTATGCCAAATTTCATAGAAAATAATACACAAAAAATGAGAAAAAAAAACATATATAAAAGAAAAGAAGTAAAAAAATTATTATAAATAATGGAGAATTCTAAGAAAGAAAAGAATATATACGATTGAAAACTCTTGTGCATTTAGCAAGTTAAGTAAGTGAGGATGAAGGCGAAGTCTGTAAATATTTAAATATCATTGCATAAGGAATCCAAATCACTTGAGTATTCAATTTCATGCAAATTGTTTGTAAATTTATATTTCCAACATATCGAGTTTTCATTTTTACTCAATTATTAAAGTACATAGAAAACGAAAAATGAAAAAGAAAAAATAAATAGAAATATAAAAAATCACCACAACAACAAACAATACACGCTGCTCTTCGACATGTTTCTTAGTCTTAAAATTACTGTAAAATAGAAGCTTTAGCTAAGCTTTACTTTAAGCAAAAAGAAATGTGTATTAAGCATGAATATGTCTGCATAAATAAGTTATCAAAATGCAATTCAGTCAAATATGAAACGAATTTGCATAGAATTGATACAAAATTAAAATTAAAAATTAGGAAAGCAAATAAACTAGAGAATAGAAGAAGCAGATCATTGCCGCATTGCTAAGTTAATGCGTTGCTAAGCTGCTCTGAAGTGAAATCAAGCTTGCTAAGTATGGCCTCCAGGCCTTTCAAAGGCAAGCCAAGCATCATTTGTTGGAATGCATCGGCTACAATGATGATTGTATGGCTAAACTGTGCAATTGGCCTTATGGAAAGTTCAATTCAGTTTGGCATAAATGTCAAAGTGACAAGAATCCAAAGGCAACTGCTTAAACTCTTATTTGATAATGCGATGATGCAAGTGCAAGTTGTGACACTGTCAGAAATTGAACAAGTCACTGCCTGGTAAGCATGACGAAGTTGTTATTTGCTGTTATCTTATTACCTTCATACATGTATGAAATAACAGCAGCCACGTGCGATGAGCTGACGATTCAATATGAAACACCTGCTAACCTTCACAAGGTTGGCATGAGCACTCGCTATGGCCAACGCAAGGAAATTCTTTCTATGTGGGCGTGCATACGTAATTCTTATGTCTCGTTAGTTGAGAACAGAACAGCAGAACATGACACGTTTATTTATAGAATAAGTACGCATAAGCAATTATTTTGCTATTGCACGTAAAAGTAGAAGTCTTGAATTTCAATTCGGTTATGTTAGCCAAAGTGAGCCTTAATTAAAATACTCGCACCGCTCATTCACCGATTTAGTTATAAAAGCTTCACTGCTATTTCAGTATAGTGTCCAAACTTCGAAGACAATGAGGAGTAAACAGTTTCGAATGCAATATATAATTTTCTATTGGATACTCCAATGATTAACATCGACTTAAACAATTTTGCCAAAAATAAACGGAATTTGTGTATAACATGAGTGCTCAAATCATGTTTTGCTTAAAAATCAACTGCACAAGCCTTAGTTAATATAAATCATGAAGATAAGTCAAAAGAAAATGAAATAATTATAATGGAAACTAATTGTAAGGAAAATCTGAATACCGTTTTCCGAACGTGATGTCTTGAATTAATAAAACCTTCTGGACATTAGGTCAATATTTAGTAGATTTGACGATTCACTTGTTTTCAGGCCATGGCCCTGTCAGCGTATATTGATTCCGAATTCTATTCACCCACTGCCCTGCATTAAAGATAAAATTCCATATGCAATATATCCAGAAATGCGCAGCCTTAGCTTTTGAAATTTATAAATATCTTGAGAGGTATTGTGCATATTGCGACTTGACGACTAGTTAGTCAGTAATAAATCAATTTTGCTACACGCAAGCGTTTGCGTAGCAATTAGGCCCAATATAAGCATGACTTGTTATGCTCAACAGCAACAAAGTTGTAAAATATTTCTTGCAATTTAAGACATCTCATCAAGCTTCTCAGCTACCAGCAACAAGAAGCCAAACAATTTGTACAATCCCATATTGGCTAAGTGAGGCAAAGCGATTCCAAAGGTAAACAAAACGAAGACTTTCAGTAGGCAGAGACAAACAAACGTGACTCATATTGCCAAATAAGTAGGCGCGAACGAGAGGCAAAAAGGCGAACCGCGTTCAGCCAATAAGGCGGAACAGAGGGCCGACAGCGTTTCGCTCGCATGTATGACAAATGTTCCGCATGCAACAATGACAGCTTCTGCATTTATGGGCCTTTTGAGTTTCGTGGGCTTTGCGTGTTTTGCTCCTTTAATTTTTATTTCCATTTTTATGCGCCTATTTACGGCAGCTAATTTGCATACAAAGGCGACAGCAGCAACAACAAGAACAGCAGCAGCCAGAGTGCAAATGTACAATTCCAACAATAACAACAACAACAGCGTCACTTGCACACCTGGCAGAGGTGCCACATGCACGCAACGGAAAGCAAGCCTCTGCACATTTTTATTTGTTGACCTCTTTCGATTTGGCTTAGTTTTATTCACTTTTCGGGCTACAGATGTTTTTCTTTTCTTTTTTTTTGTTAAATATTTTTATTTTTTTTTTGACTTATTTTTTATTACATTTGAAATAGCCGTCCATGAAGCCAACAAAGCGTGCTTTTTGTCTTGGTTGATTTTCTTTTCGTAAAGTAATTGAAGCCACTTACACAGTTTAGCCAAATTGCATGTAGGAATGTGGAACTTAATTAAATATAAAACAAGAAAAAAGTAAAACAAATGTTTAGCTATAATTGAAAGTAAAACAAAATGCAAATACATAAAACATTTGCAGTAGCCAAATTTGATGTAAATAATTTAAATGTGTAAGAAAATATTTAGTGATTAAGACAAATTAGACTAAGCGAATCTTTGATGAAACAATTCTCCGTAGCTTAAGACAAATCTCGTGCATGTTGTAAAAAGAAAAAACAGA
Source organism: Stegana nigrithorax (assembly GCA_037044495.1). NCBI lineage: Eukaryota > Metazoa > Arthropoda > Insecta > Diptera > Drosophilidae > Stegana > Stegana nigrithorax. The sequence continues at coordinate 246,311 of JBAMBQ010003584.1, forward strand.
AACAGACAGCCAGACAGACAGTAGCAAAGCAAAAGCAAGCAAATGAAAAATAAAGACATAAACTAAAGACAAAAGTAAAGACAACGACTGAGCAAACAACAAACGTTATGACATAAAGAAAGCCGCAGTTGAAGACGAAATAGAGACAGGCACATATCTGAAAATTACAGGAAAAACAACAAAAATACAACAACAACGTTAGCAACAAGAAATCAAACTCGGTAATAAAATCCTAGCCAAGGAAATTTATCAAAAGTACTGACAAAGCTGAACGGAAAATTAATATCAAAAACAAACAAAATTTTAAAGACGAAATAAATATGAAGAAGAACTCATATCAGTGACAAAAAAATAGCGACAAGGACAAAGACAGAAATAAAAGCAAAAACTAATATACAACTATGGCATAAATAATTAAGGCTCTCAAAAAACTCCGAACACTAGAAAATGTTCGTTAAAGAATTTATTTAATTACTTCTCAGTTGATTAAACTATAATTTTTCATGTAAAAAAAAAGAAACAAAAACAAATCCATCATCCGGTGAAATTATTTTAAATCAGTTTTTAATAAAATCTTTAATTAACAAACGTTGCTTGGCTATTCATAAAACAACACACGGTGTGCAACCCAAGCGATGAGGTTCTCTGTAAGGCTGATGCTTTCTTTTGTATGCCAGCAGCTATTTTGCAATATAAAGTAATTTTCCTGTTTTTAATTTTGCCGGATTTCCGGTCATGTTCTTTTGATTATGCAGGCAGCTATGCGCCATTATTGCAACTGGCAGCAAATAATTTGAATTTGATTTGCAGTCATTCGTTCATAATTCACCGACTGCGCGTGCAAAATCGAGAGACACAACTGGATACGCAAAGCGACAGGATGTTGCAGCAACTGTGACAGGGGCTGTAGTGCGCACGGGAGTTGCTGGCAGCTAACCACAAAGGACATTAAAGTCGAAAATCAAAGTAAATTATACACAAGCCCAAGCACAAGTTTTCACTGCAGGCGCCGTCTTTGCTTCGCTATTTTGATTTTTTTATTTTTATTTTGGCTCGCTTGCCTGGCACAGGCAACAGATTTCGCCAAGAAACGCACAGATTTTCCCTTTGGATGCATTGGCATAGAAAATATAAAATTAAATCAGATACAAAGGAAGTGACAAGCAAAGCAAAAACCACATTACAGCAACAAATATGAACAGTTAATGCCCGCGGCAGCAACATCGTTTTGTGGATTAAAGTGAACAATTTTCAGAAAATGTTGTCAGAAACTCCAAGGATAACAATGAAGCACATTCAGTCTTTTATACGACGACTTGCAGCCTTTGTGTTCATTTTAACACACCTTAAAGTTGTTCTTTTTTTTTATTACATTGTGAGAACTAATTGAGTAAATGTACCATCGACTGCCTGCTTGCTTTAATCTGAGCTGCTGCAACTGACAGACATGGGTTACGAACCAGCTCCAGGCTAGGTTTCTTAAAGGCTTAGTTACGTTACTTCCTCATAACTTGTAGTGTTTTTGAAAACTAACGCCCGCCCGCTGCTTTGCACGCGCAATAGATGTCGCTGCAGGTTCTTCTGCCAAAATTCAATAAATAGATGGCGCTGCCACTTACCCCTTTATGTTCATTATTTTGTAGAAACCAAAAAGATTTCTAAAATAAAATGTTGTTATGATTCAATTAAATATGATTTATTTAGTTTTATCAAACGCTGACTTATGCTTTTTGCGTTGAGCGTGCACACTAAGCAAAGCGTCAACAGATGGTTTAATGGACCAACCATAAAAACCCTAACAGTTATAGATGAACGTTTCAGTGAGTAAAGGTGATAACAAAAATTTAAAATTGAGAGCATTGTGATATGATTTTATTTAAAAGCAATGAAACATGAAACTCATACCTCGCCATCATTAGCCAATGAAATTATTTTAACAAACTATGTTTAAAAAGGTCAAAATTCCAACTGCGTTGGACGAATGACAGACGAATGGCGATCTTTCGCGAAATTGCCGCAATGACCATCCAACAGTGAATGATTGACATCAGAAACGCCTCCTAACTTTGCTTCACTTGATTTTCGTTGGTAATAAATCAAAAAGTTCCCACAAAAGTGCAACTCAATGAGCACAACCAACTGGACTGCCACTAGCAACCACAACAACAAAAACAAACACAGTCGCACATACACCCAGGCCGGGCATGAGGATGAACGAAACAGTTGTAGGCAAAGTGCATTGCTCAACATTTAATGAAAATGAGACAGCAAAAAAAGGTAAACGAGACGAAACACCCAAACAGTGACACGCCCATGCACACAAATTGAGCAGCACTTCCGTTGGCCATGAACAAGAGACCGGTGCAGCTGTGTGCGGCGTGTGCGGTCGCATATGTGTTTATGCAGCAATTTTCACGCGGTCGCCGCTGATAACCGCGTTGCCTGTGAAATTAGTTTTTCCGTTCAAGCTGAAAATTGTGCGCGCAGTTGCAGAAAATTTAAACAATGCCAAGGCACGCACACAGGCGCCCAATCGACGTAGGCACACGCGCACGCAAGCCGGAAATGCAATGCACCGCCGACATTGGTTGCCGATTCGACGGCCGCGCTTCCGCTTTCGCTTTTTATGGCGCACAGCAACGCAAACAATTTCCTCTGTGCGCCGCATATTAACACATTTGCCAACGATCAGCGAGAAAAATAAAATAAAATAAAATAAGAATTTTAAGGGCCTTTTGTTGTTGTTGATTTTATTAGTGAAATTCAGGCAGAAATTAAATTAAATGCAGCGAAAATCTTGCAAAAGCAAACATTATTATTATTATTATTATTATTATTATAAAGCTGTTTTCATATAATTAGTTGTCAATTTACTTTTTGCACACGAAAAGCTGTTGTGAAGGACGAAAAGTGAAAACAAAAACAACAGTTGAACTGACGAAAATGCGAACAATAATAAAAACAATAACAACAACAACAGCCACTGCAGCATAAATGCAGGTAAATATGCAATGTAAGCGCTTGCCTGTGCAGGTTTTATCAAATTTACGCTTATTGCATTTTAATTAATTATAAACAGGTAATTATGGTAAACAGTGGCAGACGCTCATACACACACAGACACACATACACACACAGACACAGTTGCACGTCATTATGAACAACGGGAATGGTCTTAAAATTCTTGCACCGCGCTTGACTGCCTCGCCCCTGTCAGCGTAGCAGAGTGCTTAACACAGACAAGCGGACGTCAGCACACAGTCACACACACACACACATAGAGAGAGAGAGTGGTATACACCCAACTGCCATGTGGCCTATATCCGGCAGCATTGCTCGCTGGCCAACGTGATCATAAATTAATGTGGAATACTTTTAAATAAGCTTATGCTGCGTATACGTAATATTATTCGCATACAAATGCAGACACACACACAAGCATGTGTACACCACTAAACACTTCCGTCGTGTCAATGTATGGCAATATTTTCATAATGCTTTATGACTTCCGGCATCAAAACGGCAAAAGCACACCACAATCAACAACAACAATAACAAAAAAAAATCAACCAAAGAACGAACTCAGCCACAAAGCGACGCATTTACAACTTTTTATTGAGAGTGTGGAAAAACTTTTGTTAATTTCCTTCGACCATGTAAGCAGTTGCGCATAGCTTTAAATGATTTCTAAAACTTTGTCACTTTCGGTTAGCTCATTCGTGAAAATTACCGAACAAATTTAAAATTATTGCAAAAGTGACCGCAGAAGCAATGGACAACTAAGGGCGAAGCTCCCAGTAGTAGTAGTATCGAAGTATCACAAACATTAAATTGAAAATTTACCATTGTGTACAATAACAAAAACAAAGTGACGGCCAGTTGGCTCCGTACGCACTCGCAAACAGATGCCAGCTTAAGTAAGCCATAGCCAAGTTGGAGCTCAAAAGCGAAGTGAGGGCCCGCATCATTGTTCGCCATTTGCATGAGCTTCACATCATTTTGGCACAATTTCAATTAAACGCCAAAAAAAAAAGAAAAACACAAAAGTCGAGAGATAAAAAAAACACAAACCAAACACAAAGCTGGCATATGTGCCTAGCGCTGGAATAGAAAATTAAAGCTGGTGGCTACTTTTAGGAGGAGCTGGCATGTGCAGCTGGCGTATGTCAGATGAGCTACTGTGGCGCGCAGACATGGAAATTTGCAATATGCGAGCAATCTCCCGCCTCAGGCGTCATTGCTGCACAAAGAGACATGCATTCCATAGATAGTTTGTTTGAAGTGCACACTCCGCACAAAAAGTACTGGACGAATTTTTATGTCACATAATATAGATAGAAAAAGAATAACCCAGGGCCATAATATAGAACATCTTTTATAAGCAAATAAAACGATAGGAAACAGCGCCATCTGCATGTCGAGTTTCATAACAACCTAATATATTGATGGCTGCGATAATAATTATAAATAAAACATTTTTCGCTCAGTGTACGCATATCATAGCAATCAGCAATGTTGAAATTGCGCTGCCGGACTTGCTGCTCTGATACTCACTACACGGCATTACAATTGTTTGTGAATTTGCTGTGCAGCAGACTCACACTTTATTTTATTACGCATACGCTGCGTTGACACTGATGTCAAATAATTTTCTTCCGCACAGTGGATTTTGTTTTGGAGGGCATGTACCAGCAAACACATATGTATATGTTTCGGCACTTGCTGCGCTGCTGACTTTTCTGTAGCATTTTATGCAGCATACCTCGGGGCTGGCTAAACTGCAGAACTGCAGCAGCCGCACGTTTCGCAGGTTCGTTGTGCGTTGAAATGAGGAAGCGACTGCATGGGATTCCATTGTTTAGCATTTGGTTCACTTTGGACAGCTTCGGCTTTGTTTGCTCGCTATCACAGCTGTTTGACTTTCTCTGCGCTGATTCGCCGGTTCGCTTGTTTGCTCTCTCTTGCATGTTGTCTCGTCGGTTAGATGGTGGGACTTCTGTTCCGTTGTTTGTTTGTTTGCATGTCTGCTGACGTCGAAGTTCGCTATGCATAAATTTCAATTAGCATAAATTAAATGCCTTCAAAAACGTTCAGTTGCACACATAGCCAAGCAGACCAGAGCAGCGTATATAGCAGAGTGCAGAGTCGAGCGCAGAGCAGCCATATAAGCGAGGTTTACATTTCACAACGAGTTTTCAATTATTGTCTGCTTTTAGGCGAAAGTTATTTAACCGTTTTTTTGGCATATTCGAAAAGTTTGTTATTGCGGCTGCAGTTTTGCGCTTAGTTGGTATGCGAAGCCTTAAGTCAAACTCAACTCGGTTAAGTGCTTATCTGCGGCAGTTGGCGGCGGTGAGAGAAAAGGGTTTGGCAAATTGGTAAATGCGCTTTGGTAAACGATAAAATGTCAAAACACAAGCAAATCTAACCCTAAAGCCATAAAACCAATTTGAAATTGTTATTTTAAGGCCACGCAGGCAAATGGCAAATGCGTACGAAAAAGGCAAAAAGAACAACAGGAAAAATAAAAAAAGAAACAAGAAAGAGAAATACAAAATACCACTAAAAATTACAAAACAACAAAAAAAAAAAACAAAACAAAAATCACGAAACCCGTCAAGGCTAGCAAAGGTATGCCAGTTGGCAATAAAAAATCAAATAATGTTTTGTCTTAGGCAGGCAACGCAAACCAAAACGAAAATGAAATGAACAATTTACCATGTCAAGATAAGCAGACCGGTAGCAGGCAGCAAGCAGCGTGCAAAGGGGAGTGGGCGGTGGGAAGCGGGCAGCGGGCAGCGGGCACCCACATGCCGAGCAGCTCACAAGTTAAAACCATTTCCAGGTATTTACTCTGTAATGTATTAAAATGGCCACATACACGCGCCCACTCACACGCACACACACACACACAAACACACAAACACATGCACACGTGCATCAAATCAGGCAATGCGAAATGGTTTTTATGCTCGACATTTTCTGATGAAATCAGCAAAACCGAAAGAAAAGAAATCGTTGTGGCCAAAGGTGTAACAGTTGAGCGAGCAGACGTATGTGGCAAACCTTTGACAAAGCCAATAAAAATGAAAACAATGGCAATGGCAAACCGATACACGCGCGCAATCATCTGCGCCTGTTCGAGGCATCGATTCGAGGCAAATCGCCTGTCGGGAAGGGTTCGCCAGCGGCCGCAAGTAAATTGACCGCACAAAATGCGCCCACATGACCTGATAAGCGCCGGCCTCGGTTTGTTTTACAAATTTTCAAATCGTCGGCGTGCTTTGCCAATGCTCAAGATAACCAATCACACAGTCGTGACTGTGGCCCTGTACGAATTCGCTTTGCATAAATATCGACACATTAAGCGAGGTTCCTTGCACCGAAACTTTATTTAACACGAGCAATTTGCAAACACAGCACAAACCCCTACAAACAAGCAACAAGACGAGCTGAGCGACATGGAAAGGACCTCAGGCCCGGCGCTGCATGAAGCGACTCTGCTTCACGCGCTCAATGCTGCGCTGCAGGTTCGTCAGCTGCCAACCCCCGCTAGCCGCGATCTCACTTCTCATGCGTAATCTCTTGTGTGCCGCCTTCTGAGCGCTTTTTTGCTGCTGCAGCACCAACTCCTGCGTTGACTGCAGAAAGTCGAAGAGCTCCGGATTGGCCACTCTCAGATCCACGTAGTCCACATAGTAATGATGGTTGATCTTGCCGAGAAATCCGAACATGACCGACTTCTCCAGTATCTCGCACACAATCTGCTGAAAGGCAGAGGCCTCAACTTGCGTCACCTCCGATATATAGGTGACGATCACGTCGGCCTTGGCCGGTGCGCCAATTTCCTGCAGTGCGCGATAAACGATTTGATTGTTTTTGTTCTGCAGCATTCCTTGGAAATTCGACACCTCTAGCGTGCCCTCGGGCAGCAGCTTGAGGAATCCCTCAGCAATGGCGGACTCCAGTGCGCACAGCACCTCGTGCTCGATCTCTCGCTGTGGCAAATCGGTCCACCTGCCGATGGTGGTGACGACGTCGTAGACCAGTGCCGGTGTGCCTACGGTGTAGAGCGCACGCAGCAGCAAGGAGCCATTCGTGATCGCGTACAGCTTCTCCGATTTGGTGGTTCTCAGCTGATTGTTTGGTAAAATATTCTGTTGCATTGCCATGTCACAGAATTTTGTTTGCCCCTAACAAAAATTATAATAAAAGAAGAAAAGTCTAATGAATCTGTCAGTCATATGTTTTTAAGTTTTCTAATTGTTGAGAATCTTTTCTTAGTTGACTTTGACGGCAAGCACGAAAGTATTGGGTTTAGTTACGAGTAACTGGCGGATTTAGGAAATTCTAAGGGTCTTTCGAAATTGTCTTATGCGGCGTATCACCTGCTTCGATTTGTCACTTACTCGGACTTATTCCCCTTTTTGAGGTGTTAGAACAACAAAGCGTTAAACAGTTCATCTATCATCTTTATTAAAATTGCGGTTGCTTGTTCTTTGTAATGGCCAGTTGTTGTGTTTTCATTAGTAATACAAGAATGAAATATACGTTGATTGTATTTCAAGTGCTCTGATTTACCAATATACATACTCGTAGCTAATAAAATTGACAACAGACAGAAAAAACACACTTAATCGGCTGCATTTGCTCCTGCACTCCTCCACTAACTTGCTGTTAAAAAAAAAAAAGAATATTTCAATTTCGAAAGCAATCTCATCAAATTCAGCCAAGTGCAGGACTGCAGACAGCACACACAACAATTGTTATAATATGAATTCCCGGACAACAAACTGCAACAACAACCATGACAACAAAGGCAGCAGTAACAAATAAAATCATAAGAAAGAGACAGCACGATGTAAAATATTACTTAATGCATCCGACATTGCTTGGCTAGTTTCTGAATTATGGCAAGTAGCCGAGCATGTCCACAATCTACGCATTCGGCTGCTACACTGTGCGAACAGGCAACGGCCACCGCACACCACTTTTGCATAGCGCACAGTCAGTGAGTGAGTGTGCGGTGCGGTGTGCTCTGTGCTAAACGGAATGGTAAATATTTACGGCAGCCAGCAAAGCTGTTGGCCCTAACGATTCTCATGTCACGTTATTGCCAAGGCAATGAAGGCATTTCGAATTGCGAAAATTCTTTTCTCTGCTCTCTGCTGAAGTCGTCTGTGATTTCGTTTTTGAGGCATGCTCCGGCACACGCCATACACATCATAATCCGACTGCCTGTCTGCGTGCGATATGTAATCTATGTTATTTGGCATGCAGCAATGAAAACACAAAATAAGACAGCAAACACGAACGGCAGGAAGAAGAAGAAGACGCATCAGCAGCAAATCGAGAATAATAGCAATAATATTTATGCCAACAAAGTCGGACAACAATTGCATGAAAAGCCAGCAGAAAAGCGTCGCAATTTTATTTCTAATTTTATTTCGTTTTGTGTTATTTTTTGTGTTTTTTTATTGCAATGCCTGAAGTCGACTGCGTTTGCTTGCTCTGCAATAAAAGATGACACCACAACGACAACAACAACAACAACAATAATAACAATACAACGAAAACAAAATATACGAAATTACGTGTCAGCCGGCTGAGCCTCAATTCAATACAGTCCAGCTCAGTCAGCCAGCACAGAGCCGGCAGAAGGACAGCACAGTGTCAGCAGAGTAAGATTTTATTGCAAATCACAAACCTTGCCATCCACCCGACTATGAGCGACGAACGTTTAAAGACAAAACCCGAAGCTTAGTCCGTGCACTGGCAAACTTTACTTTGGCAACAATCGATTGTCTAGTTTGTGCCCGGGGGCATGCCTTCACTTGACGCGTTGACAGGCGCGCACTGTACTTGATCGTCCTGTTAGTCCTGTCTGTGTGCAAAGTGAGTCAACATAATAATTTAAAAAAAAATAAATGTGTTAACGCATGCCGAGAGGAGCAGCAGTTTACCACAAAACAAACTAATTCACTGCCTAACAAGATGTCAACACAGACACTCACCCACACACACACACATACACACACACATACAGCTACATACACAGGCGGACACGCCGCATAGAAACAAATAAAAAAGATGTACGTTTTAATAACGCATACGCCAGGTACGAGGGGACACACTCAGACACACATACACACACACATAGCCAACACAGCTGTCTAACATCAGCTTAGGCAGCCTTAAGCTCAATTTAAGCAAACGAAAACTTTTAAGCGAATTTACTAAGTCAATTTGCGGCAGTTAACTTGCTGCCAGCCCTCCCTGCGCGCAACTATAACATGACCACTGTCCAGTGGCCAGAGGCGAGTGCCCAGTGCCCAGCAGTGTCCATTGAGCTGTCAGGCATCACACGCCGAAAAAAGGTCGTTAGGTGATGGCGACATTATTAGTTAACAAATCTGATTTATGTGACATTTGATAGCTGCCCGGGCCGCAGCTCCGCACTGCGATTCGCCCAGCAGACGGCTGCGGCCATGTGCAGCGGTAAGTGGAGACCAGTTCTTTCACAGCTTGCTGCTCTGGCAGTCGCATTTCTGGCAATTTGTAGCTGTTTAGTGCGATTTCGCACTTGATCTGCTTTGTCCAACATATTTCGGCTAATAAATTTTCGGCTTAGCTGCTGCTGCTGCTCTGCTGCTGCTGCTGCCACTGCATGATAATTTGTGAGCATTTGTTGCCGCTTCCCAGCCACTGACTTGGCATATTTGATTAATAAAATCTTATTACAGTTTTTGTCACAACGCTTTTTATTCCTTCCTTTCTTTTTTTCATTTTTTATTCCCTATTAGCGTTTATTTGTCTTTTGCGAAATTAGTTTGGCGCTAAGCTGCACGTAGTTGCCTTTTTTCTTTTCAAGCTTTGTTGGCTGTCGCATATTTTCCACGTCGTTTGCTTTTGTATGCATTTTGATTATGTTCGAGTACTGCTAGGGCCGAGTGTAGCTGCTGCAATTTGGCGATAAAAGCATTGAAAGAAATTCTATGCCACGTAGTCAACGCTGCTCCTTAGAATTCGATACACATTTCTCACTTGCCCCGCTGGCGTCGTCGTCACCGTCGCTTCCACCATCGCCATTGCCAACGACGGTTCGTTGTGTGAAAGCAATTCCTTTTTGCGTGCTTATGAGTTGTCATAGTAATTCAAATATTTCTGTGCTCGGCAGCTTAAACTAGTTCCACTGTGCAACGCCAAGAAATGTACTGTGCAATTTTTTCCTTGCTGTCCACCTATGCGTGTTTACGACTTTATTTGTGTGTGTGTGTGTGTAGCATAGTGTGTGGCATAGTGTGTTTTTTTTTTTTCAATGCATTTTCATCGTTTACTTTTTTATGCACCATTGAATTGCTATTGCTGTTGCCGCTGTTTTTGTTGTTGCTGTATCCTGTCACGTGCTTGCTGCACATTTTCACGTACTTCGTATATTTTCTAAAAATTACCCAATTTTCTTCTTGTTTGCTGCGCGTCTGCCGTCGTCATCGAAGGCATTTGTTTTTGCTTTTATTTGGACATCAAGTTTTAACATTAAAGTCTAAAGTGATTTTTTTTTTCACTCACTTTCGCTTAGTTCTCCGTTTTATTTTTAAACTTAAATTGTTTTAATCTGGTTTTTTCAATTAAAATCTTCTGAAATATTTGATTTCGGTGTGCATTTTTACTTGCGATATCGGTCCCAAGTGATTCAGATTAACAGGGATTATGAAACTTGAATAATATTGTGTAGTACACTCAAGGCAAATAGAAAGATGTCTTGTAGAACCGTTTATAGTTAGTAAACTTATCATAATATTAGTTAAAGAGGCTGTTATTGTTGCAACAGATATTTGCGTACATATGTGTTGTTTTTGTTGTAATTTTGACTGTCTTAATATCTTACTGATGGGAACAGCATTTTGCCTTATAAAAATGTAGTCATCAGTGCTGCTCTCTTTGCACAATCGCTGAGCATTCGGGCGTCAATTTTGGTGGAGGTTTTTTGACTCTGCGCCCTCAGTTGTCTCGTCGCGCGTTTACCATCCGACTTTCATTGCCGGTTTTTTGTTACATCTTTGCCTTTGTAGAAAAACGATATTACCATTAGAAAATTACAAAATATTATTTATGAGTACCTATGAACTAATGCAAGATTGAAAGACTGCCTTAGCTTCTTAAGGAAAGAGGGGCTCCAAGACTTGTTATGTCTAGGAGCCTCTACAAAGCTTCATTCGACTTTGTTTATCTCAGGGAAGAGGAAGAAACATACATAGAATAGATATCGATATTGATAAAATGGTTGTAGAAGCCCAATGGTATCAGACTTTTAGTTTTGGTTTTGAAACAAATATTTTTTATTACTCCACTTTGTTTGTTTTTCATATACATTGAATTATGTTTAAGTTATTTACAAAATTTACTTAGAATTTATTAATAAAATTAAGTTTTATGGCTTTGTTTAGTGTATACACTTATGTCAATGCGTCATATATATTTTGCATTAATTTATAAATTATGCATTTTGTTTAGCTCTGATTTTTGTCGTTCCTTTTTCTTTTTGCTTGTTTTTTTGTTTTGCGTAATTTATTTTCTTTTACTTCATATCTTCATTAACGTTGTTTGAGTTTTTTGTTTTTAACTTTTAGTTGTTTAATTAATAATTAAATACACAATAATTTACACTTACACTTAAACACATATATTTTTATTTAGTTTTTTTTTTCGTTACGTTTTTATGCATTTATCTTAGTTTAGTTAAATGTAATTTGATTTTTTTGTGACATTGTTGGATTTTGTATTTCTTCTTTCACATACACAACAAAATTGAAGCATAAATTTGCAATTGTTATTCTTAATAATAAATTAATTAATTTATGCAATTACGTGTAAATTTAGTTCAATTGGCTTCGGTTTTTGTAGTTTAAGCAGATTTACGTTTACAATAAATTTTATTTACAGTGTCGACAATAACATAAAATAAAAAATATACATAACATCATGATTTTTTTTTATGACTGTGTAAATGAAAAATAAATTTACAAAAGACCATCTTTTTTTTTTTTTAAATATGCTATGTACAAAAATTATTATTAAATTTATTACTGCTACTTTGTTTTAGTTTTCGTTTTAATTTTTTTATTGTTTTATGCGAGTGTGCATGTATTCATTCATTTAATTTTTATTCTTTGAATTCTTGATGAGTGTTTAATGTAGAAATCCATATGATTTTGCTTTTTTGGCTGGCAATTTCTTGAAGATCATATGATGTTTTTTTTTTACAGAAAATGGTTTGAGCTTTGAGCGCCGGTTCCTTGCTTTCACTTTTTGCTATTTATGTGGCTTTGTGTTTGGGAACTTCATTAACTAACTACTTCATTTGGATTTACTGTGTACCTCTGTTTCCATTTGAAACATAAATCGAATCGGAATGTTTGCAGTACTCAAAAACAGAAGGAAACAAATTTTTTGTTATTTTTTTTTTTTTTTTGTTTTAATTTGTTTTTATCCATTTACTTTTTAGCTTTGGTAACAATGAATAAAAGTTTAATCAAATAAATATTTTTCAAAGCTGGCAAAAAAAAAAAAAGAATTTATTCAAAATTTGGTATTCTTAATTGTCCCGCTGCTTTGTTTTTGTTTTATTTGTAGTTGTTTTTCCTTTTTTTAATTAATAATAATAATATAAATATTAGTTTATGTTAAAACTTTGGCAATTTATAAATTTACGATATGTTTTTGTTAGTTTTAAGACTTTTCAACAGTCAACATTAATTGTAAAAATTTATTTTAATACGCTTTGTTTTTTACAAAGTTTTTGTTTACTCTGCGGCATTAAATTAAAGGACTTTTTTTATTTATTATTAATCTGTTTTTTTTTTTTTGTTTTTGTATATTTTTTTCGTTAATTTAATAAACCTTTTCACATTTGAACACTTAAGTTTGTTCTCTTGTAGAATCGTATTCATTAGCGCATGAGACTGACTAAATGGGCGGCAGAAGAGTAGGCTTGGCGCCAGTTGTGGCCATGGCAAGTACAGGAAGCTACTTTGTATGTATTCACATATGAAAATTGAAAAAGAAAAACATGAAAACAGTTTAGCAAAGCAGAAATTGTGTACAATGCATTGCGTATATTTTTTTCACTTATTTATTAATTTCACTTATTAATAAATAAATTTTTGTTTATAGTTTCCATTAGTTATGAACTTACAACTGTCATTTATTTATGCTAACTAAGCTACAAAATTTTGTTTTTTTCTTATTTGAATTCTTTTTTCTCGTTACTTTTCGTTTTAGCTTTTCCCATTTCTCAAGTTCTACACATTCATTTATTATATGTAATTATTTTTGTTTGTTTTATTATACATAATATTTACTATAATTATTTAATGCTTTAAGTTCAAAATGCAGGCGTTCATTTAGTTTTGAATTAAATGACCTTCGTTTGTGTATTTTGCTTAAATGAAATATGTTCACATTAAAAATGCATTTTTATGACTTTAAAATACTTAAAAAATAACAATTTTAGGTTTTGCGACTATATACAAAATTTTTTCACAACGAACGTTGTTGATTTTTAATTAATAACATTATTTTTTTTTATTTCTATTTTATTTACTTATTTATCTCATTTATTTTTTTTTCCATGTTTTTTTTTTTTTCTTGTTTGTTTATTTTTTGTTTGCCGTTTATAAAATTTGATCATTTCATTTAATTTGGGTATAAAGTTTTTTGCGTTACTACGCTTTTGATTAATTAATTTCCATTTTTGTTTTTGTTGTTATTTGTGTTTTATTTTGATTCGCTTGATGTAGATTTACTGCATAATTTCGCTTAGTGTATAGAATAATTAAATTAATTCTGCAGCTAGTACAAATAAAAGCTTTGCTCAAAAATAGACTTTCCACATGTAGTCTGCGTTTTGCATTTCTCGGCATTTCTTTTTTTTTTTGTTTTTTTTTTTTGTTTTTTTTTTTTTCGAATGAGTTTTACTGAATTCCTGCTTGTGGAGTTTTCGCTGCTTTTGCGCGTATCCTGCGCACCCCGCTTTGTTTCTCGCATTTCACTTTGATTCCAAAGCATTCCGCTTTTCAGTTTAATTACTTGGCAGCAGCATTCGTTTTGGTTTTTGTTAAATCTGCTCAATGCAGCTACCGTGCAGCCAGCAGTGTTTGTTGTTGTACTTGCTGTTGTTGTGCATTGTGCGCCTCATGCTTTGCAGTGGCGACAGCGACAGCGGTGGCGGCGGCGGCGGCAGCAACAACAACAGCAGCACTAACAAAAGGTACAGAGGAAGTATTGTGGCAGGATGGTGGCAAGTTCTGCGTAGAGTACATTGAGTTTGACGAACATTGCGTTTTCTTTGAAGATGATTTCGGCTTGCGACTGAGCAAAAATTTCTTTTGATTATTTGACTTTTGTGCGTGCGCAATTTCCTCCACAACATCATCATCCACATCATCGACATTATCCAAGCCAACGTCAACATCGACAGGATTTGCAATTGAATGTAAATCATGCTCTTGCCCATCCTCCTGCCCTGCCTCTTGCCCATGCTCGAGTACATGCCCAGCAGCATCATCGTGTTGCCCAAACATTTGGCTTTGCTGTCGTGTCCTTTCTGTTTTTAATTCTTTTATTGTTTCATTTGCCGTTTGCTTTGGCTTTTGCTTACGTTTTTCATCATCTTTTACTACATTTGTCGTTCGCGCGCCGAGCTGCAGCGTGCGTTCGAGCGCGCCGCCTGCCAGCGTTGCGAGCGTCGCCAAGGCGAGCAGCAGCCACAGGCTCGGCGCATGCGCAACGACAAGTGAATCCGTTTTGCTGGCTGCATTTGGTTGAATGAAAAACGATAAGATTTTTGTAACAAATAATTCCCGGTATGACATACCTTGCACGGGATCGGCGCGCGAGTTGCTGGCGTACACGGTTTCGCGCGACTCGAGCACGGGTGCTTTTTGCGGGCGATCGCCTTCGACGGACTCCTCATTGCTGCGCCAATAGAACGTCGACAGCGAAGCGACACACTAAACGCCAAAACAGAAATAGAAAAGCAAACGATTCACGTTAGTACTTTAGGCCTGCAATGCCACTCACACACACTCACACACACGCACACACACACAAACTCACCTTCAACTTCATGTCGCCATTGCGAAAGTGGTGTTGCTCCACGCGAAACTGCAGGCCCAGCACGGAGGTCTCGAGGCCCTCTCGGCCCGACAAGATTGTGGCGTACTTGTGCGTCTGATGCGGCTCCGCCGGGTCACCGTTCACGAACCAGGACAACTGCACCGCGGGCTTAGAACGGCCAGCGGTGCAATTAATGCGTACCCAGTCTCCGATCTGATAACGTGCCCGTCCGCCGTTGATTTTTGGTGGGCCCTGATCGGGTAGCGCTGTAAAGTGCAGCAATACAGAAAAAAATCAAATGAGCGAAACATTTTATGTGGTATTTTATTAAAGTTTTGAACAGCGAGTTGCGAACGTTGACCCTCGGCCAGCCAGTAGGCAGACGAAAGGCGGTTGAGGTGCAACGTTCACCAACGGCACTGAGAACGACGTATTGACAGCGAGTGGCGATTGGGGGGAAGAACGAAATGCGTAACGCGACAGACTGCAATGCAATGAACGCGACTTGTTTGGCATCAAGCTGAGCGAAATTAAATTTACCGTTAGTTACAGGCAACAAAGTGGCAGCAACAGCGGCCAACGCCGGAAATTCAATATAACTTCCAGTCGCTGCGGCAGCAGTAACTGAAAATCGAAACTGTGCGGTTGGCAACATGCGACAACAACAAAACTAAACAGCAGAAAAAATAGCAGAACACTGCTTACAGGAAAAAGCATAAGCAAAAGAAAAATAAAAAAAAAATTAAAACAGCATTTGATGCTATGCACAAAAATGCAGGCAACTCTGTGGTTTGTATATGGGAAATACGCCGTTTCATTTAATTTGCACAGGGTTACCCACTGCACCGTTGCTGGCTTATCCGAACTTTATTAGCAATGTGTGCGCATTTTTTAGTAAGTGACTGTAAGGTGCTACCAACAAATACCATCAACTTTATTTTAGTTGATTTAGTTTAGTGAGCAGCCCCATGCAGATGCACTTCGCTTTATGCAAAGTTGTAAGGACGAAGTCAACTTAATATAAGCAAGGACGCAGCTGCTTTGCTTTCAGCTGCAATGCAATAAACTATTGAAACAATCCGTCGTCGCCGCAGATGCTGTCATTGGTTTTGTAGTTGTTGCCATCAAAGTTGTTGGATGCGGAAATTGAATCTCAGACTATCAAAATTGCATTAGCAACAAACAGAAGTCACGCAGACGAAAAGACACTATGCATAAAATAAGGTAGAAATTGAAGTAGGAATGATTTGCTTATCCTGTCAGAGCATTCAGTTTGTAAAGACATGCAGGTGAAATGATTTTAGGTTAATGTGTAATGTAAAATGAAAGCAATTTGAAACAGCGAAAATAAATCCAAGAAAAAATACAAAATAATTCAAAGTACTACAGTTGCGTAAAAAGAAAAGTTTATAAAGCAGACTGGAAATGAGTGAACTTTAAAATGGTACACAAAAAATCAAGAACGACAGCAGGAACAAAAGGAGGCAAAGGGAGAGAAAACGTCAAATCAGTTAATATCTCAGGAAAATAAAGTCATGGATAGTTAGGGAAACTAAAAAAAAGAATTATTTGGAGTTAATAAAAAACTGACAATTTCTAAGAAACACGAATAGAAAGTAAAGGACAAAGTAAGGAAAAATGAAAAAAAATTATATATCAGCTAAATGTATATGAGTGCATTTATGATGGAAAATCAAAATGCCCAAAAGAGCTAGACAAGTAAAATGGCTCAAAAGTTCAAAGGAAACCTATCAATGATGAGAAATTTAAGGAACGAGTAAGAATGCCTTGAGTTCTAAAAAAAGGAACAATAAAATAATACCTGGAAAAATGATAAACAATTTGAAAAGTTCAGTCTACGTGTTTTGGAATCTAAATATTATTGTTGCCAAGGCGGAGCGAACTTTCCAGCCGGCCAAGATTAAGCAAATTTATTTTCCTTGGTTACCAAATTAAATTTGTCAACTTTGCAAAACTTTGCTCATAGTGCTCCTGCTCCTGTGTCTGCGCCTGTGCCTGTCCCATGTAGAACGAAACAATGCAGGGCACTTGGTGCCAGTGCAATTTGAGTGGCATTCAATAAGCCGAAAGAGCAATAATGACAACAACAATAACAACAACAACAACAACAAACAAACAAACGACAAAACAACAATTTCGCTTTAACGCTAAGCGAAGCAACACAAGACGAACAACAAAAATAGAAGAGCCAAAAACAACAACAAAATAATGTTGCAAAACTTTGTTTGCACTTTTTAGGTCACGATTCGTTCGCTCATGCGGCCTTTGGCTTAATAAGCGCACAGCGACATGCCCAGCCTCGCTGAAGCTGCCGTCCATCCTCGGCCGCAGTCTCAGCCCAAATTGCAGCACAGCCGCGTTCGGTCACTTTCGGCGACTACGGCGACTTCGGCATTCACTTTCCGTAATTTATAATTAGAGTTATAAGTTTTCATTCCCGCTGCTTTGTGCCGGTGCAGCATTCGCATTCTTGTCTTAACTGCGTTTTCTTAGCTTTTTGTTCTTTTTCACTTTTCGCTTTTTGTTTTGTTTTCTTTTTTTTTGTAATTATTTTTCTGTAATTGTTTTTTTTTGTTTCTTTTTGGTTTTGTTTTCATTCTTGAATACTTACATACAACAACCATGTCGCCATGCTCGGTGACCGTTTGAAAAGATGGCGCCTCACCGGAAACTTCACAACGGAAACGACCCGCCGATTGCAGATTGACGTTGCGCAGCGTAACAATTGCATCGCTCGAGTTGTGCAACTGCAATTAAAAAATAAAACAAATGAGCAACAAAGAAAAGTGAGTGACTGCGTGGGCAGGAGAGGTGAGCTCACTTCGGCTGGTGAGAAGAAACAAATTAAAAAAATAAACTTTTAATGCGAAAATGTAGTACGTGAAAATGTTCGCTTAAAGTGCAAAAGGCGTAAAGAAAGTTTCATGAAAGCCAAAAGGAGTTCATGCGACTTAAATGCCACGAATTTGAGCAACAACGGCAAGTAAAAGAATAACAGCAACAGCAACAACAGCATTGGAGAGGCACTCAGGGTGAATGAAATGCTTTTGTGAAATGCACATAATAAAAAACCTCAACAAAATCCGCTACACCTTGAAAGGTCAGCATGGCCCCGCTATGTATGTGTGTATGTGTGCGTGTGTGTGTAGTGACTGTGGCTTTGGCTGTGGCTATAAAACATTTTAAAGCGCATTAAAGCCAAACGTACATGACCGAAAATGGCTTCAAATGCTTGTGCCTTGCCTGCCGTGGGATAAGCGAAGATGAGAGCGGCCAGCGTTGAGCATAAGTGCAGCACTTTGTTATCTTTTATTGCGCAGTTTTTTTTTTGTCTTTTTCTCATTTGGTCTGCTATCACACAAAGGTCTGTCCAACTGCTGTTGCTGTTGTTGTTTTAACCTAATTTATTGTTGCCACAAACTACAGCAACAACGCAGCAGCAAGCGAACAACAACTTGGCAGTCTAAGCCAACCCGGTCTGACCACAATACACACAACTATTTCAAACTGCTATAAAACAAAGCGCACTCGCAACTCATGCATGCAAAAAACTCGACCAAAAACAAAACAAAAACTAAAAAACAACAAAAACTAAAGATTCGAAGAACAAAAAAAAATAACAAAAAAAAGGAAGCAAAAAGTAAACCAAACTAAATGTAATGCAACGCAACAAAGATAAAGGAAAGGCAAGAAAGGGATAGACGAGGCAACCTTAACGTGTGTCGATGCTATCAGTGCTGGGCGAAGGCGGTTAAGAAATAAAACAATGCGGACTAAGGAAAGCTCAGCGCATAAGCAAATCGATTATGCTAAAACAATATCCGCCGTCGGAGCAGTGCAGCCGACTGACTCAGCAGCATTAAGTTGTCTGCGGTAGCCTGGAAGCAGATAGCGCGCCGGCTGGCGAAGTGTGCGGGTGGCGTGCGGTTAGTTGAACATGAGCTACTATCGGCAGCGTTACATCAAAGTTGAAGGCACCAGCAACGGCGGCCGAAGCTCAGCGGCGCGCAGTCGAGTTGATTTGCGCGCTCTTCACACTTCCTGGCAGCGGAGTGCTTGGCCACATTATGGACACGTTGCTGCCACGCAGAAAAAGCGCAGCTCAAATGAAATTTATGGCGCACCAGACTTGCGTGCCTGGCATGCAACGAAACAACGTTCGGCGCTGCAGTGGCGGCATCGCTTGTGGCAAGGGGGCAGGGGTGTGGCACATTCACTTTGCTAGCGCAGCCGATGCGCCGGCACATGCAAACGCTCACGTGCGCTTATCTATCCGCTGTGAGTGTGCGTTTTTGTTGCAGACAAACTTTTGCCAATAAAAACAATAACAACAACAACAACAACAACAACAACGAGAAGAAGAACAACAGCCATTTTAGCTGCCATTTCTATTGCCTCGATAAATAAGTTTCGCACGCTCGGGTTGTTGTTTTTGATTTTTTCACGCCACACACACGGCAAACTTTTATACTTCAGCTGCAACATTTGTGCCAGGGTTGCTCATTAGGTAATGCACGCAGTTGTCTCCACCTGGGCAGAAGTGTGCAGTGACGTTGCTGTATACTTACATCGACAGATACACCTGGCAGCAGGAACGTCTGCGCCGGCGGCATATCGCGCGGCACATAGCGATAGAACTCATTGCCGTCCTTGTACCACTTGACCGAGTAGAGTGCCTCGCCGTCGAGATCGTAGAGGCATTCCAGCTGCGCTGTTGAGCCCTTAATCACGTAGTTCGGTATGCGCACCTCGACCAGTCGCAGGCTCTGTGTGAAATCTGCAAAGTAAACAGAACAAAAACAAATTCGAATTTAATAACAAAATACAAACTTTCACAAACTGTAAAAAAAGAATAAAATATTTTAAAGAAATTTTTTATACGCTGCATTTACTTAAAGAATATGCAGTGTATTCATCTTCCGCGCTTGATACAACAAACTCAAAATTTTATGTGGGAAGGGTGATCAGAAAAACCATTCGAAAGTAAGCCGATCTGTCCTTCTTACCCATTTCCAACACTTAAAAAGAAAAACCACAATGGTTGCTTCTTGTAAACATGGCATAAGTTTTTGGCTTAAATTTCACCTCATATTGCTGCAGTACTGAAATACTAAAATATAAACTCCCACTTTAATGTTATGAAATAAATGGAAGCGTCCACCATTTATTTCATAACATTAAATTGCATCCTGAATATAATTTATAACTGATGATGATGAATTCAGTCTTTATATAAAACTTTTTGGATGATGACTTAAATTCAATTTTTTAGCAAAATGTTTGTATTCATAAGCAAACAGACAGTTAGAGGATCATGGCTGAACTCATTTAACCCATCAATCTAAATTTGCGTGAAAACATCAATTCAGAATACTTTTCTCACAGTCTGCTGCCAAACTTTAGCATGTCAATGTCAATAAAAAATATTTTGCCATATAGCCTTGGGGCAAAATGCTCACTTATATTTTCTTTTAGTATTACATATTATTTTTCAGACACTTATTTACTTTATTTTTAAATTTTCGACTTTTGTTTTATTTTTTTCTTTTTCTTGGTACTTTATTTAGTTTTCGTTTGTTTGTGTTTGCGCACAGAGCATCAACATCGATCAGAGAACGTCAAACAATGTGATTGAGTGATTGTTGCCACAAGTCAAGTGCCAGCTGCATAATAAAGGCAAAAATAATAATCAAAAAAATAATAATAATAATTATAATGAAGTTGTGACGTTGGCTGCATACACAATTTAATTAACAACAACAACAGTAACAATAAGAACAGCATGTTGTTGTATATACAGATGCAGCATGTTTGCTATTTGTGTTTTTTTTGTTTTTTTAATTTTATTTTTTTTCTTTTCATTTTAATTTATTAAAGTGACCAACGTGCAAGTGCACGCGTTGCAACGCACAGCACAGCACAACTCAGCTCAACTCAGATCAACTCAGCTGAACTCGACTTGATTGAATGCGACTCGACTTGCATTGGCCTAACGCTACTCAGCTGCACTGAACTGTGCCGCAGTTAGCTCAGGCGATGCAGCAGGCAACAGCTGCTTTATTATAAATTCAATGAATAAGTCAACAAAACTGCTGCACATTTGCGTGATATGCGTCTACAAGTTTCACTGCATCACTGCCTGCATGCCACATGCCGCATGACGCACGTCGCACGTTGCACTTCCTGCGACACTGACAGCCGACTTCAAGTTGCTGCGAGTGTTTGCCTCTTAACCACTTTGCCGAAAATATTTGATGGCAACTCGTTTATTGTCAATATTGACAGTGTTTCGAGTATCAAAGCACAATGCCAAGCATACACACCTAGCCCCACAGCACCCCCCGCAGATCAAAATATGATCGCAAGCGAGCAAACGAGGCATCGCCTATGGCTTCATCACTCTGCCAGACAGCTGTGCACACTCAGGCACAGGCGTAGAAACATGCAGACACACACACACACACATGTAAGTGATGCAAAAATTGTGGCAAATATTATTTTTGTATATTTTTCCTGCTGTTTTCTTCTCTTTATTTATTTTTTTTTTTTTTTTTTTTTTGTCGAAGGCCGTTTGCATGAAATGCTCCTGGGCGCAGAATGCGTTGGATCGTTTTACATGTGGGTGTTGCTACGAAATTGAGTATACGCAGTGAGTGCTGCTGAACATACGATACACGTTGGCACACAATAAACAGTTTTAATTACACTCACAGTGGCCAATTGTTTTTATGAAGTCTTTAATGAAAATGTAAACCCATACAAAATCAGCTATCTGCTTTACTATTTGGTATTTGGTTAACCATTAAGGCATCTATCTGCATATATACATAACCACAATAGCACACATTATATATAAATGGTCTTCTCCAAGTAATTGGCAGCACTACAGACTACGAAAACCATTTAATTGCCTACAAACAACCAACAAATAGTTCGTTCAGTGTTAATAGGACATCAATAAAATTGGCAGCTCATTAATTGTTTTGTTACTTCTACAAAATTATATAAAAATGTGTATAAGCCATAGCAACAATTTATGTAAAATGATTTTTTTTTTTTTTTTGTTTCTTATGTGCCAAAGCAGTTGCAGACTGCTGAGATCGGGCACACTAATACTCAGCCACTGCTACTGTTGGCAGCTACTTTACACTCAGCGTCAAATTAAATCATTGTTAAGCACGGTTTAACATTGGTTGACTTCAAATTATGCAACCTTAATGTCTGCATAAAGGCAGCAGGGCAGCGTGTCAGCATTGCCAAATGCTTGGCCAAACAGACGCAAATTGCGACATGTTGACTCACACACACACACACACACACAGAGACACACTATCATCATTACATTTATGTGAGTTTACCTTAAAACAAAATGATGCCATCTTAGCTGTGCAGCAGTTACAACACGAGTCGCATGCTTATGCATGTTTTATCTGGTGGGCAGGCGGCGGGAAGAACGACTGCCACTCGAAAGGTAGCACATAATTTATATTCATATAGAACTTTCTTGCTGAAACATAATTACCGACACCCAGCGAGCAGTTGCCAAACGCCACGTGAATGCACAATGCACACATATACAAGTGCATATAGATAGACGAGTGTATGTGTGTGTGTATGTACGTTGCATCCACGCATGCTTATGCAGTCATATATCTGCACTAAAAAGTTGACATAATTTATAAATTAAACAGGATATATTTGCACTTGCTCTGGGGCGATGACACGGCAGAAGCCACACAGTAAATGCGCCAGCAAACACAACACGAGCAACAAACGAAAACAACAACACATGCAGCCACAATCGGTAGCAGCAGCAACAGCAGCAGCAGCAGCAGCTGCAGCTGTGTAAGAACACCAGCAACAACAACAACAGCAGCAACAACAGCTAAACACAACAACGGAAACAGTTTATATTGCCAAGATGTAAGCAAAACTATTTTATATGGCACTATCCACACTTATGTACGTACATATGTACATCTAGCATGTATCTAGATGATGGCAAACACATTCACACACACACACACACACACACACGCACACTGAGGCATGTCAACATGCCTTTGTATATAATTTTAAGCAAACTTTAGTGCGACAAGTTGGCAACCAGGAGGCAGGCAAAATGAAAATAAACCAACAGCAGCAGCGGCCACGACGGCAGCGGAAGCTGTAGCAACAGCAGCAACAAAAAAGTCAGTTGCAACAACAGCAACAGCAGCAACAACAAAGACAGTTGCAGCAGCAACAAAGTCAGTTGCAGCAACAGCAGCAGCAACAGCAGCATGCACTGCAGCACATTGACGACATTAATGACTCCGGGTGACTTTCACCTAAGGATATGCGCCATTGAGGAAGCACTCACTCACACGTGAGCTGTGGTAAATTTAATGTTTTGTTTTTGCTTTCCGATATGAGCGCACACTTATATTCTGCCTTATACAAATTTTATATTTTAAAGGGGCTAGAGAATTAATTTTACATAAAAGCTGAATGCCAACTTGTGGAGTATTGTGGAGCACATGGAGGAAATTATTTACCTACTTAAGTCAGTGGGAGCTACAATAAAATCTTTGTTAAGTGTTTATTCGAAAGTAAGCCAGACTGAAACTTGTATGAAGTACATATGTATGTTCAATAAATCGATTCTTTATCGTACCTTGTACCGATTCCTTGTTCTAATGTAATGTATGTCATTTTGATAAGAAATCGGGGTTCAATTTTATTTATTTATTTCTATTTACTTGTGTGTATGTCATGGAAACTTCGTCTTAACCGAATATTTTCCATATATGATATTGTTGTTGTTGTTGTTGTTGTGTAGTTTTCCCCACTGCTGGGAACTTTTCGCTTAAGTAAAAAAATAAAGTTTCGTCTTTCTTGTGCCGCTGCGCTGCTTGCGACTAACTCTTCTTTGGGGCACGACTGCCAGCTGGCAGCATGGAAAAAAAAGAAGAACTCATTAATTCTGCTTACCAGGCAGCAAAGCACAGCGGAGCCTCCGCCCTGCTGCTGGTCCAGCCTTCCCTAGCCCAGGCTTCTCGGCTGCTTGCTGCTAACCGATGCTACCCCTTCACATGCACACGTACGCTCAGCAACTTTGGTGATGAAAAAAAGTGAGAAAATAAAAGAGACAAAATCCAAAAATACAGCAAATAAAGAAAATAGTGGCAAAGTAAGTACGAAACTTTTGCCTTGTAATTTAAGTAACTTTCATGCAGCACAGACACACACACACACACACACAAACACCACAGCCCACACACACGCACGGCAGCAGCGTCGTGTGGCAAACGGCACATTTGCTCTGAAGAAAAATGTCAACGCTCAAAAAGAATTAATATGCTTCTCGGGCGACCTCTGCCAAGTGAAAAATCAATTTCTCATGATTTCACCTCACACACACGAACGTTGCCGCCGGGAATACACATACGCGTGTGTACTCGCTCCCCGAGGGCTGGTGAAACGAGCAAAGAAAAACTTTTGTGGCAAAGTTTCGCTTGTGACTTCTTTCATTGGGTTAAGTGATTAAATTTGCAAAAGGCGCATTTTGCCAAGGCAGACATTATGTTTTGCGATTGTCGCTCACACTTTGCTCCTGCTTCTGCATCTGCTTCTTCTGGTTATTGTTTTTGTAGTTGTCGCTTATTGTTGTTGCTATTGTTGCTGTTATGGTTCTATCGATTTGTTATTCTTGTTTTAAGGACGCTTTTTATGCAGCTATGATGATAACGCAGTAGCATCAACTGCCGCCAGTCGCATGTTGGCAACTTCCCACGCACAAACTTCGGCAGGCAGGACATGATTTCATTTTGTTCATGCGACCAAAAGCATTTCTAAGCTTTGGCTGAACTTGCTTTGTCTGCATACGCATTAAATGACTGTTGTGGCCTTAAGTAAGGACGCATGATTTAAGTTGCACATTGTCCTGCTGCCTGCTGGCTGCAACAAAGAGACTTTCATGCAAATTCTGTACATTTTTCTTATGCTCTGCCGGGTCAGGACTTTCAATTGAGGCATAATGTCACCCGACATTGTTGTTATCCTTGTTGTTGTTGTTAGCAACTGTTGCGCTTTTCTTGGCATCTTGTGGCACCCCTTGGCATGCCTTGGCTTCCATTGTGTTCTTTGTTTGTTGTTGCCTGGCCTGTTTGCTTTCAGTCGCCTGCCTATGTGCACGTATGCAAGCAAATGAACCTGCTGCTGCTGCTGCTGCTTCTTCTACTGCTGCTGATACTGTTGCTGCTCCTTCGTTTGTATACACATCAGCTACGCTGAAAACACTTGTAATGCCATTGCATGGGGCGCCCGGCTGCTGTGTGTCAAAGGCCACTCTTGGTCACTTGCCTCGTGCATTTCCGTTCGCCGCTTATGGTGCACAAAGCTTTGCTCCTTTTGTGCTCTGTGAACTATGCGCGTTGCTGCAGCAGTTTCGTGCTTAATATCCGTTTCCGTGTTTTGTTGCTTTATTAGTGTGACCGAGCGCAGTGCTGCCGCCGTTGAGCTGCCAGAGTGCAGCTTATGCCGATGTGTATGTGCGTGTGTGTGCCCGTGTGCCCGTGTGCTGGCATGCTAACAGAATCTGTTTGCTTATGTAAATTACGGTTCGAAGTCGCTGGACTGCCTGACTGCCTGCCTGAGTGTCTGCCCGCTTGCCTGGCTGCTTGTCTTGCATGTCCGGCATTTGTATGAGCCACGTACATCCTGTGTTGCTGCCGTTTCGTCGTCGAATAAGTGCAACATGTCCTTACAGCCCGTATATGCATTAATGCCAGCATTGTTGTCGTTGCTGTTGTTGCTTTAGTAAACAGTTGTGCATGCACATGTTGGGCGTGTGCGTGCATGCGTGTGTGTGTGTGTGTGTGTGTGTGTGTGTGAGTGTGCCTGAGGCAGCGATATTTGTTTGTCCGCTCGCTCGTTGGCTTGATGCTTGCCCTCGGCATTTGCATATAATGGCTGCCTGCAAAAGTCCATAAGATGTCCGTACTAGGCATTATAGTCGTGCCATAAATGGCTGCTTGGCCAATGGATGTGTCGTCCTGGATGAGTTTCGGGCGGAATTCAATCTAACAAATATTTGCGCATTTTTCAATCGCACACACATCCATCGACGTTAACAGCTTGCCAAACAAGTTGGCGAACAAGCGCAGATTTTGGTTTTTGTTTTCCCTTCTTCTTCTTTCAATTTGTTTTTTTTTTTTTTTTGCTGTTTGTTTGTTTTTATACCCTGTACCAAAAAATGGTAAAGGGTATATTAAAGTTGTGCAAATGTATGTAACAGGCAGAAGGAGGCGTGGCAGACCCCACAAAGTATATATATTCTTGATCAGCATCGAAAGGCGAGTCGATATAGCCATGTCCGTCTGTCCGTCTGTCCGTCTGACCGTCTGTCCGTCTGTCCGTATGAACGCACGGATCTCGGAAACGGTAAGACCTACAACCACCAAATTTGGCACGAAGACTCTGCCAATCCATAGGCATAACGAGTTTATTTTTTTTTTTCGATATTCGATCTATAACATATAGCTGCCATAGGAATGATCGGCCGAAAAGCCATATTTAGTAACAAAAACCGCTTTATTTTTTAAGATATGTTTACCAAATTTGGGATTTAATTGTTTTACCTAATGCCCAATCACATATCTAAAAACTATGTATATCGGTTTACTATATCATATAGCTGCCATAGGAACGATCGGCCAAAAAACAACATTTACTGAGAAAAACTTTTTTGTTTATTAAGATATCGTTACCAAATTTTGGATTTATTGATTCTAAGTAAATTGAAATCATATTCCTAAATATGATAAATATCGGTGCACTATAACATATAGATGCCATTGGAACGATCGGCCGAAAAATGGCTTTTACAAAAAAAAAATTATTTTTTCTTGAGATATCCTTACATAATGAATACAAAATATTAAAGCAACAAAAAAATATATTAAGTTTTGGCTTCGGTACAGGGTTTTCTATAGTCGGTTACGCCCGACTATAGCCCTGCCTTTCTAGTTTTATTTTTCGAGCATAATTTCACGGCTTAACGCACAGCAGCCGGGAGGGTGGGGCGGTCCGAGTCTTAAGCACAGCGCAAGAAATAAAATACAATTTTTATTGCCATATTTACTTCATTTCGGGCAGTGAGCAGCTAGCGAGAAAAAATGTGAATAAAAATAATATAAAAAGAGAGCATAGCCCAAGGTGGAGCCACTCACTTACATATATAATAGAAACAACGAAGTAGTTTAGGCAAATAGCACAACAGGACAATGTACATTGTATATGTATATAGGAGTATACACACTCACACACACCTATATACGTGGGTATATAAAATCCTCATCGTAAAATTGACTTGCATGCGCGCATAGCAACATTTGAATGCTTCGGGCAGCGCGCTTCGCCGTTTGTCGGACTGAGGGATCAGACTCCGTAGAAGCAGCAGCACGAAAATGAGAAAAAATGTACGACCAAACTGAGCCAGCGCCTGCTTTGCGTTGTTTGTTGTTTTTTTTTTTTTGTTGTTGATTTTGTTTTTTTTGGATGAGTTGGTTCGACTTGGCCTGGCTGGCGATGTTGTAATATCCTCGCACAATTATGTGCCATGGATTCCCAGGAGGAACATCAAAAAGTAAACACAATGCACGCGCATCGGCTGACTTGAGCGACTTGGCCGACTTGTGCGGCTTTGCCAGGCTTTGCGGTTTGGGTTTGGGTTTTTTGTTCCTCTGCTGCCTGCCGCGTGCAGAGGTCAACAGACAAAGGTTAAACTGCTGGCAATACTTTTCATTTGTGCCGCCATGGCCTGCTTTAGTTAGTTCTACGAATTTCAATAAATATAACATTTTATTTTGCGTTTAACCATGATTTACTTCATCATTCGTTTGCCCCTTCTCCATGTAGGTGTGGCAGCATGGACGAAAACTGATTGGGAAAACGCTTGGCGGCGTGTGACTCTGCGGTCGATCAGGTTTTGGTTTACCATACTCTGACAAAAAAAAAAAAAAACACCAAACAAAAAAAAACAAAAAAACTAAAAGAAATTGAAGAAAAAACTGTGCACACAAAGCGGATGCTGTTGCTGCTTTTGGCCGACCACATTTGCAGCTATTATATTCATTAGCAGCCGTTCAGATTCGACGCGCCCCACATTAAATTGTTGCTCATGTACGAGGCTGTGCGCTTACATGGGTAGTTTGACAAACTGGCAGCATATAAAAGCTTGTTTAGGTTTTAAGAAGATCAAACTTAATAAGGATAAGCTTGTCAATTAAATGATATACTAAAAGTGGTACTGCATAAACTTTCACAAATAAATAATATATTAAATCATAAAGAATGCAGAACATCATACCCCAAGACATTTGATTTCACCGAAGGAGCTAAGACTAAAAATATCTTATATCTTTACTTAACTTTTGCTGAATGGGTTTTATGATATATTTTCATTATCTTTAAACTTTATTCACAATTGATATGAAATACAAGCAACTTGCTCCGATGGGACTTTTCACATTACAATAGCGTTTAACGATAATTGTCACACCGATTAAAAGGCAGTCACTGCGAGATACTCTTCATGCACACGTACAAGTGTGTACCATGCCAGCATCAGCGGGAGCAGATGTTTTATCAAACCACACACGCAGTAAGTTTACTGTGCGTATGTGTGTGTGTGAGTGTGCGTGTAAATGTTTATGTGGCTGGCGTCGGTAATTTGCGCTTTATTGAGATGTTGTTTATTTACCGAGCAATTTGTATTCATTGTACGCGCTCAAAGGCAGCAGCAGCAGCGCCCAACTTTTAGTGTAAGAACTTAAGGATGTGCCGACCCTTGTGCCAACTTTATAGCCACCCACTTGCCGGGAAGATGTAAGTTATAGTTTCCGCAACTCATTTCATTGTTTGTCGAATTGATTTTTATGCGCGTTAAGTTCGTCTCCTTCCATCGTTCTTCTTCCTTTTTTTGTTTTCAAGGAAAAGAAAACTCGTCTGCGCCTGCCAATGCGCCTTTCAGCCGTTCAGCCTTTTTTGCGTATTTAAGCACAAAATAATTGTTTTGCTTTTATGGCGACTTCAGTTGTTGCGTCGCCTGCGTCTCGTCCTGCTTCAGCCAACTGCCTGCGATTCGATTCGTTTCGCTTCGCTTTCACTTCACTGTGCTCCCTCGTCCTGTGCTCGCTCGCTTCTTGTTTGTTTGCTTGCTGGTTCGTAGCTTCGTGCGTTCGTTCGCTTGTTTGTTTGCCAGCGTCTTCATTTGCTTGTGGCTTTGTGCGTGCTTTGTGCTTAGTTAATTTATTTGCAATTAGTAACATTTGCAAGGTCAGGTTAGATATCAGTTGGGCATTGGCGTCAAATGCATGGGGCGTTGGTCAGCGTACTCCGACCGTTGTTGGTCAACGGTTATGAGCTGGCGCGTTCTTGCCGCGGCTGTTTGCTTCATTAGGAGCCATTTTAGTTGATTACTTTAATTAGCGATTTTGGTGTGTTGAATTTAGGCAGCAATTAGCGAAGTCGAACAGTTGGTTAAAAATACTCAGGGACTTACTTTAGCAACAGCCATCGGTGACCACTAGCTTCTTGCCATGCCCTGACATGCACTGCCATGGCATGGAGTAACTTCTAATGACGTGTAAAATTTATGTACGCAATGTTCCCTGCAGTGTTCAGTGGTTTCTTGCTGCTGATGCTGCTGCTGCTGATGCACGTTATGCATGCATAAGTTCATACCCCGAGTTTACTTACGTCCCTTACTGGCGTGTACCCGACAGCATACGAGAACTCACCGAAAAACTAACAAAAACATATTGCATAGTTTTGTGCATGCAAGCTGAAAATTAAAAGTGCTTACGTTGCTAACGAATGAGTGACTGAATGGAGCGAACCAACGAACCAACGAAACAGCCAACCAGCCATCCAGCCAACCATCCAACCCAGCAACGAGCAACGGCAGCCAGGCAGAAGCACAACTCTTGCTGAGCCAAGTGTGAGTGCGTAGTCAACGACGACGACGACGGCGACGGTGACGGTGTCGGTGACGGCGCGTGAGGAACAGTGGCGGCGTTTGCCAGTCTCAGCAAAAGTTTTTGTAAGCACATAACTAACTAAATGAAGTTGCATGCATGCTGCGGCGTGTTGCATATTTTTTGGCGCTATAAATGTTGTACTAAATTATTCTGCTGTTTTTTCTACTGCTGCCCTACTCCGTTGATACTCTCTGTTATTTTTTTCCTTTTTTTTCCTGTGATGTTCTTGCAAATTGTGCATATTAATGTGCCATAGTCGCAGTCACAGTTGCAGTTACAGTCCCAACAGCAAGTATGCACTCTGTTTCCTTTCTTTTCCTTTTTAAATTTTTTTCTTGTTAGTTTTGTTTTGTTTTTATTATTACACTTGGCAGTTACACATTTGACAAATGCTTGTATGGCTTCGTTGCGTGCGCACGTGTGTGTCCTGCGTCCTTGGCATGCATGCCAAGTGTAATAAGCGGCGCTTATGAGTCATGCTCGTTGTTGAGCTGTAAGTCTGAGTGCAGCCTGCCCGCTTGCCTGCCTACCCGCGCGCCTGTGTCTGCGCAACATGATAATCTTGTTGTTGATCATTTTCTCGTTGGTGATTAAACGTGCATAAGTTCAAGCGAATAGCAAACAGCAGAAGCCAACAACAACAACACAATCATTCAAGCATTAACAAAAAAAAACGCATTTTTTGTGTTGGCAGGCTGTGCTTTGGCTCAGCGTCTGTAGTCGATCCTTTGCTGAGTGCTGGCTGCTCATAGTTAACTGCCTTGCCACATGAATGTTACAGTTAAATTTTATTGCAATGCTTTCCTTTTTAATGGCGTCGCCGTACATACTTCAAAGGAAATTGTTTAATTTTTCATTTGTCTGCGCAAGCCTGCATTGCTACATTGCGCCATTTCTCTTATAGCTTTGTTTTGCTTTGTCTCGTTTCATTTCGTTTTGTTTCGTTTTGTTTCCTCTTCTTTATGCATAGCATACCCCAAGGCGCGCGCGTTACTAATTGCACACTCAGCATTTGCCTTGTGTTGAGTTGAGTTGAGTTCTTTCGCTTTGCGTTATTTATCCGCAGTTGCTGATTAAATAATCATCAATTGCCAATCGCAGTCAGAGCATTGAACTCAAAGTATTTGCTTAAAGTTGCCAACAAAGAATGAAAAGCAATTAATAATCAATAACAATAAAATAGAAACATACTTACACATTTATATAATACATATACAAATATATAGAATACATAGAATATTTAGATTAAGCAAAAGATAAAGCAAATGTCTGCTAGATAAGCCTACAATCGACTTTAAATCAGTGGGTTACACCAGCAGTTTGTGATCCCAGCTCTGATAGCGTGAGCTCAGGCGGCTTTTACTTTACGAAACAAAAATCGTATTGTCTTTTATAATCTGCCATTCGATTGAACTACTTATCACCTTTAAATAAATTTAAATTTTCTACAACGTGCTCAGATTGATAAGTTTAAGTGGCGAAACACACGAAACCTTATTAATTTTTGAGCAAGTCCTCCAGACATTGCTTCGCCATCAAATATGTCCCGAGGCTTAAGCTTCAGTTGACAGAGGTACAGTGGCCCGAGTGTAAGTTAAAAATATTTTACTTTTTTGTTGATATTTTTAGGCTCGCGGTTGAAAGCATTCGCTGCCGAGCAGAGAGTCTTGTACTTAACAAAGCAGGTATTAGGGCCGAGATTTTTATCAAATCATGCGGAATAGGCAGCAAATTGGAGACGCAAATGCCAGGCTGCGTAAACTTTTAACTTGGTGGTTAGTTGGCCAATAGGAAAACTAAAAATAATCTGCAAGGAAAACACTTTTAATGTCAACATTAATTCTCTGGCTTAAGTGTGCTTAGTTGGCTGCCTGAGTGCATTACGCGCAGAGGAAAAGCATTATTCGTGGTTGGAAAATTACATTTTCACATTATGCCACAACAAACTTTTTTGATGCCCCACGACAGGAACGCACACCAGCAGCGTCAGCAGCAGCAGCAGTAGCAGCAGCAGCCACAGAAGCAGGAGGAGCTGCGCACACCGGAATTGCGTCTGGTCGCTTGCTTATTGAGGCTTAGCTCCGTTTTCGCAGCACAACGTCAAAGCATGCCGAATTCTTGGCTGCCCACACTCCTGCGCTGTTCGAAAAGCCATGAAATTGTTTGTTTATTGAAAAATGATTGTGCACTCGGGCAGCGACAGCCACAGCGACAACGACAACGACAACGACAACGATGACGACGATGACGATGACGACGACGACAACGAAGGCGTCTCAAATGTACACAGGCACGAAAAATGCGAGTGTCAGTCGAAAGACAGCAGCTGGCCGACGAGGAGACTGCGACGGACGGCAGCAGCAGGCAACGGCGGGTTCGACAGAGCGACAAGCCAAAGATGCGATTAAGCGATAACCCAATGAACCTTCAGTTGCTGGTGCTGCGGCTGCTGCTGCTGCTGCTGCGTTGTCGTCATCGTCGTCGTCGTTGCCATGCCTGTGCTGCGTATTGCTAAGCCGCCAAATGGTCTGCGGCAGCTTGGCCTGCCTTGCCTGCTTGGAGGCTGCTCTGAGGCTGCTTGGGTGCCATTTGCTACCGTGTTTCGTTGTGTTGCGTTGCGTTGCTTAGCTTTTGTGTCTGCGGCCTGTTTTACAAATGGTTTTAGCATATCATTGATATCAATCTGTTAACAACACTTTGGGGCATTTCTTTGCCTCCGTTGTTTAAATGTTCGCGTTGCTCTTTTTGCTGTTGCTGTTGCTGCTGCTGTAGCTGTTACTGTTGCCGTTGTTGTTGTTGTTCGTGTTGTTATTGTTCGTGTTGTTGTTGTTCTTGTTTTTGCTGTTTTTTGTCTTATTTTGTTGTTGTTTTTTTTTTTTATTATTGGTTTTGGTTTCGGTTTTTGGTCTTTAGAGCTGTAATCTTGATTTTGTTTTATTTATTTGCGTTTCGTTTGGTGTTTTGTTTCAATTCGATTTTTATGCCGAGTTGAGATTGAAAAACTGTTGAGTTATGTTCTCGCTGTTGCTTTCTCCTTTTTCCCCGCCTTGTGTCATCTCTGCACTCCGCTGCTCGTCTCTCGCTCCATGCTCTGCTTGTTGGCAATAAATTTTATTTGTAGCTGCGCTTGGGTTTTTTTTTTCTCGCCGCCTAACTTTGAAGTGCATTTATTGAGTAAGTGATGAAGTGGCAGCGTGAGTGTAGTTTTATGCGCTCTGCTGATTGAACAGTTGCTGCTTGTTGCTGCTTGTTGCTGCTTGTTGTGGCTGCTGTTGCCGTTGAGCTGTTAAACAATAATATTTTCGAAAGCGTTTTGCCCTGAGTGCTATGTAAAAATACGTTCCAATGGCTTTCAATGGCACTCGATAAACATATTTGGCTTTGCTGCCGAGTGCTGGCATATTGATACGGTATTCGTGTAAGCGTCAAGTGGGCGAGAGAGAAAGAGAGAGGGCGGGCTTAAAAGGTTTCATCGCTGAACAAGGAAAACAAAAATATGAAAATATTACACTTTTCAATATCAACACATGCGATCCATGTGACACTTAAAAGCGGCGCACGGCAACCACCCCACAGAAGCCACAGCGCAGTCAACCACCCGCAAGGAGTCGCTGCTTTGCATGTTGAACTTTCCCACACACGCAAAGTTCAAATGTCGCGTCAATGCGCACCTTTGCCCTGCTCTGCTCTGCTGTGTACCAGTTTGCAATTACAGTAAATCCCAAGGGGGGCGCTTCGCCGCCAACAAAACCAACAAAGCGAACGGAGCGACCGACCCAGCAACCACGCAACGTAAGTACATACCTGCGGAGCTACCAAATACAGACAGACTGTCTTGACTAATTGTATTAAATAAATTCTGAAACCCTAATCATGTGGGAGTGCTACCCACGCAGGCAGACAGCCGAGCTGGCAGCCAGGACTGATGGGCAGACCGGCAGGCAGGCGGGTGTGGAAGTGGGCAATGACTGCGTCTTCGACTTGCTTCAATGACTTCCGGGCGCTTCTTCGCTTTGTGTCTCAGTCGTTGCCTGTCAACGTAGCTTTTCACCTATCATTTGCCAGGTGAAAGTGCACCGTACACCGCAGCTCTGTCCCTGTCTCTGTCTGTATCTCTGTCTCAGTCTCCGGTCTCAGTCGGTTGCTGTCTGCCAACTTGTAAAATTATACGCCAAGGAATTGGGGAACTGGACTGTAAGCGCTGTAACGCTGGCGGATTTCTGAATTCGAAACGCCCACAAGTCAGCCGCCCGCTCGTTTCCTGTCTGCTGTAAAAAGTCATTTCCCTCGCTTTGACTTTTGCCTCACTTCAATTACTGCAGCGCATTGTTTTACATTTCTCGCCACTTCTATCGCCGCATCGCCACTCATCGCACCTCACCGCATCGCTCAGTTCCTTTGCGCTTTATTCAATTTCGAGTTTCACTTACTTCGGTTTGTCTTTCCTGCTGCCATTTTTTTTCGCCATTCTACTTGTTGTTGTATTTAGTATTTAACTTCTCGGTTTACCTACGTTAGAATTTTTTTATATTTTTTGTATTTAATTAATTCGTTTTGTGGCTTGTCGCAGTTGGGTGGATCTTTCGCTGCTGCTGTTCTTTTTTATTTTTTTTTTTTTTGCTTTATGATTATTTTGTCATTTTTTTTTTTTGTTTTGGGTTTATTTGTCGTTTTTGTGGATGGCCGTTTGTTACTTTGTGTCTTGTGTCTATGTTTCGTTAATTGTCTGCTGCGGGTCATTTGTTTTATTTAATTTAATTTTTTCGCTTAGTTTGTTTTCATGCCATATAATAATAATTTTCTTTCCTTGCTCGCTCTTGGATTTCCGTGAATGGTGTTTCCCACTTTGATGTTTCGCTCCAAGTCTATTTGCCAAGTGGCTCTCTGACTTCTATGTAAAATGAATACATTGTACCTTTCCAGTTGTGAATAATGTGCTTAAATGTCATTTTAATGTCGTCTGAATGCTGAAGTTCATTTGTTGTTCCACTCGCATTTGATTGTGTTACTTTTTTATTCTTTTTTGAAAGTCTTAAGTATCGATTTCTCATGCCCTCCATGTATATTTGCATACCATTAACTTTCTATTGTTTTTCGTAATAAAAATCAAAAAAAAAAGATAAAAAAATAATAAAAAAAAAAAAAAAACAAACAAAGTAATAAATATAATGAAAACAGTAGATAATTATGCCAACCAGGACAACAACAACGATGGGAACAACAGGAATACGCGCAACAACAACTAAATGCACAATAACATTGAATCGATAAATAATTATTTGATAGCATAAATTTGTCATAAATATTTCATAACAAATTGTCATTAATTTAGTTACTT
This sequence comes from Stegana nigrithorax, assembly GCA_037044495.1. NCBI lineage: Eukaryota > Metazoa > Arthropoda > Insecta > Diptera > Drosophilidae > Stegana > Stegana nigrithorax. Next base: position 281,810 of record JBAMBQ010003584.1, read on the forward strand.
TATAAATATTTTTTTTTTTATTTTGCACTTGGTGTGGAACATGCTAATTTTTATACAATATAAATTATCTCTATTGGACAGCAACAAATTATTTAACTTATTTTGCAGTAAATTTATGCAAAATTAAGCCAATTTTAACAATAATTAATAGAGCAGACTGACAATTATAATTATTATTTTTATGTTAATATTTAACCAAGCTACTCAATTTTGATTTAATTGTCTTTAAGGTTTCCAGTGGCCTGTTTTGGTGCAGATCCATTATAGCTGCAAAACTGTTTTATGGATTGGTATATTCGTCGTAGCCAGATAATCAATACAATATTTCAATGCTTCGAAAGTGATCCCAAAGCATTTATGTATAAGTCATTTTTGGACTAAGAAATTTCAAAAAAGGCGAAAGTAGGATTGGTGTTCTTAAATTCATAGCTTATATTATACTTTAAAAGCAAAGGTTTTGTCATCTTTGGAAATTTCTTTAGAAAATCCACTTCGAAATATTTATATCCGAGGACTATAAGTGGAGTAACAATTAATATAATTTATTAAATCATCAGCAAAGCTAACTTAAGGTTAAAAATGATAAATAGTCTGGTTAACGTTGTAATTAATGGTGTAAACAATAGCCCAAGCTAACATTTGAACAGAATAATCTTTGAGATAAGAGCCATGTCGACACGCGATTCATCATAACGTAAAGTTAAAGCTTAACCCAAAGGAAACAAAAATAAATAAGCAAAACGCAATTATTCGCGATATATTCCTACACAACTTACGGACTAAAATAAGAAAAATATTAGCCAATTATTCTAAATTAGAGAAAATCATATTGAGAAAAAAAGGAGTAAGGGCATTTGTTTTGATTTATTTAGTTATTTAAATTGAAAAGAATTTATTTAAATTTAAATAAAACAAAAAAAAAAGATTAAGAATAAAACTTTTAATCATGAACTTTTAGCACTTTGTCTTGAACAACAGCCTTTCTCCACTTAACACAAAAAAGACTAAATGACCGACTGTGGGCTAAAGTACATTTGCCATTTAACTGCCAATTAAAACTCGGCAAAGTAGCAGCAAAGCAAAGGCGAAATGAAAGAAAGCGGGATGCAATAAGGAAGGAAAGTGTGTGCTTAAAGAGTCAACAGAAGCAACAACAACGGCAAGCACAACAACAATTGTGCAACTAAAGTGACTGAATTACAGCGCACAGCAGTTGGGAGTGGCTAAGAAAAGGACGAAATCATCATATACGCACATTAATGACTTTTGTACAATGCGTAAATTATATTCGCTTCGCCATGAGCTGAGCGCAAAGAGTTAAGAGAATGGGAAGCCAAAGTTAAAGTTGGCATATGTGGTCATAAGCGAATGCACACGCAGACAGACCGGCAAACAAACAAACTGCTGAGCGCACAAGCGGCACTACTGCGACGAGCGGCAAGGGAGGCGGCGGCAGCAAAAAGTAGCGAGTAAACAAGCAAACAACGCGCGGCATTGCCTACTTTTATGCGTGCGCCCTTTAGTATGCTGCAATTTTCGTACGCCGAGCCGAGTCGCTCGCTGACTGTTGCTCTAACCAAGTCAAGGAGTGTGTTTGCTTTGTATATGCGTGTCTGTGTGATTGTTGTGGTGTTTCAGTGGCAAGAAACAGAAAACATAAACGTAGCAAAATATGTTTGCATTCAAATATAATTTGTGCTTTTCTTTTTGCCAAAGCAAGAAGCTTCGTCCCTCTCGCTCGCTCACTCGCGCGCACAGCACAGTACATTTTATAATTTAGGTATGCATGCGTGTGTGAGTGTGTGTGTGTCTGTGCTTATGTAAATGTGTGAAATTGCTTCGCTTGACTCACGACGCTGAATTCCCACATGCGAATGTGTTACATTCATTTGTCAACGTTTGTTTGCTTCTTTGCCCTGCGTTCCTTGCTGCGTTATGCATATTATGTTGCGCCTCGCACTTCCCTACCTCCTCGCTACCATTCATTTACACACATACACACACGCCCCTTCTGGCTTTCACTCTTTTTGCAGGCTGCCTTTTTGCCGCTTGTCGGTTTTACTGTTTGCTTTGCATTTGTTTTTTATTTTTATTATTTTTTCTCATCATATTCTTCTTCTTATTTTTTTTCTTCTTTTGGAACTTTTTTTTTGTTATTTTTTTGTGTTTGTTCGTCGTTTTGCTGTTTTCTTGTTCTTCATTTCCACTCAAAAAAACAAATATGAATGTCTCACCAAGAGCTAAATACGTCGTTACTGCTGCTACTTCTGCACTCCGCTCCTCACCCCAAGTCAGCACGACAAGCAACCAACAACTTTTTCGCCTACTTCAGACGCGACTCCACGCGAGTCGACTCCACGTGCGCACTTTTCCCTGCTCGAGATTTTGTTCATTTAATACTCGAAGTGAGTCTATTTGTTGCAGAAATTGTCGCAGCACAAAAGGCGGCAGGTTTTGCTGCTTTAGTCTTTCTCATTGTCGTTGTCGTTGTCGGTTTTGTTGTCGTTGTCGTTGTCGTTGCTGGCTGATTGTTGTGCTTTGAGGTTGTCGCTGTGTGTTCGCAGCATAAAATGCGTTTAATACACGACACTGATGCCAAAGACTTTGTTAGTGTCAGACTGACAATGACGCTTAGTAACGAGTAATCGGTTTAGTGTGTGACTTGTTGTCGCTCGCCCGTGCAGGATTTGCCACATGTGACAGTCTAAGACAAAGTCTTTATTTGATAATGATCACAATATCAAGTTTGGTGTTCTCGGCTTCAATTTCAGCAAAATAAAATATTTCCTCCTTGGCAACATGAAATGTTGCTTGCTGTGTAAGTAAACAAACTAAAGATTGTTTTCATTATTAACTACGTATGTTTTTAATGCAGGTCAAAAGCAAAATGTGCCTGTATACTATATATTGTGAATTTTCGACTTAGATTATTGCGTAATAAAGTAAAAAAAAAATATTAGAATCATTGGTTTCTTATAAGACCATAGGTTGGCCTTTCGAATTCGGTGCAGTTTGAAAGCATTTTGCTCCATATAAACAGTTTTGTGCTGCGATTGCCATTAAAGCAAAGTTATAATCATTTTTTATCTGATAACACTTCGTAGTGTATCAGAATAATTTCAACCTAAGTAAAATTCACAAACTATGCCCACTCAAACATAGAATTCAAAATAATCGAATTGGCTTTAAGAAGCATTCAACAATTTCGTATAAATTAGTAAATACACACTGAAAAAGTCAGCTGCCTCTAGCCACTTCTCCCCCTGTACGAAGCAGCTCGCCTACACGCAGACAACTTCGCGCTCGCAGCAATTTAAAACAAACCGTCTTTCATATGGGCTCCTGCCGCCTGCTAAGCTTATTCATACGCGATTGCCCAATATTTGTGGCGCTTTGCTTTCACGCATTTATATACAATATATGAAATCTTGTTGTTTTATATTTTATTTTGTTTTGTTTTCTTGAATGATTTTTTTTTTTTCTCTTTTGTTTTTTTACAAAATTTCGTTTTTGTGTTTTGTTTTATATATATTTATTTTTTCTTTTTTTTTTTTTTTTGCGCGCAGGCTACATTTCAGGCACGTTGAATATCTTTTGCGCGTGTTATGAGCAAAATACGAGCCATAACAAAAGCCAAATGTACTGCGCAGACTTGATGTTGAAATCCCTGAAGGAAACTGGTGACACCAAGCAAGTGCGTAGTGCATAACAATATAATAACAGCAACAACAACAAGAATAATAACAGAAACTGTGGCATTTGTGGGCACCGTGGCAAACTTGTAGCTAGCGTATGCCACCGAGACGCATACGTTCGTCTACTCGCACTTAAGACGTAACCTAGAACAATTGGCGGTGTAGGTGTATAATTCAGTGTCTCAACAAACAACGAAAACAAAAGCATGAAGAAGACAAACAAAACTCGCACAGGGTACCTGGGCACACCCACACATCCACTCAGCCTTATAACACCTAAAAGAACGCCTACGTACGCGCCCATGCCCGGCGAGTGTCAGCGTCCTGTTTAGAAACTGTAAGTGAAGCCGTTGAAGTGCTTGATTTCATAAATGCTGAAAATTGTATTTGTTCGCCTGCTCCCCCTGCCGGGCAGTGCGCTCCGCTCTTTTTGTTGTGCTTATTTTGTTTTGCTGCCTGTCACTTGCCTGAAGCCGCACTCCGACTGCCGCTTGCGTTGTAAGTTGATGCCTTACCCCAGAGTGGCAGAGGGAGAGAGAGAGACAGAGAGTGAGAGAGAGGTTCATGCTTTGTGTGGCCTAGTCGACTGTTGTATTTTATACTTTTTAAGTACCTCGACTCGACTCGCCTCGACTTGAAACACAACACAACACAAAATAACACAATATAGCAACGCACAGCAAAGCAACGGAACGCAAGAGAACAGTAAAGAACAGAACAGAACACAACCTGAGGGTAGGCTATGAATTTTTTCGTAAGTGTTAAAATTGCATAACATTTCTTTCGCACACTTTATTGTCATTTCCATGCTACTCGTACATGGCTACATTCTCTGTGTATATGTGTGCTTTTGTTTGGGTATTCGTTTATGTGTGTGTGTGTGTGTGTGTGTGTGTATCGGGTTAAGGCGTCGTAATAAGGTTACAAGTGGCAACGGCTCAGGCTCAGACTCTGACTCGGGTTCTTGTTCTGTTTCTGCCTATGGCTGAGAACCTGGCGCTGGTTAGATGAAATAGGAAACTGAAGTGCAGCAGGGACTTAAATGTGGAAAGTTTAATGCTTTCATAAGCACAAAAATCGTTGCCGACTTTTGGGTTACGAGTAAAAAAGCAACATAACTCTGCTTTTTATGTGCGTTATCCTTTTATGTTTTTTTCTCTTGTCGTTGTCGTCGCAATCGTTCTTGTTGTTGTTGTTGTTGTTGCAGGTATAAAAATCAAAAGTTTGCTTTCTTTTGCTAGCGGGCTTGGTTACAATTTTTGTCGGCACAAAGTTTCCGTTTAATGGCTCATTTCAACATTTTTGTTATTACTCCCCCTTTTTCACCACTTTCGAATTCGACTTGTGTCTACATATATATTTTATGTATGTATGTATGTATGTATATTGTGCGCTGTATAGCAATCGTACGTAGGCTGAGCATTGTGGCATTGCAAGCTTTGAGTCTTAGTCGGAATTTCGGCCAATCTTGTTTAGCATGCAGCGGTCATTTCGCTTGGCAGACTCTTAGGCAAATCAATTAGTTGATTGCACGCCCTAATGCCGGCAATAATTTTCCCATATAACACTTGAGTTATGAGCACGCAAAAGTAGAGGCGAAAGCAAAAGCAAAAGCAAAAAGCGCACAAAGTTGTTAAGAAAATATGAAACGCAAGCAATGCCATAAATAAAATTGCTTTGCATAAAAGCTGGCGCAAAAAATGCAGACGACGCCGTTAAAAACGTTTAAAAAAAAAAAAAACAGAACAAGAGCAAGCCAAGAGACAGCGAGATACGCTTGCCAAAAGCTATTAAAGTAACGGAAAAATAATAATTTCTGCTAATAAATTTTATACCAGTTTATTCCTTTACGTTTTGCAATGCTTCATTTTTTTCCGAATCTTTTTTTTTTCTTTTTTCCTTTATTTTTTTTTCTGTTTTTTTTTTTTTTTGTATGCTGCTTTACGAGTTGAACATGCGCGGGTAATAACAGCAAAGACGCTTATGCTGCTTACGCCTGAAGGATGCATAGCCAAGCGAAGCGCAATGCTAGACAACGGGCGGGACGGGGTCTCAAGCACACACATGCTTCGAAAGCAATAGACACACACTCGCTCCCATACACGCACACACGCGCAACGCATGGCAAGGGCTAACGAGCGCTTAAAAACGCAGCAGGATAATACCATCAGCAGCAGCAGCAGCAGCAGCAGCAGCACCAGGATAACGACTTCAACGGGGCAGACCACGGAAGTCGTATATCAAAAGGAGTACAATAATTACATTAATGCGTTTTTATGTAGAAACATTGTTTTTTTTTTTTTTTTGTTGTGCTACAAAGTAGATTTTTTCAAACGTTGCAAAGAAATAAAAAATAAAGTAAAATTATTAACCAGGCCAAAAATGCGCAAAATATTAATGAAAAAAAAAAAACTTGTGAAAAAATATAAAAGAAAAGTATTTAATAAATTTCCGTACACATGCTTAAATACGCCACGTAACGTTTCATAAATTTCAACTGGTTTTTTAATTACAGTTTGACTTTGTCTGGCAGCGACCTCGCTAAGCCGCACTAGATGGCGCCCTTGGGCATTGCGCTACTGTTGCTATCATTACTGCTGCCATCTTCTGCTGTCCTAACTGCTGCTGCGCCGTCCCCTGCTACTGCCGTTGCTGCTGCTGCCGAGTGGGCGTGCAAGTGAGCTAGGCAAAGTAACTGCCTGGCTGACGCGCCCACTGTCTGACTGCTTAGCTGGCACGCACACCCCACCCCGTCCTACTGCACTCTCAGCATGTAATTAGTGGAGCTCTATTAAAGGCGCATCTCCACTGTCGACGTCGTACATGGCCACGCCCACCATTTGTTACCCGGCTCGGTTAAGCGCTGCTCGTTTTTGCTGTTGCTCGCCTACACAGGCCGGTGTGTGGGTGACTGTGTGTCTCTATGCTGGTGCCAGAAATTAGTATTTTAATGTATGCTAAACGCGCCATTATCGTAGCATGTCCTTTGATTATAATTCACGACAACTGCCACAGTGGCCATGTTGGCATTCTATGCTATTCCTCGTTCTTAGATGCTTTTTTTCCTGTTCAAGTCTTCCTTTGTTTTTTTTTTTTTGGTTTTTGTCTTTGTTCGTTATATTTCTCTGTTCCTTGTTGTCCTGGCGCACACGGCATTCGAAATTATAGACATTTTTTACGACAGTGAAGTGTTATTTAAGTGTGTCTTTTAGTGCCACGGTATTGCCGGCATTGCCATGCACCATAGTTGGCCAAGCACTCGCCCAGCTACCCACTGTGCTGGCTCCTAAAGACCCGACCCGAAGTCGTGCGTCAGCTTACTTGTATGTAAATGAAGCCATTGGCAGTGGCTGCTCTGGCTGTCGTCTTGCATTTGATCCTGTTAACTGACAAAAGTAATGTGTCTAGTCATTATGAATAACTTTCAATTAGTGCCTTTAACATATTTCAGCTACAAATTGGTTACTAATTTGGGATCTCGAGCGTGCAGGGCGTCGAACTCATGTAAGCTGGTTAAGTCACATGTAATTATGCATGATTTTCGATGTTCTAACATGAAAGCTTTAATTAGCATACACTGAAGTTATCCGCCAGGGCGCACCCAACTGCTGCTGACGTTGGTCAGAACTTCACTCAGCTGCCTCACACGGGGCATGTTCAACAGTTTGACATAGGTTTGACAGGACATTTAATAAGAGACAAATTTGTTTGTTTTTACCGCGGTGTAACATACCAGAACTTTTATTTTTATAACCGTAGCCCAAATCACCACTTTTCCTTGCTTAATCTTGATAAGAGACATTCAAACCTAACACCGATATACGTTACAAGTAACTTGTGTAAATAAAACGGTAGCCTTGTATTAGTTCTGACATTTATAAACACATATGTACATAAAAAATAAAAAAATAAATAACATTCTGAGTAACCAGACAAAGCTGCTGGAATATGAAGTAACAAAATAAATTATTACTTCTAAAATTACAGTCAAAACTCGATAATTCGAACAACTGATTGCAGACTCAATTCAGACTATCAAATCATATGTATTATTGGATTGATGTAATATATGTAAGTTTATTAAAGAAAAACACAAACTTCAACAAAAAATAAAAATTGCTGTTGCTAATGCATATTTTGACAGTCAAAGGTATTATATAGTCGAAATATTTCCGTTACAACGATGAATTTCATCGAAAACATAAGAAAAACATTCAATTCGGATTACAGAATTGCAATTAATTTGGATCACAATTCTGTGCATGAAAATAAACCTTCGGATTACTGGATTTTCGGATCATCGAATAGTTGGATTATCGAGTTTTGACTGTGTATTATAGTTTATGCATAATTGATGTTTTAGCTTTTTATGTTGTGTTACACAATGCAATTATCTTTAAAATATATGTATATTTGAGATAATTATATACAGCTTTTGAATATTTTGCGGTTATTCAAAAAAAAAAGGAAGACTATCTGTGTGATTATTTATACAAGTTAGTCATTGATAAACAGTTGGCGCGTGGGCGAATCACATCCTAACTGCTTTTTTCCCTCCAGTTATCTACTCATCATAGGCACATATTATACAATAAATAAATAAATAATGCAAGGAGCGTTTTACTTATGCATTCCACTGCTGCTTAAGACTTACATCGGTTGACTACTCGAATGCAAAATGTTATAACAACTTTTGAAGGATGTCAGAAAAACGGAGTTTGGTACTCGCTCATCTGACTCGCGCGCAGAAACAAGTTGGCATATGTCAAACTGTTTAAGAGGTATCTGGTATACAAACAATTCAGAAACACTTGTGCAGCTTTTAGCCAATTTGCGACAGCAAAACATACTCACAGAGTGAAGTACAAAAATCCAAAAAAGAAAAAAAAGCAAAAAGAAAAACATTATCGACGCATCTGCAGCGATGTATTACCCTCAAGGATGCAAGCGAATGCAATACGCATAAGACGCATAAGACGCATAAGACGCTGCAGCAGCTTAGTCTGGAAGTGGAATATGCACACAGAAGATAAGCGGAACTAAAGGGAGCAGTTGCGAAGTAGTTGCATGTACTTGAGTAATTTTAAATGAAATAAATGAAATACTTATGGCACACGCAAAAACAAAGACGAATGCTAAAAGAAAATGAAAACGAGAAATAAAAAATGAAATAAGCAAACAGATGACAATAAAAATAGCAAAGAAGCATAAATTCAAAACAAAATTTGAGAAGAAGGAGATGGAGTTTTATTTGTCTGTTAAGTATAATAACATTTTAAGCTGCAATGAAACAGCAAACACCGCTTCGAAATGAGACAAGCTGTTGCCAAGGATACGTTTGAGTTGCTATCTAAAGCGCAGCTTTGCCAACTTGCTTCTAAAGACCAAAAATAAGGTAAAACAATATAAAAACACAAAAAAAAAAATATTTCATTTTTCGTATTTGTGTGCGTTGAGAGAAGCTGCGTATTCTGAATATGGCCAGCTGATGCTTTGGCTGCCGCCGCTGGTGATGCTGGTGTCTTTGTTATTGTTGTTGGTGCTTATGCTGTTTCTGGCTCCTTCATTGCTGGCCACACCGATGATGATGAAGATGAAGATGATGATGCAATTGGCAAATAGCTGTCAATATTTAAAATACGCTCAAGACGAACGACGCGGTCGAGTGCGGGAGTCTGCGGACGTCTACGAACGTCTGCGCTGAGTGCGCGCTTCATTACGAGTGTCTGTCAGATAAGCGGAGAAGCGAAGCAGATGCAAAAGCTGCGTGAAAATAGCTCAGCGTGCTCAGCTTGCCATGGAAATGAAGTGCAGCATGACGGCAAGCAAGACTCACATAAATCGCTCAATGAAATAAAGTAGCATAAATAATATAAATTAAGAGATGTGCGCTTATTCCATTATGACACAAGTGTCTGCGGTACAGAAGCAACTGCAATGAGATAATCGCGCAGTTCATCATCGGCGGCAACGTCATCATCATCGTCATTAGTTTTGATGGGAAACAGTGTAGGCAAATTCATTAATGAAATTGTTTTATTTCGCTCTATTGAAGTGGCGGTTATTTGTAATACACTTCTTATCTTGTTTTATGTGTTTGATGTTTTTATTTTTTTTCCTCTTTTTCTTTTTTCGTTTACTTTTTGGTTTTTTTTTTTGCAATGCCTCTCAGCGTGCACAAAGTAAGCGGGAAAAGCATTTAAATCAATTTTAATTGATTTATTGGAAAAAATCTTTGGCGCTGCTGATGTGTTTCAGCTCCGGCACAAGGGTGTTTCGAAATGATTGACAGTCTGTGTCGTTCTTCGCAGCTTTCGTTTCGTTCTAGTTGGCAGACTCGCCTGGCCGCTCGCTAAGTGCGTGTGTGTGGTCTGAGACCAACCAACAGTTGGATGGATGGTGTGCTCCAAACGAGTGCGTATGCGTGTGCGTATGTTGCGAAGTCAGAGTCATTAGTTACATGCACTGAATAACTTCAGCTGATGTTTATGAGACAGTTTGAACGTGTTACGGCCAATAAGAGGCCTTAGAAAGTCAACAACTGCCTGGGATGTGCCTTGCAGGCAGCTCGGGACTGGTTTGTGTTTGAGGATGCTTCAAGCACGTCTCGCTTGCGCATAATTATTGATTCATTACCATGGAAACGGTGTTTCTTGTGATCGCCTGACAGCTGCTGAATGCGTGGCATGTGCAAGGCAACAAACTAATTAACAGGTGCTCACCTGTCGCAGCTTGTGTAAAAGGAACCGCTTCAACACGCATCATCAACGAACTTCATTTCATTTTGTATTCGTACGTTGACTCTTAGTCAAAGGTAAGTTAGAGCGATCACAGAAGCAACATTGTGAAGTAAAGTTATATTCAAACACCAATTTAAATCATCTGAATTCTAGAAGACATCGTTAAGGACATTTGTGTAATGTGAAAGAAATATGTCTTCTATGACGAAATCAAAATACTTAAAGTTCACTGTAAAGTATGTCTACATATTTTAAAAAATTAAATTAAATTGGTTCATTTTACAAAGAGTAATCATAATAAGTATTCACTGAATATGATATTATTTATGACGTTAATTAACTGCATTTGACTTGTCCATTGTTACTACTACATAACATCATTCAATAAATTTTTTGTTGTAAATGTAACTACTCAGAGTTTACAAAAATATGTACACATAAAGTGCTCTCGATATTACAAACAAAGTTAAGCAAAAACCGCTCCTGTCAATGCCGCGCGCTTGACAACTCAAATTAAGAGCATTAAACTTGTGTAAATACCACAACTTGCAACAGCAACAGCAACAACAACAACAACCACAATACAGTATCAGAAACAGCCACGCAAGCGACTGTCACTGTACACTGCAATGAACACATAGAAGCCGAACGTAAATCTTGTTGTTGTGCTAACCGCTGCAGAAGCAGCAACAACTGCAGCAATTTATAATACAAAAAAACACCAAAAAATATTGACTTTTTTTCCGACTTTTTGAAGCATTGCAATTTCGTCTAATTGACGCATTTTTTGAACTGACAGCAGTTGCAAAAATGAGTAACAAAAAAGAGAAGGCAGCGGGAGATACTAAAAATTCGCAGCGCATGCAGCTTGATTTTATCTCATGCGATTTATGTCGCAGCATTTTCTACAGTTTATGTGCACATGCTCTTTAAGCAGTCCGACCCAACTGAAATCGAGTCGCGTTGCGTCGAGTCGAGATCCACGAAACAAACGCATCAAACTAATGCACGTACGGACTTTGCTGTCGTTCTGCGGCTCAACTGTTGAAGAAGTGGGCAAAGTGAGGAGAATGGGAAAAGTCAAAAAAGAAACTGTATATCAGACTCGTGTCCCATTGTGTCGAGCATACACGTAACGGGCATATACGAGCATATACGTGGCGCAGGCGAGGAGCCTCGGCGGAGGCATGGCAGGCACGGCTGTGGAATGGAGACATGAAGACATGGACACATGAAATGTAATTGAAAATGTCTTACGCTTGTCGAACCGCAAGTCAAACTGCAATGGTGTCTCTGATGTGCGTGAGAACGAAGGCGGCCGGGAGCATGTGAGTGAGACACTGAGGCAGATAGAGACATTGTGTAGACCATGTGTGGAATAGTGAAAGAGAGAAGGTGAGACAGAGAGGGAGAGAGAGACAGAGAGAGAAACATAACGATGTTTGTTAGTCGAAAACTGTGGTGCGTATGAGTATTGTCTGCAAGGCACACATAACAAGGCAACATCAACATCAGCAGCAGCAGCAGCGGCAGCAGCAACATCAGCAACAACAACAATAACAATTACGACAACAATGGTCTATGCATGTTTGCACATATGAAACAACAACAACGACAACAAAGACAGCGACTGTGGCAGCAATGGCAGCCACGTTGAACGTGTCAGAGTTGCTGTTCATTGCTGTCGCTAAGGTTGCTGCTGCGGAAAGCGGAAGATAGCCGCCAAAGTAATGAAAATCCTGCCCGTTGCCCCAATATGTTTATATTCGGTTTGTTTGCTTGTTTTTCTCTCGCTTCTTCTACTTCTTTTTTTGTTTCTGCCTTACTCTGCTATGGTAACCTTAATTGAAAGAAGAAAGCTTGGCTGATGTCAGCTCGTGCTTTGTATTCCGAGTCAAAATGTGTCTTAGTTGGCTTACTTTGCGCCGAACGAGTTGCACTTGCAGACCTCAGACATGGGGGAAAAAAGCGAACAGGCGCAAATCATGGCTCCTATCTTGTATATGTGACAAATTTCCTTTGATTAAGTTGAAACACTCAAATTTTGCGCAATTTGTGAGCTCAGGCGGCGTCTATTGTACATTTGATATTTGATGGGGCTGTCATAAAGGCTCTGCATGTTTCACATTTCGACTGGACGGACAGGTTAAAGAGTAAGGTTGAAATTTACTTGGTTTCTATTTCTCTGTTCGACTCTTACAATGCAAGCTTCTTAAAGTGCTTTTAGGCATAACTGTTGGTAATGCTCATATGTATCATATATCACAAAGGTCACAATAACGATTTTTGCTGAAGGCTCATTTTTCGCATTCTTTATGCAATCTGATATTTTGCGAAGGTCAATGTTGAAATTGAATGATCTAATGGATTAAACTTTGGCAAGTAGTTTGATTTGATGTTGCCTCAGTAGTGACAGAATTTACTTCAGATTTAAAGGCAAGTTACGAGTAACAAAAACACACGATAAAGACAAACATAAGCCGAAGCAAAGACATAGCATAGATGACTGAAAGATTGCTGAAAGCCAAAGTGACATAAGACTCAAAGCATGCTAGCATGGGCCACGCTTAAGCAATACGACTGCACATAGTTAAGCATTAAAAAGCCCATGCAAATTGCATACAAGCCGATCGATTTTTATAATGCCAATCCGCTTATCAAGCGCTTCCTTCGTTAACTTAACGCCAAGTAATTGTGAAGGCTTTGTAAAAAGCAGAAGACAAATTCCATAGAATACTGCCATGGGCTGTTGCCGGCTTTCAGGTCAAATCAATTTCGCGCGCGAGGCAGGCGGCACTCGGAGGAAGACGTTGCATGTCGCACATGGGGAGTCTTGCATTGCTTTGGCTTCACGCAGCACATTTCCCAGGAAAATGGCAAGCGTTGTTATTGATTTGAACTTTCTTAGGAAGCACATATGCAATTAATACTTACAAACAAGCAAAAACTTAACACTCATTAAAACGACCCACACAGAAGAGCAAAAAATATATCAGAAGAAATACTAAAAAAGCAGGAAAAAGTGTACACTTTAAAGTAATAAAAATCGCAAGGAAATTGTTAAAATTCTTAAAGAAATGTGATTGACCTTAAATGAATGTTGCTTTCGTAGAATCAATGAAGCGCGCAGACATTTGCAGAGTAGCAGCAGACATCTGAAATCAAATGAAATCAAATAAATGGCAACAAAGTGAAGGCAAGCCAAAATAACAACAAGCACCACAGGACATCAAGTGAAATAGAAAAGCCAAGGTTTAAACTGCGTGTGTGTGGGTGGGCGAATGGTTGCTTGCTTGGGTAGGCTTTGGCTGTGGGAACTGTTGCCATATGCGCAAAAGTTGTCAACAAAGCCAGTCATGAGTTGCGTAGAAAAACACACCATTGTCTCTGTATTAAATAATGAAACAATACGCACTTACAGCCCCGCCCCCCTCCCACCAGAGCAGTCTCCAGTCGCCAGTCGCCGCGACGCGCTTATCGTCGACAATATCATGCTGTGCGTTTATTGTCGCTTAAACAAGACAATCACAGCGACAAAATAATTGTTGCAGATAAACCAGAAATAAAATTGACATTTACGCTAACGTAACAATAATAATAACAACAATACCAACAACAACAGCAGCAACAGCAGCAACAATATCCACAACAATGATTACAATAACAATGAGTGCCACAAGAGCAACAACAACAACAACAGCAAACGCACAATCGAAAGGACGGCAAAAGCATCAGGATAATATTCGGTCATGAAAACCAAAGTTAGAGAGTCTGAGTGAGCAAGCGTCGCAGGGCGGCCGCGCCGGGCAACATATGTGTATGCGCTGAGGGGGTCGTGACTGCATGTGGACTTGGGCGGGTGGCTAAGCGCTGTTCGCTTGGGTACCATAAAACACAACAACATTATGTTTTGTAATCGTTTTTCGATTTAATAAAGCCAAACTAAGCAAAGTCAATCCATGGAACAAAACAAACACACCTCGCCAGGGCAAACACGCAGGCTGGGTGGGGCCGGCGGCTGCGGGCTGTTGGCCGATGCGTTTGGGAAATTACGACAAATAGAAATGTTCGCCGCCAGCCGTGTGTGAGCCTAATATGGGAGATTTGCCACCGAAAGTGACTTGGAGCCGTTGTGTGCGGAGCGGCGATCCAGCGATAGACCGACCCGACTGACTAATGACGGTCGTATGTGAAAAATTTCGCTGAATATTGTAAACCCAAACGGGTTTTCTATTCGCTGTAGTTGTTTTTCTTTTTTGTTTGGCTTTTGGCAGCACACGGCTGGGAATTGTAACATTGACTGAGCGACAAGCTCTGCATGGTATTTAGCTGCAGCGGGCGGTGTGGGTGCCGGGTGTGGTGTGCGGAGTGCAGTCAAAGCACTGTGTGCCACTATTTGCACACAAATGAGTTGCTGTGGCTATAACAACGAAACAGAGCGACCTGGCCACACACACACACTCGCACAAGCGAATGTACCCAGCCCACTGACAATATTGTTTAAGTGATAAGCGTGTGTGGGAGGCAGGTGTAGGTACGTGGCCGGAGGGGACGGTGACGGGTGCGGTTGGTGCCGTTGGCATGGGCGCACAATGGATATGCGAGCGTCATTGTTTGTTGACTGACATGTCACCAAAAAATGATGATGATGATGATGATGATGATGACGGTGACGGCGATGGCTATGACAACGAGCTCAGAGGCATAGGTATGTCAGGCCTAAGAGTCAGCCTCAGCGTTGACTGATGAAAATTAAAGACAGGTAGTCGTCAAGCAGACTCAGCGACCGGACATGGGTCTTAGTTGCTTGATGGATTTACGTCGTGAGCCGTTGGCGATTGCCTGCTGGCTTCTGGCACAGATGATGACACAGTGCACAGAAATCGCAATTAAAACGTATTGACCGTGAAATGATATAAAGTACGAATTTATAATTGAATTAAGCGCAAATAAGGCAAACGTAAACAGACAAATTAGTTTCAGAAAAGGGGTTGGCCTCACTTAGGCACGGGCTCAGCTGTTCGACTGACGGTTGAACATATTGAAGATCACTCAAGCGCAGCGCGGCACAAAGGTCAGTCGTTAATTTTTATAGGCACAAATGGCAGAAGGTCAAGCAATTAAAGCACACGAGTGCGATTGGTCGATTATGCCAGCAATTGAGCAATTGTGTGAGTGACCAACACATTTGGCGCTGTGCGCAGCAATGCGGGGGTGGCAACTCGTTCCTCAGTCTCAGCCTCTAATAAATTGAAATTTCAAATGACTCTATCAGCGGGATCTCAAAGCAACACAACAGCAGCAACAGCAGCATGACTAAGCCGCAAAGAACTTTGATGATATCGGCAACGTTCTCAAGCAGCGAGTCAGACAGCAGGATGGCAGTGACGCATAGCAGTGTCAGGGGTCGACCGGCAACTGACAGACAAACCCGTGACGCACGCTAACGACACGACAAACCGTCAGGGGTGCAATTGCTAAGCGGGCGTTCGTGCTGTGGGTGAACGCAACGACGCTAATGCGCTTAGCGCAGCTGCTTCTTCCTTTTGCTTTCTTAGTATACATGCTTGTGTATGTATGTGTGTGTGAGCACAGCAAAGTAAACAGTCTGCGCATGCATGCGTTCACTATTTGTCGTCAATTTTGGCTGTGACATGTCCCGCTGCATTAGACAAGGATATGCACGCTGACTGTGCGTTGACCGTCATGGCACATTGGGCAGCGTGAGTGCAGTGTTTCTTTCTTTGTTTGCTCAGTTTCCTTTTACAAATTTCAATCAATCTGCCATATCCTGCTACAAAGTTTCAATGCGGTTGCCTGATTGGATATTGAATTGCGCTTAATGAGCGTCGCAAGTGACATGTTGGCAAATGTTGTAAATGTGCTTGGCGAAGCGTACCAACAGCAAGTAAACTTCAATTGGTTAAGGATAATTCATGTAGAATACATTTTTTGGTATTACAGTAATGACTATTTGGGTCTTACAACGCTCGAAGGCTAACTGCAATCCACAATGCTTAGATGTGATCTTGTAAATTTCATTAAAATCGGTAAACTGCTGCTCAACTTAATTCTCTCTTAGCCTATGCAAGCTAATCCAAGCTTCATCTGAAGACTTCAATCAATTTTAAATCATTTTATTGATTGTTTATCTAAAACTGTATTTCAAGATGACCGTGGTGATTATTTTAATTATGATATTAAATTGAAAATACCTTCAACAAAATACCTAAAATCAGTTATTGTACACATGACACTTAAAAGGGCGTTCCCTCACTTGACTCGATCCCAAACACAATAACACTTTAATTAACTGAACTCAAATGAGTGTTTAGCTTAGTTTCGAAATAAACACACAAGCGATGAATTTTAAAATAAAGGCAACTAAAATAACAAATCCTAACCCAAAACTAATCAACGAAAACGACAGCACACCTTGCCACAGCACAGCAGTCACCGAGCCACGCGACAAACCCTACAAGAGCCCATCCAGCAACTATCGATTGCCGCGCTATGTTTAGCCACAGAACAGCTGCTTAGGCTTTGGTGTTGTTGTTGTTGTTGTTGCTGTTGGTGTAGTTTTGTTTAGCAACGTCAAGGCTTCAAAATAAACAAAAACATATGGTGAATGGTAAATGCGCTCTAACAATATTTGCCACGTATGATTTCACCTGGCAGCGGGGTCAAGAACGCCGAACAAAAGACCGAGAAAAGTCGCTGAGTGACCCGAAACGTGTAACGCAAACGGGAAACCTAATCAATACACAAATAGCACAATGACAGAGCAAACAGGCAAACACGCCGAGAAGCCAACAGGCCAGCAGCCAAACAGGCAAACAAACTGGCAGCAAGGCAGGCAGGCAGGACTACAAACTGCACGCCTGACTAACTGACTCGGCTCTGATCGCTCGAGTGGCTGTCAGAGTGCCGGCCTGTCCGTCTGTTTGCCGGTTACCCAAAGGACACGTGCTGATTAATTCATTAAATATTAACGCAACGCGACGCACATGCTTATACACTCGCACACACGTACACACAAACACACACACACCCAGGCACACATGACAAATGGCTTAGCACAGCAAGACAACGAGGCAACGTAGAAGCGGACGCGGGACTTAGAGGCTGATGGGAGAATAGTGCGACACAATGCCTCGCAATGTGTCTTAGGTTAATAACAATAAAACTATTAGCATAATAATAATCAATTGGGGGCACTAACCTACACATACACAGGACCGAGCGCACAGCTCACATAGTGACGGGCAGCTTACATGCCGGCAGTGAGTTGCCGACGAGATGCCGACGAGTTGCCAAGTGTTGCGTAGCAAAAAGGTCAGCAGCAGAAGGCGCAGCAAAACTGTAGCTTATTGTTATCATATGCTAATGCGCAAACGTGTCCTTAATACGAACACGAACACACGCAGGCGAAGCTAGTCGAGGCTTGGCCAGAGGAGGCGAGCAGCGTGGTGCGCATATCGAGCATATCGAGTGCGACAGATAACAAATTTGTAATCCTCAAATAAATTGTTATTTTATGTGGCATAATAAGCCGCATTAAACGCACGGCGAACAAGTCAATGGCGAGGAAAAAGGGCGGCCCTGCTGCCAGGATATGCTCATATGTGGAGCGAATTGAGGCTTTTGGGACATTGCATAACATTTTTAATATGCGTGTGTGCGTGTGTGTTTGGGTATGCGACTTGCCAACACATGGGAACCGCGATGGCCACTTCTTCCCGATGCCATCAAGCCTCAACTTGCGCCGACTCGCGCTGTCTTCAACTTTTCGGCGTGCCTGGGACTTGACTTGGCATATGCCCAACACTGACTGTGAGACAAGCGGAGCGCCACGATGTGAAAACAATTCATAACAACTGCAGAAAGCAAAATAATGCCAGCTGCAGGAGCAGCAACAACAACACAACAGCATCACATCAACAGCCACTAGGAGCAAAGGGAAAAAGTTTTGTGCTCCTTGTTTTTTTTTTTCGGTATTTTTTTTTTTGCTTGCTTCCTTTTTGCCATGTTGTCTTCTGTGAAAAATTATGCTGATAGTCACAGTCTGTGAACGTGCTGCGGTCACATATCATTTCGCACTGTCTGGCAGTCTGGCGGTCGTCTGTCGCGTCCTGTTGACTGCTCAGGCGTGCGTGAAATTTGCGCTTGCCTGCCGCCATGCCAAAAGTGTTAATATTGCATGACAAAGGCGCTGATTGATATGTTCTGTAGGGCGCATTAATAAACTCAAGCCAATCGGCAGCGGGGGCCACATGGCAGCGCGTCTGAGAAGAAAGCCGGCGATCAAAAATTGCTGGACGTGAGCAATTGTGCAAAGGCAAAGCGTATGCCAGACAGGAAGGAAGCCAGGCTGGCAGATTCATTATGCCTGTGCTCAACTCAAATGTCACAGGCTGACAACTCATTTGGCTGCTGCTTGGTATTTTCGTTGTTTCGGCCGTTGTTAAGGACTTCATTGACGACTGATGATGGCCAGCTCATTGCTGATGTTGCTCGTTTGACCCGTTTATGTCGATGCGCTGTTATTGACGTTTTAATCCTTCTCACCGATATTGCAATTGCGTCGACAATAACCCTAACGCAAATACTGCTACCTGCAGCCATGCATGCATGGAGAAGTGCTTTTTGGCTTGCTACAATGGCCGACATGGTGCTTGTGTGGAGCTGAGTTCCCATGTTGGCCACATGTTTGCCCACAGCAGCAACAACAACGGCAGCAGCAACATACCATGCGCGATGTTGCCATTGTCATGTCTAAAAGTGTTACATTTTCGATTTAATGCTCGTTAAAGGCACTTTAATGCAGTTGCCTGCCATTGAGTGACTGAACGACTGAGCGACCACGCTATTGCGGGACTGCGGGACTGCGGGACTAAGGGACTGAGCATGGCAATCGATTGTTGGTATTTTGTGCAATGCGCACTATTTGCCAAAGGATTTGGCTCAGCTAACATATTGGCAACATGCGCGCAGCAGCGCACCCAAACCGATTTGTCTTTATTTTCGAGTTGATATGGAGCAAGGAGCTTAGGCAAACATTCGGGTGCATGCAGTACACGAACGAGCCACGCATTTGTCTGACCAGGAAAACGTGCGTGTGTGTGCTTATGAACGTGTGTGTGTATGTGTGTGTGAGTGTGTGCTTGTGTTCAGCTACCATATAGATTTTTATTTACATTAAAACATCATCAACATGTTTAAATCATCATCAAACTCATTTTACGCATCACCAAACTTTTAGTAATCCTTTGATCCCAAACGAAGAGGGTCGAATGCACCGCAATTCGTTCGGCTGTGGCCCCTTCGATCCGTCAATTGCTTGCCGATAGCAGCAAATAAAAAAACCAAACGAAACTCAACAAGAGAAAACGAATTTCGAAATAAAACAAGAAAAGAAAAAACACTAAAAATACAGAAAATATTATATTTGCGGCACATGGCAAACTTTTTTGTAAGCGATACGAGTCGATAGTCGATAGGCAAGAAAAAGGACGCCCACGATATTGGCAAGTCAAACAGCCTTTGCCCTGGTCGCACATGTTTTGCTGCCAGCGAGCCGAAGTCTGAGTATCGTTGGAATTAATCTGTAAAGTTTATTTCAGTTTATTGCTTGTTTTATCAGTAATGTTGTAGTGTCCTGCGTAGGGATACACAATCTTTGAACTGAGCTATAGATCGAAACGTGCTGAAGATCTTTTGTTCTGCCATATATAATTTCTCACCATGCCTAATGTCAGTTATGCATTTCTAATGGCTTTCTTAAGCAATTTGAAATGATTTTCAATCTTAAAGTGCATATCGTGTGCAGACTCATAACAAAAGTACATTTAAAAAGTTGCTCAAGGCCCGCGAGCCACACAATTTGAGTCATGTTTCACACCTGCAACAACTGAAAAGTTGCCAACAAGCAACATGAGCCTCGACTGCATACAAAGGCTCACAATCAGCCAAGAGGCACAAGGATATGAACTCCTGAATATGAGCACTGACGCTGCTGCTGCTGCTTCTGCTTCTGCTGCTTCTGGTTGATTGTTGTTGTCGATGATATGAGCTGGCTGCCCTCACTATTGCGCCCCCATGTCGAACTAAGTGAATATGTGCAACTAAAAAAGAGCTCGACAAAAGCAAAGCACACGAAAATTTGCAATAAGCAGCAGACAAGTTGAAGGCTACGGCAGCGAACGACGGAAGCCTGGAAGTGGCCAAGAGTGGCTGCTGTTGTCAGTTGAAGCTGTAAGCATAATAAGTGGCAGCAAAGTGGCTGCACAGGGCGAGGCGAATACATGAAATGGAGGCGAATGGGAACAGTGTCGGCAGCAACGGCAACAACGGCAGCAGTGGCTGTGACAAAAGCAACGACAACTGCCACAGTGACTGTTAAGAGTATTTGCCATTTTGCAATATAATATCAAATTGCACTTTTCACAAGCAAATAGACAAACAAGCAGCGAGCGCCTCGACTTGCCAGCGCACAAAGCGAACAAATACGCAATGCGAGCCTTCCTCTGCTCTGCTGCTCCTGCTCCTCTTTCATTACTCTGCATCCCGCAACTGTGGCTGCCCCTTGCCTCAGACGCAGTCTTGCCATCGCATAACGGCAGCCGGATTCGTATCGCAGTCGCTGGCTCACTTACTCAGCTGTTCACTTGCTCAGTTGCTTGCTTCCTTGCATGGCTGGCTGGTTGGTTGGCTGATTGTGGCATTGGTAAACATTATTTAAGTCTATTTACAGCAAGCGCTCAGCAGCCCGGAGTCGTTGCAGAAGCATTCGATACGGGATTTTTGCATTGTTGGCAACTTTGTTTGTTCGGGTATTTGTTGTCACAGCAACGTACGAGTAATACAAGTCGCTTAGGTAAGACAACAAGTCAACAACACTCACTTACATACACACACACACACACACACACACACACAAGCAAACTGCAAACTGCAACCAAGTTAAACGCATCGTCGGTTTTGTGTCGTCGATTTTGATTTACGTTTGTGGCAAGTTAAAAAGGAGCGTAGCATACTTTTAGGTCAGCGTCATCGTCATCATCGTCATCGTCGTCGTCATCGTCGACGTCGTCATCGTCGACGTCGTCATAGTCAAGCAAGAAGTGACCCACATCGGGCTTTCTTCTAATTAATTCGTTTCTAGTTATTCACAAAGCAGGCAAAGGGAAATCTCAACAAATCACAAAGATTTTTGGGTCAGTTTTGGTCGGCCAGGCAAAGCTACGCAACGCAGCGCAGCGCAACGACAGCGACGTCGCCTATGCCAATTAAATTCAATTAAAATTAATTTAACATTATTATAGCTTCCATTTTAGAGCGGCTAAGCTGAACACGCTGGCCAAGGCCTAGCGAGCTGTGCCACATCCCTTTTGAAGCCACTTAGAACCAAAGGCAGGGCAGGGCAGGGCAAGGCAAGGCATGTTGTCTATTATTATCATATCTAAATTTTTTAATTTTCCATGTTTTCTGTTTTTTATTTTGGTTTTGCATATAAATCAATTCCTAAATTCGAAACCGGGCGCATGCTTATATACACACATACATTTATGCGTACATATTTATATGTGTGTGTATTTGTGTGTATATACTCGCGCATGGGTCATATGCTAAGCTGCTTGGTTACTGTGCTGCTCTGCGCTTATGCGCCAACAACGGCGAAGCACATTTTTTACTTAGTGCGACTCGTCTCAAGGCGCCTTGCCTCAGTTCGCAATGCTTAGCTTTTGTTCGACTCAAGCCCATTGGCCGCTGCTTGACTACCCGCATGCCGGCAGTGTGTCAAATGACTACTCGCGCCTTCGCATTCGCAGTCGATGTCGATGCCGATGCCGACGTCGACGTTGGCTTTGCTTCGTTTCGCGTTGCTTTGCTTTGCCACATTCACTCAATGTGTGTAAATAATTCATGCGATTTGACTTTAGGGTCACCCGCGCACACAAAGGCCTGTGCAGTTATGCCAGGCTTGGGTACTTTTAGCATGCATTTCCATTCTTGTTGTTCCAATTGTTGCTGTTGTTGTTGTTGTTGTGATTTGTGTTATTGCTGTTATTGGCATTATTGGTGGCGGCACTGTTATTGCGGCTGCTGCTGTTGCTGTTCTCGTTGTTTGTTATTCTGATTTGGTTTTTCTTCGGTTTCATCGATTGACACAGTTCTTAATGGATTTCACACTAACGTCGACACAATTGCTATTTTCTTTCTGTTTTCTGTTTTCTATTTTCATTCTTTCATGTTCTCGTTTTTTATTAGAAGTTTATATTGCGTTTTGTACATTGTGCTCAATATTTGCGCTTTTGTTGTAATTGTAGCAAACTTCGCAACGTTAATATATCCGTTCAACATTATTCACGCCTTAAAGTATGCGCATTTTTGCTCTTGGGCAAGGCGCTCATGTCAAGTGATTCACCATCAACGTGACAAATGAATTTGGCATGTTTTCGTTTTGATTGAAGCAGTTTAAACTTCTGTAAGATTTTATTAATGCTGATGTCATTACTTTTATTTCAAATTATGTCTGACACGGCGAATATGTTTTTCCTTCATCTGCTTATGATTAAATAAATAAATATTTCATTGAGTCAAAATAAGTTAAATGCACAACACTTTCTATTCACGAAAACGTTGTAACTATACAAAACTTATTATATTTAAGAGTAATATTTAATTACTATGAAATTGCCAGCTCCATTTCACCAAGTCTAAAAAATTGAAACTATTGATCTAATAAGTCAATTTGTAAATGGCCTCATTAATGCAAACTATTTTATTCTTCAATATACCATACTAAATTTGGAAAAGGCTGAATTTTGCATTACACAAGAGTTTTTTTATTTCAAACTATGTTTTGCAGTTGACACATTGATTGTCGTAATTAAGTTTTCCATTTGACTTACTGCATTTGCAGCGGCAATTGACCGCATTATGGCATGTTTTCCAATAAATTGATTACGTAACTCATGCAAATATATTAGAGCGATTTCCCGCTTAACTGCCAATGCTTACATAAAAATGCCATTTCGCTTACCTGAAAAGATAAAAAAGATGTTCAAATTAATAAATTTAGTTTGAACACTTCCGTTTAAAAATAAATTTCATTCAAATAAAAACAACGCATGACCTTTGCATAGCCCAGCGGCCAAAGTCAGCCAAACCCAGGCAACTGCATCGGCCAACAAAAATGCTGCCCAGTCATCTGTGCTCCCAAACCTAAATCTGTAATATTAAATTTTACACTATCAGCGACTATCAGCAGAAAAATGTAAACATAAATTTTTTTCCTAGCTAATTGCTTTGATTATCAAACAAAAAAATGCAATAAAAAACGAAACGCAACAGAAATGAAAACAAAAATGAAAGAAAATGAGCAACGATGTTGACGACAACATAATCGCGGCTTAAAAAAATATAATAAAATTATTTTAGTGCTGAAATCGTTGCATTAACATATAAAATGCTGCATTAATTAAGTCAAAGGGAAAAATATATACCAAAATAAAAATCCGACTTGGGTAATTTATGAGTTCGAAAACAAAAAACGAGAAGATGATGTGCGTCTGTGTGCATATACACACACCCCGGCATGTATCTACATTCATGGCACTCAAAACGTTTTTAAGCCTTCTGTAAGCGCATTCGTTCTCTTGTCATAGATCTTCAACGAGTTGTTAAAAAAAGAATAAAAAAAAAATAAAAACAAATAAAAATTACAAAAAAATAGAAAACAATTTATAGGAATATAACGGAAAACTCTCTTTGCGCCAAAAACGAAACTATGTAAAAAGTTATCAGCAAATGCAATGACAGTCTGCCTTCTCGCTCACGCGCACACATACACTCGGCACTTCGCACTCTATTTTTTTAATTAAAAATACGCGTAAAAATATATCAAAAATACAAAAGAAGAAAATCGTTTTCCTTCGTTTTCTATTCGGTGTTTGTTTTTTGTTTGCATGCTTCGCGTGCAGCATCCATCGGTTTATCGCAGCTGTAATCTGTCAGCGCCATGGCGACAGACGCGCATAAAGAAATAAACCAACACCGGCACAGAGCGAACGAGCGTTAGACAGAGGAAGCAAGAGACAGTTGCAATATGCGCAGAGATACAGCCAACGAACAAATGAACGAACGAACATACGTGCGAAAGAGAGAGCAAACTTAGTGGAGTTTCGTTAGAGCGCTGAACAGCAGCATAACATACAGACAAACAAATGCTTTATATACGCTTGTGTATGTATGTACCTACTCGTATGTATGTATGCATGTACATGCACTAGCAGGCCAGTATCTGTACTCGGATATAGGGTAGGGTGCGCGTACGTCTTGCTTTTATTGATGAATGTTCGCTGTAGTGAAACACATAAAAACACAACAACAACAACAACAGCAGTAGCAGAACAATGACAACAACAACAAGAGAAGTGCATGAAAGTGAAGTGCACTTGCTTTGGCGTTAGTTTTGCTCGCTGTTGTTGTTGTGTGTTTTTGTTGGTGTTAGTGTTGAAGTTGTAGTTGTTGTTATTGTTGTGTTTAGTTATTAAAACTGTCAGTTTTATTTGTCAGTACTTGGCTTGTCTCTCGCTGTCTTTGCATCTGACAATGAGTTAGATAGGAATTACACTAAGTTTATCTATAAAAACTCGCATGCAATGGCAGCATCAGCAGACCCGACAGCTACAGACCCAACAGCAGCAGCATCAGCAGCAGATTCAGCAGCAGAAGTATCTTTTGTAAAGCACTGCAAATGCGCTTTGACATTTTTGGGTTGTTGTTGTTGTTGCTGCTGTCGCTGTTACTGTGAAATAATTGACAGTCGAAGCGTTGTCATTTAATGAGATTTGTTTTTTTTTTTTTGTTTGTTTTTTATTTGTTTCTATTTTTTTTTTTTTTGTATTTAGTTTGAATTTGTACGAAGAAATTAAATGAATCCAAGGGATGTTTACACATGCGCTTAGCAAGCTTAAGTTATTATTTAAGTAATGAAAATTGTTTTCTAAATGTTTCTTAAGGTTTATGACTTAGATACAAGATACAGTTTACAGAACGAAAGTTTTTTATTGGAGTTAAAACCATATAAAAAGTCTTAAACTATTTTTTATACAGTTAGTATTTTGAATTGTTTTAATAAAATTACTTCAACTGTAAACAGTTTTCCATACCCAACAAGTTTAAATTTTGCGAAATATGTTTTTACAAACGCATTGTTTGGAAAACTAAACAGTCGATATTTTGAAATTCAAATTCAATTATTACTGTGAAGTTTTTTTTTGCTGAATCTAAAATAATTTAACAATTTCCAATGACTCTCCCAACAAAATTATTTCACTGATGGTGTCTAAAGACTTTGAGGCCATCCAATAAAAGAAAAGTTTTGGCTGTCTTCAATAAAATAGATGTCCCAATGACTCTTTAGAGTTTTAGTTTTAGTTGTATATGGTCATAAATAAAATGTATTATTGCCGCATTTAGGCTAAGATTTTTCAAAACTAAATTGCAAATGCATATCAGTAAACACTTTAAATTTCATTTCGTGGTACACATTTTTGTTTTTTGATTTTTTTTTTTCTGCTTTAGCTCCAATTTTAGACTTCAGTTTAACTTTATAATTAAGCACATTTTTAGTAAAGTTTCCCTTTCAGACAATTTTCATGTTTGTTTTTAATAGTTTCGTTTTACATATTCTCTTTTCCAATATTTATTCGTCAATTCGTTTAAATTCTGAACTTTTCTACATTTTAAAAAATTTCATAAATATGCACACCATCATTAGTTTACTAAAATATGTGCATCTCATGCATTCACGAGCGGAGACAAATTTCAAAATTAATGTGTAAAATGTTTTGCCCTACAAATGATCATGGGTTGCTTATTATTAAAACCGAGAAATGTGTTTTCCCCGTGCTCACAACAAACAACACAACAAATAACACAACACAGCAACGCAGCAACAATTTATTCATTAACAAATTAGTTACAATGAATATATTGGCAATAAATAAACAAAATGTTAAGCATTAGTGAAGACAACAGACAAAGTTTTCCCGATATTTGTCAAAGGCATTTTCGCACTTTCATTTGTTAGCGCGGGGAAAGTCATAAAAATTGAGAAGGAACAACTTAAGGCACACAAAATCCATTTCCTTTTCGATTATTTATGATAATTAAAGTTTTACGGTTTTATGTTATTAATTAATTTGACATAATAATACAACAACAACAACAAATTAAATACTCAAACGCCAACACAAGAGCAAAACAAAACCAATTAGAAATAGGTCGGAAAAGAACAGTTTCGTTGCCGACGTCGGACGTCGGACCTCAGCGGGGCGGCAGCCACAAACATAGGCCAAGCAAAGTCAATGCTAGGTCGCAGTCGATTCTCTAATTGTTGTTTTAGTTGTTCCTGTTCTAGTCTTTGCAGGTAAATTGGGGCCATGAACGCAGCCAAATAAACGCGACGTTTAGACGCATTAACGGTGATCAAATAAACATTAAAATAAACAACAACAACAAAATAAAGAAGAAAAACAGAAAAAGAAAAACCACGCATCGAACGCCAGAACTTTGTCACAAGCGTCTGCTGCTGAGCGACAAGCGACACACACACAAAGTCGCTGGCTATTGGACATAAAAACGCTAATAAAATACGTCGCAGCAAGCTGCCAAACAAATTGAAATAATCGCCCTGTGACATACATACATGCATCTAATAAAAAAATTACCGAATTTTATTGCACGATTTTT